>OZ005659.1:15758117-16290617 GCA_963930645.1 Salticus scenicus | reverse complement strand
AAAAAAAAAAAAAAAAAAAAACCTAATATTGTAATATCATTTTTCATTTTGTTAAAGCATTATGATATTTGTGTAGTAATAACGAGTTACACTCTCATTAAATCCATATAATTTTCCGCGAAAGACCTATGAAAATCCACCCAACCTTAAAATTAATAGAGGGCGAAAATTTACGTAGAAATTGTGGGCGTTATTTAAATGTTTTGGGTGAGTTTATCTTGATAGCGTACTTAAAAAGCGTAGGTTTTTCAACAAATGTTACTCATACGTCATAAACTTTTATCTTTTACAAACACAAATTGTTAAATATCATTTGAACTTAAGCTTTTGCAAAAGGGAAATAAAATGCAATAAAAACATATTTAGGATCAAATTTTCAAAATACATTTTTTGCAAGCAAATGTTTCAAACAGCAAAATAATTTGCGAAATAAAATTTTTAAAGAAGGGTATTTCGCAAAAAATAACAGACACACACACACACAAAAAAAAAGTAAAAATATAACTTTTGTAAACTTGGGTTCGGGTTGATAGAAAAATATTTTAGTCCGTTTAGTCTATTTTAAAATTTCTTCTACAATTACAAGATTTACAAGAACACAAATGATAACTAGTACGATGTGGCCATCACAGAATAGCCTTTTATGTTTTACAATACAGTTTTACGCAGTGTGAATAAATTAAAATTATTTTATTTTTATAATTAATGAGTACTTAGGAATCTTTATTAAAGTTATTTTCAAAGATGAATGCCGATGATTCTCATCTAAGAAAAGAATAATAAAAAATATCGAAAGAGAGTCAGTTTTATGCCCTATACGCGACACGTGGGAACATTCTTTCTTTACAAATTTCTTTATTTTATTTCTTTCATTACTTAATTTATTAAAAAAGAAAAAGGAAAGAAAAGTCCATAATTCTCCAGGGGTAACTTTTCTCTAAATAAGAGGGGTGAGGGACAATGCTCTCGTATGGACAAATTATTATTCCTAGTTAATTATTACTATTATAAATAATTGTATTTCATTTCACAATCACTCATTAAAAACAACTCTTATAGTACACATTTTAACGAAATTTTGTCCTATATTGTCATATTAAGATTATAAAAAAAAACGGGATGACAACACAATCTTTTCGGTGACTTTCACCAAAAGTTGATAAGCAGTAATTTATGTCAAGGAGCAACTACATATAAATTTAGATCAAATTCAATGCATTGTTTCTTAAATCAGTGTTGCCACAAAACCATTGTCACACAGATACGCAGAGACACCCAGATAAAAAGCATAGTTGCCAACATTTTAATTTATTCCGGAGCTTTTTTAGCCACGCCTTTATTTCGAACCACTTTGTTTTTTAGAATGATTTTCTCTAATACATAACTACGATAAAACACGAAAATATTACTCTTAAAATAAAAATGGTGTGAAATAACGGCGGAGTTAAAAATTCTCTGGAATAAATTAAAATGTTGGCAACTCTGTAAAGAGACAGACAGTTTTTTTAAAAGGTCAAATCGTGGTCTGGAACTCCCAAAACGTGTACATTCATTGAAAACAGGAACTCAACATTTTTTATAAATCGAATACTTTTTTTATTGAATAAAAAAGAAAGTAAAAAACTTGTAAGCGTAAATTATCTCATAGTAACGGCAAAACTAGGAAATTCTATATAAAATACATACTTGCCAACCATCTCATTAATAACCGTACAATTGTTAACGCCCCCTGAAAAAACGCCTCTTTTCCCACACCACTATATTTTTAGAGTTATTCTCTTTAAATGTTGTAACGATTAAATAAGACTGAAATTACTCTAAAAAATTATTGGTGTGAAAAAAAAGGCGGGTACTAAAAATTGTACGGTTTATAATGAGATGGTTGGCAAGTATGAAAATATGTTATATACCTAAATCTAATTAGTAGTATAACAGGATACTAAGAAAAAAAATCATGCATGACGTACAATATATATATATATAGATATATATATATATATAATGTAAATAGAAATAGCAATACATTCGTTTAAGGCAAATTATAAAGATAATATTTTTTTTCCGTATTTACACTGTAATAACCCCCCCCCCCCACCTCCGCACACACACAAGTGACCTGAAAGCGTTTTAGAAAAAAAGGACGATTTTTTTTAAGGAAATTAATATGCTGCAATTGCTTAAAATAAATTATTATAATTTTAACTGCAAAAAATAAATAAATAAATAAATAAAATAAAATAAAATAAAATAAAATAAATAAATAAATAAATAAAATAAAATAAAATAAAATAAAATAAAATAAAATAAAAATCCTTTAAGTATTCTTTACTAGAAACATCTTTTAAATGAAATAATTTTAAAACACCTTTAAATACTTTCCATTTGAAATTATTTTACAGTAAAAAGATTGGAGTCTTGTTTATCATTCTTAATTGAGAAATATATCTCCTCTCAACTGCAGAAAATAAACATTTTAAAAACAATTTTTTTAATAATATACGCGTATCTATATATTACATCCTTGTTTTTTATATACATTGTTTCTCTATTCCCACCACAAGCGTGATCCCACGACAAAATTTTAATAATAAGAATAATAATTTTCCATTTCAGTTTTTATTCTAAACAAATATATCTATAGAGTGAACGGACAGCTTTTTAAGTGGAATAAAGCAGTTTTAAAGGTTATTTTTTTAACGTATTGCAGTTGTTTATAGAATGACAAATATTATATTTTGCATGATTTCTGATTTTAAATTTCTCTAACCTTAAAATTATGAGGGGGCGTTACCGAGACTAAAGATCACAAGTAGGCGTTATTTATATACCTTACGTTCATAATGCGTGGACTCGATTTTAAAATGTGACAGTTTAAAACAAGTTTTTATACTTTTAATTTATAACCTGTTTATTTAAATTCTGGTGGTAACGGATTAATATAACACTGATATTGTATATAAATGTATTGTAACAGTTTATTAGGTGGCAAAAGACAGCACTTATAAAAAATTAGTACACATTACTATCAGTAGAGTTTTAGGAACACTCCCCCCCTTTAAAAAAAAAAAAAAAAAAAAAAAAAAAAAACAGGTCTAATGGGAAAACTAACATATACGTTACGTTTTCTAAATGATAAAATTTACAGTGGTTTTAATTTTATTTGACTTTTATTTTAAACAAAAATTTTTAAATATTTACTATACAATTATTAGGTAGTAAGAAATGTCTTTTGTCTAGAATACCGAAAATAATAAATACTAGCAAAACCGTGCAGAACTATCGTATTTTATTTCTTTTCAAAATTTGAAACTCATAAATCCTATACCAACTTCCCCATCCAATTTAAGTCTTAATTCATCAAAAGCCAAATTAGATTAGAATGCAGCTTATGGTATGGCTTATGGCAGCTTATGGTATGGTACAGTTTGAGGCTAGTTTGTGAATTCATTTCGATTTACAACCTTTTAAGAGTCAATAAGTACCATAAATTAATACCATACTCAATATGGCAGAAAATGAAAACACTACAAATTACATTCTAAAGTAAACCAAAGCAACACAAAGAGCTTGCACGAAACTTAATATTTTAAGCCTAAAAATTTAAGGAAAACCAAGATTTATATACAAGTTTATGCTTGTCGAACTCGCTTTAGGCTTGATCATTTAAGCATGAATCAATACGTATTACAATTTCACTATGCTCCCGCTACAGCATGCACGAACCTAATTCCAATTAATCTAGTGTTTGAATAAAATTCTGTTTTTAATTCATGAAATTGATTGTGTAAGATTAAATATGATTGGAAATATTCTTCAACTAACAAAATCAAGCTTGTTTTAAGAAAATGTGCCATCACTAATTATTGTATGTTTTAATTATTGAATTTGAAAAAAAGATCTTAAAAATGTATTGAAATTTCGATTCATTTAAAATAATGCTAACCACTTTGTTCAAAAAATAATATATACAAAAATTGACGTCATAGAAATATTCACAGATCTACTGTGTGAGTTAAATAATATTGTAGTTTTAAAAAATTAAAGAACACGCTTTTATAGAAATGTGAACTAAAAAGCACAAAATATCTATCTTAGTATTAAAATGCAGGGTAAAAGAAAATCGTGTGAGTGACACACCATAATATTTACATACATTTAAATCTTTAATTAAAATAATTTAGAATTAAACAAAAACCATTTTTAAAAAATCTCCCCTGACTGGGATCGAACGCTAGACTTTTAGATTCGTAGCGCGGAGCTATACCTCAACGCCACGGCGTTCACAAAGGGAAAGTCTTCTTTTACAATATAGATTTTTTGTTTGCTCCCAGAGCGGTTACAAACATACATACAAACATACATACATACAGGTGAAGCTAATAAAAGCGTGTTAAAAAAAATCTTCTTATGACTCTACTATCGCATCGTTTCGACAGAATTTAGTCGTAACTGGTTCACGTTAGAAAAATATTTATATAGATGTTCCTAGTTGAATTAGAAAAAATATTTCTTGTATAAATTAAAGCCTTTACTACTTACCGCCTTCGAAAGCCGAAGTCAATGTTAATCTATGAGGAATTTTGCCCCGTTATTACTCAATAACTATAATATATTTCTAAATTCCGTTTTCAGATTCAGAAAACTTCCAACTGTTAAACTTTCTATCGCTTTCTAAAAATTGATTTTCTTAATTTTTAATATTTCATTTTTAAGCTTAAAAATGCAAAATTTCACATTGTGAAAATTCGCATTTTACAACTTCAAAGTAAAATACTAAAAATTCAAAAAACCAATTTATAGAAAGCGATAACCTGTTAAACAGTTGGAGATTTTCTGAATATGAAAATGAAACTTAAAAATATGTATTAGTTAATGACTTACAAAGGAGCAAAATACTCCATAGAATAACGCTGATTTTGGCTTCCGGTGAGAGAGAGTCCTCTTAAATGTAACTAGAGTATATAATTTATATTGTAGATAAATGCATTGTAACAGTTTAATGAATGCCAAAATTCAATAACGATTTAAGTAAAATATTGTACATATTAATTATTAAGCCGGGCTTAGTATATTATCATAGTTGCCATAACTTTTCCGGTTTTCAGGGAAAATGCATTATCAATAATTTTTAACAGAAATTTTTACAGTTATCTACGTTTAATTGCACTGGAAAAATATAGAGTGCGTCATAAATTCGTGTAAATTTACAGCTCATTCGAACAAAGTGTTTAGACGCTAACGTGTTCACTAACACACATACATACACTTATACATACATCACGAAAAAACGGGTAAAAGAGTAAATATCTGTATAACTACACTGTAAAAAGAAATCCCGTAAGATTACGGGGAAAGCCTGGCAGCAAAGATTCCAGACAAAGCCCGTAAAAAAGAAAAACATTGGTTTTACGGGCAAAATGTTTTTTTACAGGCATGTAACGTAATTTAAGGTTATTATATACTTAATTTACGGTCTAAGCGTTTCTTTTAACGAGCTTTGTCTGGAATCTCTGTTGACGGGCTTTCCCCGTAATCTTACGGGATTTTTTTTTTTTTTTTTTTTTTTTTTTTTTTTTTTTTACAGTGTAGACGTCATGACAGTCACAAATATAAATTTGCAACAATTTGTTTTTGAGCTATGCGAGATACAAAATCCATTACGCAAATAACGATTACAATACTTTTCTTACATAGTATGGTGGGAAAGTAAAAATGAAATAAAACATTTAATTAGGATTTTAATTATATCATATTTTTCATTCGTTACTACTCTCCAATTGGTCAAATAATTTTAATTCTTTATCTTCAAATTCCGACATCATTAAAACTTTGAATATTCTTACTAACGTTCTCGCTCGTTATAACGGGTCGGCTGATTTAAACCTCTGACGCATTTGTTTTCCGCAGCTTAACTTTAAGTATGAAAATGTCAGAAGCATATATACTGTAACTTTCTTTTTCTCAGAATCATGCTTTTGTGAAAAGAGGCATTGTTATCCTACAATCGCCGCAGTAACTGCTTCTATAGGAGGAATTCAATAATGCACACAAAACTTTCATCAATAGATGAGGCAAACAGACTTATTCACGCAATGTTTTTATAAATAATAATAATAATAATAATACTAATAATGAACCTAAGAAAAATATTTTACAACTGGCCGAGTCGCAGGAGAGGGGGAGTTCTTTTGTGAGAAAACCAAAATTTATAGTTTTTTTTTTTTTTTTAGGGTATTATGTATTGCATGAAGAGTATATCAAATGTTTTAAAAAGTTATTTTTTAGTCTTTTGCATGGATATAGGAAAAAAAAGAAAGAAAGAAATTTTATGAATATAGGCTTTCGGTACTAAAGTGAAATCTATAACATATTAATTTAAGTTTTACTTTATATCTTTTGTTTCATCTACCTTTTGTCATAAAGCAGGGGTATATCCCAGTTTTAATTTTCTGGTCCCTTTTTTGTGAAAAACAAAATTTTTTTGTGAAATTTTTACTTATTTCTGTCGAGAAATATATATATACACTACTGGCCATTAAAATTGCTACACCAGAAAGGAATCCAAATATCGGAATGATATTTATTGGACACTTACATTATAGTAGGAAGAACAATTGATTACATTTTCAGAAAAATTGGAGCAATACATCCTGAGAAAACAGTACATAAAGCAGCGACCTCTAGGAGAAATAACTGCACTTATCTGTCTAGGCATTGAATCGAACAGCGATTGGATAACATAATCGGGTACAGCAATTCATGAAGCCTCAACAGGATGCCGCAGTTCATAGACCGTAGTTACTGGTGAGTGGTGGCGGGCCAATCGCTTTTCAACAATTAAACAGTCATTTTCATTGGTGCGAGATCCGGAGAACGCGCTGGTCGGAGCAACGGTTGAACACATTCTGTTTCAAAGAAGGTCCGGACAAAACAAACAACATGCGGTCTTGCATTATCCTGCTTAAATTTTGCGCTACGGAGGCCTCGAATATAGGGCAGAGGGACGGGCCGTAACTCATCAGAAATTTAAAGGCCGCTATTCAGAATGCCAGGAATGCGAACAAGAAGTAATCGAGACGTGTATCCAATGGGAACCCATAACATCATTGCAAGCGATGGGCAGTATGACGATGTCGAATCCCAGCTGGCAATGTGCATTATTCACAATGCCTTTAAATACGGATAAGGCAATCTTGATGCTGTAAACAGGATGGTGATTTGTCTGAAAGGTGACTTTACACCATTCCTGCTTCCAGGTTCATCGTTGATCACACATTAAAGGCGCCCATATCAGTGATGCAATGTTGAGGGTAATCAGAATTTTGGTAGCCGCATACTGGGTCACCACCTGGATTGATGGTATGCGGTACCATTGGATAACACGTCCCGATCACCTCTTGTTTTCATTCCCGCCACTCTGAATATTAGCCACTACATTTCTGACGAGTTAAGGCCCATCGCTCTGCCCTATATTCAAGGCCTCCGAAGCGCAACATTTAAGCAGGACAATGCACGACCGCAAGTTTTCCATATTGTCTGGACCTTCATTGATGCCGAATGTGTTCGACTGTTGCTCTTGCCAGCGCGTTCTCCTGATCTCGCACCAATGAAAATGACTGTTTAATCGGTGAAAAGCGATTGGTCCCCCCACCGCTCACCAGTAACTTCGATCGATGAATTGTGGCATCGTGTTAAAGCTTTATGACGTGCTCTACCCGTACATGTTATCTAATCGCTGTTCGATTCAATGCCTATGTAGATAAGTGCTGTTATTGCTCACAGAGGTCGCTGCTTTATGTACTATTTTCTCAGTACATATTACTCCGAATTTCCTGAAATTTTAATCAATTGTTCTTCCTACTATAATGTATGGGTCCAACAAATTTCATTCCGTTATTATCATTCCTTCTTGGTGTAGCAATTTTAATGGCCAGTAGTATATATATCGTGTAAGACCTTCCATTTTAACAGTCATTCTATATAGTGTTTAATATTAAGCTTATAGAGTTTTGTTGAACCAATTAATTAAAAAATACTAAAAACATGGAAACATTTTATAAAAGGATAATTTTTTTTAAACTAAAATCTTGTGAAGGAGCTCATTTTATAAATTTGAATTTTGTGAATGGTCTCCTCAAAATAATACTGAAAACATGGAAGCATTTTATAAAAGGATAACTTTTTTTAAACCAAAATCTTATGAAGGAACTCCTTTTATAAAACTGAATTTTGTGAAAAGGCAGCAAAAAGGACAAAATTTTTGCCTGAATCGATCCCTGTAAAGCAATTTTCGCTTATCATTACATTAGACTTGAGAAAAAATTATATAAAGTAATAAAAAATATGACTAAGAGAACACTAGCAAACGAGAAAAATTTACAGGAATTGTAAGACGATTGGCTAGCTATCGTGAAACTGAAGAATAAAAATTGTGTTTAAACTGGCACTGCATTCTGACAGATAATAATGATAATAATAAATAAATAATAGTTCCAATGATATTAGTCTTTACTTGCTAATAATAAAAATTTCAACTCATATTAAAGTATCAATTACTTTTGCAGAAGTCCGATAATTTATTTTCATTTGTAATGAACGTATAGTTTGTAACAACACCATCAAATAAAAAATGATGCAAAAATTTTAATTATGATTTCAATTAAATCTTTTTAATATTCGTTACCTCTCATTAATTAGTCAAAACTTAATAATAAAAAACAATCTGTACTCCAAAACTTTAATTTCAGAGATGAAATGAACTCTCTTTCTTAAAATTCCGACATCATTAAAATTTGGAATCATTCAATCTGAGATTCTTTCTCATTAAAACTAGACGGTCGGTGATTGAAATCTCTGACTCATTTGTTCTCTACAGATTTCACGTTATGAATAGAGAGGATAGAAAAACGTCAAAAACTATTATATCCTAACTTTCACTTTCTCTCTCTTACTTTCTCTCTTTTTTTTTTTTTCTCTCTCTCAGACTCATATTATTGTTAAAGAAGATATTTTTATCCATCCATCACCTCACTACTACTGTAGGGAAAAGTGAATAATGAATTCAAAAATCTTATCAATAAAAAAATCAAATTTCTTCTTGCAATGACTTTTGAAATGGTGATAATAATCTATATAATATTTCTCTAACGTGGACCAGTTTCAATTATTTTTTGTCGAAACGATACGATACACGAGGATAAAAAAATAATATTTATAATGGACAATATTTAAGCATGCCGGCTTAGGACTCATAAGAAAAAATGACGACATTTGTCTGATGAGATTATTTTACGAAAAGAAATATTTTTAACAGTTGTTTCTTCAGAACCTTTGCAAGCGTCATTTTAAACCTAGCAATATTTTAAAGATGTATACAGAATATGAATTTTTGTGTCATAAATTGACTAAAAAACACAATCATAAAAAATATAATCAAAATAGGAATTAGTTTATTTTATTTTATTTATTTATTTTTAAACAATATATATATATATATACATCAAAATTAATAAAAAGTCATCACCAACATGACGACAAAAATTTAAAAGGCATCGTGGGAGTCCTATATTAAAACTGTACTGCCTGTGGAAGTATGAAAATTGGGTAGCGAACCATGAATTTTATTTGGAAAATCTTTCTTTGAGTGATTTTGGTTTCACTATTGTACAATATTCATTTGGTTTTAATAATAATTTGGCTTCTGGTAAATTAGAATTTTAATTAGGTGGTGAAATTGGTATAATATTTATGAGTTTCAAATTTTAAAGGTAAATAAAAAAAAGAAATAAAGTGCGAATATTTCGCGCGAGTTTGCTAGTAATAAAATGTTTTCTATTATCTTTCTTCTAAGGAAGCTAGAATGATTTGATAATTTTTTCAAGGTTATTGTTTGTTAAATGTAGAACATATCAATTGCATAATTATTTTTTTCTCCAAGGTTTTTCTTTGGTTGGCTTAAAAAAAAAAAAAAAAAAAAAAAAATGTTTTGGCACTAAATTGAATTTTAAATCGTTCCTTGGTTCTTTTCATTCATCCGGATTTCGTCAAAAAGTCGTCTTCGATGAACACCACGTCAGGCTCTTATGACTATCGGAACATCAGAAGACGATAAACACTTACAAGAACACAATCATCAGATATATTAAGGTTACTCATTTCAATTGGAATTTGACGCACCTGACTCATACTTTCTGGCGAAGTCAAGTCTGCGTACATATAGGCAAATAATCACCAAATTATTTCTGCATGGTGACCAGACAATTCTACAATCACCTAAGCGTCACAAAATTTTATGAATCTCGACTTCTTACAGTCTTTAAAGGAAAGGAACTTGCTTGACCCAAGATCTTCAATAATTTTCTTAAATATGTATATGTCTGATCAGCACACCCTCACCTTCAAAGCTGCACAGGAATTAGAGCTCAAAGTGACCGTACCAGGGTGAATTAGAATAATAACAGATCTAGCTAAGGGAAAATTCGCATTTCAACTTACATTACACCTTGCTGGCTTACAGACATAGCATCTCACCTGATATTGCACGTTGATCTTTTGTCGGTCCAGTTTAAGTTCACTTCTCTAGTCAGTGTTGCAAATTTAGGGAATTTTTTATTCAATATCCACCACTGAATTTTAACTGTGACGGTTGCCTAATCATTTCGGAGGTTATTCATCCATTATGTACATCAAACATCATTTCTCAAAATTATTGGTGAGAGTTGAATAAAAGAGTCCCTAAATTTGACAACTACTTACTGTTCAGAGTGCTTTAAAGCGCTAGGACTGGCAAAGAATTAACGGCTAGTAACAGAAATAGCGTTTTAACTCCAGGGATGAGATTAGCAAAACTACAAAAAATCTGAAACTGTAAACAAAGGCAAGACACTGAAATGAAATACTAGAATTTTAATGACAAAATCTATTATATTACAGTAATAAATATTTATTTTAATCTTCAATGTATAAAAAAAGAACAAATACACACCAGAAACATAAAAAATGCTGAAAAAACTAAAAAAAAGCTGAAAAGTTAAAAGTACAAAAAAGCTGAAATCAGCTGAAAATCTGAAAAATCTCATCCCTGTAACTCGTAAAAGTAATAATTAATTTTACAGAAGCCAAATAACTCATTTTCAGTTGAAATCAACGTGTAGTTGTGTAACAATGAGACAAAATTTTAATTATGATTTTAATTATATTTTTTAATTCGTTACCCCTCTCTTATTGGTCGAGAATCAACAATGGAAAAAATCTGCACTGTATAACTTTAATAGAGATAAAATTAATTCTTTTCCTTGAAATTCCAACATCATTAAAATTTAAAATCATTCATTCCGAAGTCCTTTCTCATTAAAACTGGACACTCGTTGAATGAAACGTCTGACTCGTTTGTTCTCTATAGATTTCATGTTATGAATAAGAAAGGATAAAAAAATGTCAAAGACTTTTATATCCTAACTTTCTTTCTTTTAACAGACTCACGCACTTGTTAAAAGAGGCATTGTTATCATCATCGCAATCACTACTTCTGTAGGGGGGAAGTGAATAATGCACATAAAAAGCTCATCATTAAAAGAGGCAAACAGATTTATTCACTCAATGCCATTTAAATAATCAAAGGGAATATATTATGAGAGTTGTTTTCTATTAGCTACGTCGCAGGATATATATATATATTTTCTTAAGACTATTATGTGTTAAATGCAGAATTGGGATTTCTTAGAGGGATCAATAAGTTTTTAATAACTTTCTTTTGATACTATGGCTTTATATAATAGAAACCATGAGAACTGTTACGCCCTCTAAGTCATCATTCAGCAGTATCCATTTTGTTTCGTATATTTTGAAAGTTTGCACACCAATACATACAAGTAAAACTTATCCAATATTATAAACAGACGTTTTTTTAAAATTGATCTGTCGCTATTTCTGAGTCAGATTTTTATAGAAGTAGCTTGGGACAAAATTGGTGGTTATAAATATGTATGCGAATGTGTGTATACGCCCACTGTTAAAACACACTTCTCAAAAATAAGCAGAATCTCTTCATTTTCGAGAAGTCTCATTTCTTATAATAGCTCCGAGTAAAGGAACTTCTCATTTTAAAGATTTTTTCTCCCACATTTAATTATTCATTTCAAATTCACTCTTATAATATGTTTTTGAGAAAGTTATCCATTTTTCACAGTAAAATAAACTAGAATGGATTCCCCCTTCCTTTTCCCCTCCCCCAAATCTATTTTCCCCCTTAAAAATCAAAAATTCCAAATTCGCAGAAAGTGATTTTTTAGTATTCGAGTCTAGTCCTTCCAAGTACAATTTCATCACCGTGAAGTAAATTTGGAGCTGATGAGTTATGCTCGCCAACGTGTGTTTAACCCCTGCCCTCCTAGTGGTGGTGGTGGTGGTGGGCGGCACGTTCGACTTTAATAATTTTTCTCTTTTGATGACACATCTATAGAGCAAAACCTTTTTTATACATCTCAACCAAATTTTTACACCTAGTCGTTCTCTCAATTTAGTGGAGACAGACAAAAACACGTTTCAAATTAATATATAGCTATGAAGAAGCGATAAGCTGACACATTCGTTCTTTTCGTAGTCGTATTACGCGTGATGTCACAGATATAATTCGGATTAAGATTGGACGAAGCACTCGAATACGATGAAGAGTTCGTCATGTTGCAGTGCATCCGAGTGCTTCGTCAAATGAAATAAATAATTAAATAAGATTTAAAAAAAATCTTTTAAATGAGAAGTTCCTATTTGGAGCTATTAAAAAAAAAAAAAAGAAACTTCTCACAAATGAGAAGATTCTGCTTATTTTTGAGAAGATCCTGCTTATTTTTGAGTAGTGTGTTTCAACAGTGTACATTATTCAAGGGATTTATAAAACAAATTAAAAGCATATATCTTAACGAATTTAATGGAATAAAATTATTAGTAATTATACTTGTTTATACTAATACTTCTATTTTTAAGAAAGCAACGGCTTCTGCATTTTTTTTTTTTTTTTTTTTTGAGAAAAATCTTATCAAAAAGATACGCGGAGGCTCATCTCATTTTTAAGTAGTTCATATTTAACACTGCATGTATACGTAAAAAATTAAATCAGTTTTAATATCTTACAGTCATACATAATTCAAGCATCTTTCAAGCATTCGGTATTATTCTGTGGAATGTACATTTGACGTTAATATTTCGGTTCAGGTTACCCACAAGTATTACCTTAATACAACACACTTAGTTTCAAGCATGTCGCAGACGCATCTCGTCGTCCCAATCGCGTATCGTAACATTGCACTGTGAATTCACTGTGATAATGTTTTACGATATTTTTACAACTTTTGTATGCAGTGAACATTGGGCTGTAAAAAGTATGTTCCCGAGACAGCGATACTACAGTAGGTGCCGTTTAATGTGATCACTTTGGGACAGATGCTATTTAATAACAATAACCGATTGATAACAATAAACGAAAAGTATCAGGAATACAAAATTTTAATTTTACTACGTACGTAACATTTATTTTTGGAGCTACAAATAAAAGACAACGATCCATTTAAACTCTATATTGAACAAATCGTTAAAAAAGGTCAATTAAAAGAAGTCTTCCAAAGTTGCCTGCCTTGTTTTTTGGGTCAGCAAATTATTGATAAAACTTTCATACCTGTAATGTTCGCGAAAGTCTTCAGCAGTGTCTCTGTGTTGCACTCCAAGTCCCAACACATGGAGAGCCTGTCTCATTTCAGTAGCAGTTGGAGGATTCTCAACAATGTTTTCAACATCGTCATCATCTCATCTAATGCTTTTTCATCGTTTTTTTTTCGATAGAACAAGACACAGCTCGGCATACATCTTCATGAGTCATTGTTGTAGTCACTTGGGCGTTCTCATCTATAGACATCCATTCTGCAAAGTCATTTTCAGTCATGTCTGATGGTACGAGTACTGTTTCGTCGGATTCCGGTATGTTCATATAATACCTTAATCAGCTTTAACGAATCCACCGTGCGAGAAACAGTTCTTAATTGTTTCCTCGGACACTCTATCCTACGACATTAAAAAGATGCATGTGTTCTGGCAAGGGACGAAAATAAAGTGCGGTTTCATCAGCATTGTAGATGCTGTTGGGTGAATAATAAGTGTTATTTTCTGTCATTCCTCTGAAATCCATTTTTCTGCAGCTGAAAAATCAGCATCTTTTTCTTCTCCATGGTTACGTTTGAACACAATATTCTCTCTTTTTCGCCAACGATTAAACCACCCGTCTGTTGCGATGAAATTTTCTTTGCCCATTTTAGAAGCAAGATCTTCAGCTTTATGCCGTTATGTGCGCATCATTTTCCCTAACATTGGCAAACCACAGTTTCCAAGCAAATTCGACTTCTCCATCTTTTCCAGTACATCTTCGCTTACAGTTCAAATTTGCGTTCATCTTTGCTTTATTGTCAATCTCGTCGCGATTCTTTATCATTTTACAGAGTAATGGCTGAGAGATTTTTAGTGCAGCCGCAGCGTTTCTCTGACTCATCTTGGGTAAATTATCAAAGCGCTTCAAAACGCCAATTTTGTCCTTAAGTGTTAAACCATTGCGTTTTAGTTCCATAGCTAAAATGCATGGATTATAAGTGCAAATGGGCAGAGAGAAAATTTCAGAGAGGCTTTCTACTCTTTTGGGATTCACCCTTTGATTTTACAGTTTGCAACTTTTTTGACTGAATAAAAAAGAAATCGAAAATGGTACTTGAAAGTGATAACAATAAACGAACGCGCTGATTACAAAAACCGATTTTTTTAATATGTGTTAATATACAAGCGTTCTGGACTTCGTGATTCTGATAACATTAAACGAATGATAACATTATCCGCAATCACATTAAGCGGCACCTACTGTATTACGAGATCGCATACATGCATCAGCGCTATATCTATAACGCGATATGTCATTCCATGTCGGAAATAGAGCACAGTTCTCCTATGTACAATATCTCTGAGATGTTTTGTAGAAGGTGCGACATGTCTGCGATTTGTAGTGTTGCAACAGTACTGTATGGGGCATTCTAATTTTACGATAGAGAATAATTTTACACCAAATATTAAATGGTTGAAAGTTGAAAATGGCAAATCATGTTCATTTCATGTGGCGTTGTCTGAAGCTTTGTTGAAGCTTTTGGCATGAACCGCTGATGAGGAAGCCAACTGAACTTTCCGATTACAATTTAGTTAAACATATTCTGTTAAATAGCGACTATTACTTACTTCTTTTTCGGTGCTTTTTTAAACTTTCCAGTAGATCTTTTTCTTCCGTAGAACATTTATCTTTTAACTCTCATAACAAAATTTATTTACAAATATTTTTTTAGAAATTCCCTGGAATGAAAACTTTGGAAACAGTTGAAGATAAACCATATTATGCTTGTTGGTTTCATAAGATTATTTCTGGTAAGTTATTTCTGGTATATATATAGGATTGCTTAACATTAAGTGAGAGAGCAAAGTAGAAAGTCCGTTTCCTGCATTAAAGATTTCAATGACAACTTATACTCAGTATACAGTAAGAGTGTCCAAAAAATTGCTTGTATTTTTAGACATTATGCTTCATTTTGTACATAAGTGAGTCTTTTCATTATTATTTTCAGTGTATTACAGTACTTTGGTTAATTTGGTCACCTGAATTAAGATCAGTGAATTTGGATTGACAAATGATAGCAAAACATTGTGAATTCACCACATATTCTTCCTCTAGTATTCGCCAATTTTAAAAAACGAACTTATTTCTTTAAAAATATCTTGTAAGTATTAATATACACTGTAAAAAATACGGAGCCTCCCAGTAAAATTTGGGGCAATCAGTTGCCCATTATTTACCAGTAACGTTTCTAAAATAACATTTAACGAATAATAAAAGTACTACTAAATTCCAGAAATCAGGAACGCTTTATAGACGATAACATGTTATTCTCAGAAATCCGTTCCAAACTTATAAAAACGAGGAATATGTAATATATATGAAAAACGCTAAGAAAAATTTTTGCAGTGTACAATAAATTTGTAAAAACGATACGGACATCGATTTTTTTTAAAACTAAGTTTTGCTTTTCGATTTTTACACATATATATATATATATACTATATTAAAGTAATAACATTTATTAATCAAATGTATGTATATTAATGAAGATAATTTCTGATTATTGAATTTTGTAGATGCTTTATAAACAAAAATAAATAAATAAAATAAAATAAATAAATAAATAAATAAAAGTGACGTAAAAAAAAGTTTAGAGTATAGTAAGATACACCAAAAAATGTAATGTAGTATTTATTATGCATATTCAAAACTGAGTTAATAACACTAAGCGTTTCAACTAACACAGCTAAAAAGAGACAAAAATTAGTTTTTAAACTAAGTAAAGTAAGAATTTTGCAACATAACAATAACTAGTATATTTTGTGACCATCACAAAACTATCTTCTATATCATTCTATAAAACAGTGTCACGTACTTGTTCATATGCACAAAATCTAATAAACATAGCTTTTAACGATAGAAATTTTATATATGCTGTTTGGATAATTTTATATAATGCATGCTAAGACATAGTTACCCGGAATATGGCAGAGAGTGAGTTAAAGCAGTACCACCTGTCGGCCGATATGCACTCAAGTATAACATGTATAGTTTTTCACAATGGCCATCTCACTTGTCAAGTTTTATATACTTATATAATACAGAAACTAAGACATAATCATATAATCAACCCGTTAATAGAAGAATTCGCGGCATAGCAGCGCCACCTGCAAGGCGATGTATACCGAAATCTTATCAGCACCAATTTATATTAAGGTTCAACAAAATCTAAAGCTTTGTGGAATGTTGCCCATTTTTTATGAGATTCAGCGCCCACAAAATTTTGGTAAAACACAGACACACACACACATATACTGATAGAATTATTCAAAAAATGGTCAAATCATGCTCAGGTCATCTAAAAACGTGTAAATTCATCGAAAATCACAATTTAAAATCTTTCACAAATTCAATACTTCATTTTTGTATATAGCAAAAATATTAATAATAATATTTAAATGAGATTTGAAATATTTTATTGAATAGCTATAATTCAGTTAATAGTAAATCTGTAAAAAGTAAAAAAATAAATAAATGGTGGTTATTGAAAAACATTAATCTCTCCAGTTTATACACAAATGAGTTTGAAACAATCAAATATCGTTCTATTTAATGCATTCGAATGCACAGCTAAAAGGCTTTAGCAATCTATAAATATTTTTAAAATATAACCATGATCAAACATTATTTCCTGAAAAAAAATTACTTAAGATATGCACTTGAAATTTTAAACAAAGGAACATGTTAAAAAATGTTACATTTTTAATTTCCATCTGAAATATTATTAATATAAGTTCAGCAATTATGTTAAGGCGACTTCACACTGACAAAGGAATTTCAAATCTATTGTCTAAATACAAAGCAATATACTTTTGCGTTTGAATTTATTTAATGTACTTTTTCGTTAAACTTTCAATAAATCCTTGAGTGCTATTGAATTTTTAAAATTGTACTTTTAAGCAATCGTTCTTTTCAGACAACGATTAAATGTAATAAGTAAGCATAGTTGAAGTTTCTACTATACAACACGATTTGTATATTTTAATTTGATCTGCATTTAATTATTACCAATATATATGGTTTAACTACTGCTATAAAAAATGAAATTACATATATACAAAGAAAAAAAAAATCTTCTGAAATTTCATCATTAAAATAAGTTATGCAAGAGCACATTTTACTAAAATTCGATTCTATTATACTTGAAAATAATAAGAATAAATCCTGAATATTCATGACAACAGGGCTAATATTATAATAGTTTTGAAATTGTTAGTAATAAAAATTTAAAAGATTACAAATTTCAGATTTTAACTAATTAATCTAACTTTAATCCCCATACAGAAACTTTTCGGAATTATTTCTCTTTTTTTACAACTGGTCCTTATAAATTATTTATTTGAGTTTTAAAAATGAGACATGAGATATATAGCTTCTAAACCGTTTAATAAACTTTTTTTAAGTTAAAAATATCATATATGTAATGCTATAACGGAATAATTTTTTTTTTATAATAATATTTATATTGTATAAATAAATACCTAACTTTTTTTTTTTTTCATGTTTAAAATTTTATTATTTAGTAAGTATTACATGAGTAATGAAGAAAATTAAATTAAATTAAACTAATTCTTTAAATTTAAATTCTATTATTGTTAATTTGAAAGAAATGTTGCAGCGAATTAAATCTTTTCCCGCTTCAAATATGCTGTTGACGTAAAAGTAGATTTACAGTCAAATTGGAAAAGAAAGAGACCATTCTTTCAATGGAATAATTATAATTTGCCTTCGTGAAAACTTGGCGACGAATTTGGCAACTTTGAGACCAAATTCAGCAAAAAATGGTAGTTTAGGGTTTCTGAAGCTGTAACTTCAATAGGAGTTGAGTTATGGTATTTTCCATTAAATTCCGGCACAGAATTAATAAGAATCATCGCTGAATTCTAGCCGCCAAGTGTATAAATAGTAGCAAATTACCTTTTAGTAGTCAGTTGTGTTCAGAGGACTGTTCTGAGTAATTGTCTTTTAGAGACTGTGTTCCAGACGGTTGACCTTTGATCTTGAATTAGTGAAATTCCTGCTCTGTGGAATATTTAACGTTGTTTGCTTTACTCTTGTGGAACAGTGACTAATCTATTGAAGTGGTTTTAGAACAATCGTTGAATAATGAATTTTCTGATACGAGTGACAGCTTAATTGCACTGTTTCTAGAATATTCGCTGACTTGATAGTATTATTGGACTGTTTCGAGAAAATTCCTTGAACTCACAATTTTAATGTTTTGTTTCGATAAGTTACGCTGAATAAAGTGCATTCATCAATTAGAACTTGCCTGTTTTTTTTTTTTTTCCTACAAAGTACTTAGAATGTTAACTGGATTGACAATTTTATTGGGTTGTTTCGAAATCATTTGTTGTATTAACAGCTTTGTTGAACTTTCTGGAAAATATACGTTGGATAAAGTGTATTTATCGTTTACAAATTGCTTTTTTTTTCACAAGGTCATAACACAATTTATTTATCTGTGTTTTTAATAATATAAATTATAAAATGTGTAATTTAACTACAGCAATTAATTTAACAAGTGTACTCGAATTTATCTATAACTATATGTGCGTAGTTAAAATCCATCAATTTTTACAAGAATATTCTGAAAGCTATCTGTATATGCGTAATATCGCATCACTGGAGCAATTTTCTAACAACTTGTCAATGCCTTAAAAATCAATAAGTAACCATGTATTGGTGATAACTTGAAATAAAGTTATCGGCTTGTTCAATTTTTAACGAAAAGAAAAAAAAAAAAAAAATCCCGCTTACATTCCTTGTAAACAGAATTTAATTATCTACGGCAGGACTTATTTTAATCTATTTTTCCATATAAAGGCATGAAATAACTGTATTTTATTTCTTAGCATCGGTTACTATATTCATTTCTTAAATTTCTTTGGTATAGATTTTTTGCAATTATCAGAAGAAATACGATTTTTTTTTTCTGTAAGTTTTTTTTTTCGTTAAAAAATAAAAAAAACCTATAACTTTGTTTTAAATTTTCACAGATCTATAGCTCAACCATTCGTTTTAAAGGTATTGACAAGATCTTTCGAAAGGTACCCATATTGAAAATTTACTCCCCCCGGGGGTGTAACTATTATCAATAATTCATATTAATTATATAGTTACACGTTTAAAATAACTTTCATTATGTGCATTTATACTAAATTTTGTCCTATACTGCCATATTAAAAATTTAGAAAGAAAAAAATGCGATGACAGCGCCACCTGTTGAGCGATTAATCCCTATATCTAATCAGCACCCAGTTTATGTCAAGTTCTAACTAAATACCAAGTTTGATTAAATTTCGTTCATTGGTTCGTGAGATACAACGTCCACTGCCCGTAACATATATACACATAGAATAAAGTATAAAATAATTTTCATTGCGTCAAATTTCATTGGAAAATATAGAGGAAAGTCTTTACATGGCCACATTATATTAGTTTTAATAAATAATAGTTCCTATTCCGCATTTTTGAATCACTACTTGAAAACACGTCGTAAAGGGACATAAAGAAGCAAAATTACTCTAATGGTGACGAATCTGTTGCTTTTAATCACTATCACTACAAGTGGGTAGCTAAGAGGAACGAACAACAATGGCTTTGTATAACTAAGTAACGTTTTAAAGAGCGATTTTTTCTTTATGACGAAAGAATGGGATCATTTTAAATATGCATCATACGTTAATGAGAATGCGGTTGCGATACTATACGCACTTCATCTGAGGTTTTGAAAACATCCTGCTTTATTTTAAATAGTGAAACAAATATGTATGGTATGGTACATGTACAGTGATGCCTTAAACTGCTGTGATTTTTCATTCATGAAAATTAATGATAGTTTGCTTGTCACATAACATTTTTTACGTTTGCTTATATGAGTTGTTCTAGTATAAACATCTAAAACTTCGTATATGTATAATGGGTTACAAAACGAAATAAACTGAGAATATTTTAGCCAAAATTTAATAATAAAAGTTTGCTACCTTCAAAATATTCTATTGTATAAAACACATTCGTATAAATGTACAATACAGCTAAAATCAGTCAGACTAAACATAACATATTTTAAATTAGTTATTATTATCATAATTATTATTACTATCAAAAAAGATTTCATGCATTGTTTGGATAGATTCAGTTTTGATATGAAATTTTAAATTTTTGTAACGCTAATTATTATTATTATTTCAATTTTTTATTCGTAACCCTAATTTGGAGAAGTCTGTATACTTAACAGAAAGTCTAAAAGCATAAAAAAAAAAAAAAAAAAAAAAAAAAAACGTAAACTTCTTCGATAACAGAACAGGACATTACACAGTTTTTTAAAAAAAATTAGTGAATTTTCACGTGGGCTCCCTTGACAGCTCTGAGAATACTAGCCAATAGTCTAGTTCCAGCCATGTTTGCTATAGCATTTTAGCACTCATAAAGGATATAGAAGTGGTTATTGAGGCATGAAAATCATCCCCATTTGTTGGAAAATATTAGAGGGTTGTCAATGCTATATTTAGAGTATTGTAATATTCATTTTTTGGACTGCTTTATTCCAATTCTTGTACTGCTAGGGAAGATTCTGAACCTCGAAATCTGCAGTTGTGCTCAGTGATGCCAGATGGTCGAATATTATTTCCCCAAACAAGTCTTCAAATTTCCCCAAATCAGGGTTTTTTTTTTTTCCGAAAAAATCCCCAACTTGATTTCTACTAAAAAGGGAAAATAAAAATTTTTTTGAAAAAAAAAAAAAAATAAAAATAAATAAATAAATATGAAGCACATTTTTCTATGATTTAAGCTCAGATTTTTTCCCAATTGAAGGCAATCTTTGAAAAAAAAAAAAAAAAAAAATCCCCAAATAACAATAAAGCTATTGAAAGTCTCTAGTCGTAGGGATAAATCATTACGTTGCCAACGTTGACAGAAAGTTGAAGAACTCCCCAGATTTGTCCCCAAAAATTTTAGAATTCCCCAAAAAAGTCCCCACAAACATTTGATTTCCGAAATTGTCCCCAGAAGCCTCAAAAATCCCCAAAATGGGGACAAAATCCCCAATCTGGCATCACTGATTGTGCTTATTCCCAAAACTTCTCATATGAAATAATGCTTCATCTGCAAAAATGATGCGGTTTGAAAAATCATGTTATTTTCCATGTTAGGTAACTTCTCTACGGCAGGTGGAACTCGCTAAGGCCCATCATTTAGTTGCAGTTGGAGCGTACAAAAGTACGTGCGTCTTACGCGTAAAATAAAAATTGCCGTCAAAATCTAAGAATTAAGTAATCAGTTTTGTCAAAAACCGTTAATATAGCGCTAATATATTTTTGTAGTCATCTGTGGCAATTAGAAACATTTGATTCGGATATTCTGTATAATGAAGCAGAATGATTTTTGCCCGTTCACGAATGAGAGTCATTCGAAAATGATTCTTTTCGTAAAGAGGTGACCACCGGAATTTCCTAAAAGTCACAAAAAAGATTAAAAAAAAAAAAAAAAGGAATAAAAGGTGCTAGTGATTGGAATTAAGACAGACTGACAACGCTAGGACTTTAGACCTGAGTGGGATGTCCACCGTGAGAGTCTTTCTAAAGGAACCGTATTTACGTTAGTTTCGAGAGAGGAAAAGAGCGACTTACAAGAAGTTTATATCTTCTTTTCCTCACATCCTCTCACCTTTATATTGATAAAATAAAGACAGAGTTAACGCATGCGCAATCGTGCGAAAAAGATTACGAAATGAATGCAAGCAATACTAACATATTTGCAGGACTTGACAAATGTTATTAAATTTTAAAGCATTCTTAAAATTTGAATTTGGGCTTAAACTGAATTTTTATTAAAATTGCACGTTTTCAGGTCACATAATTCGAAAATCAAGGTTTTAGCGATTAGTCTATCTGCCTATCTCTGTGCATGTTTGCTACCAGTATAATTAAAAAACAGATATTAGCAAGAAACTTGGAAACTTTTTACTGAGATTCAAAAAACGGTCCACACACAGGGGCATAAAAGGAAAATTCAAATACATTATGTCTATGGGCAGAATTTCTGGATAATGCAATTTAACATCTTTAGACAGCACTAAAATAATGAAAACAACATATTTTTTACATGTAGTAAATCCTTGAGTAGATTATTAAAAACATTCATTATTCGTTTATAAGGACAGAGAAAAGAATTCGGATTTTTTGGAACTATTCTTGAAAATGGCTCAAAATGTATTTCAAGTTATGTTATATATTCTGTTTACTAAGCAAAATTTAAATACACTTTGTACTGATATATAATTTATTAACAATACATAAAGTGCACACAAAGTTTGTCAAACAAATTTGAAAGCGTTGTCTGGGAGAAAATTCTTTGAATAATTTGAACTACATATATACATAGATATATGCACATTGTATATATATATATATATATATATATATATATATATATAATTAATTATAACTATAAATAGTTTATGAATATAGCAATGCAATTCAAATAGAGGATAGAGGGGGTGTTAGCTTCATACACACAGTAATGTATGCTAAATAAAACAGCTTTTAACTATTGTTTAACGTACTTTGGAAATGCAGTAAATATTTTCTTACATCTTGAAATATAGTAACATACCCTTATAGAAATTCAGGGTAAGAGAAGTGTTGTAAACTGTAGGGATCTACCCCTACGCGTATGGACTTTTAGTAGTTTTCTACAGCATGGAGAGAGGGAATACGGACAGTTTTGGAGATATCATTTCTCCCAGGACATTCTCAGGTAACTTGCAAATGAAAATACGTCCTACAGACATCCTTAGCACTAACAATTATAAGATAAAAAAACTTTTTTATATATCATGTTTTTAAATTTTCTAATGAATCATTAATAAAATACGCGAGGATAAAAAATAATATATAGGCAATATTTAAGCACGTAGACTAAGTTCAGTGAACTAATAATAATAACTAGTATCGCCCAGTGGTCGAAACTCGACCATTTTTTTTTTTTTTTTTTTTTTTTTTTGCAAAGCGAGGCAAAGCAAAGTTATTGCATTGTCCTAAACGGAATGCAATTGCAACACAGCTGCAGCAATTATTTGCCGATATTCACTCTAACTGAATCAGCAGAGTTTTACTTAATATAGCTATTTCTCTCTGTAGATGTTAGCCTTTCCTGAAATGAGAGAAAATCGCAACGTGAAAACGCCCCTTGTTGTGTGATACAACCCAGAAGCTAATAGGTACCATGTCAAACCAAGGCCCAACCAAGTATCAAATTCTGTTAAATTAATTCGATTGGTTCATAAAGTACAGTGTTTGAACAAAAAAAAAAAAAAAAAAAAAGATATTTTTCAAAAATGGTCGAATTGAGTTCGGGAAATTTCAAAACGTGTAACTTTATCGAAAACCGAAAATCCAAAACTTTTCTGAATCTTATATTTTCTAGTTATATATGCAGAGGAAAGAATAATAAATCCACTTTTTAAAAAATAAAAATAAGTAGTCAATTTCACTTAATTAAAATGCAAGGAAATCTCAAAACGTGTAAATTCATCGAAAATTCGAAAACCGGAAATCAAAAGTTTTTATGTATCTTCTACTTGCTTCTTCTACCCACAAAAGCTAGCAATAAAGACACTTTTTTAAAAAATAAGTAGCCAATTTCAGTTAATTGAAACGTAAAGAAAGCTCAAAACATGTAAATTCAGCAAAAAACGGAAATCGGAATTTTTTCCGTATCGTCTACAGCAGTTAGTAACAAATCCATTTTCCTTTTATTTAGTATATTAGTTGAATATTTGTTTAAATATCTCCCTTTGAAATGAAATGTTTATGTTTACATTCGCAACTGGAAGTTTGCCATTTTTTTTTTTTTTTTTTTTTTTTTTCTGGAGTTTTGTGATTTTAAATTAAAATTTTATCAATTTTACAGAAAAAATAACTCAATCAAACACATGTAGACAGTAACTTATATATAACTATACCCAAATATCGGAATTAAAATCAGCAGATAATTTCCGTTATTTTTTAATAATTTTTTACAAAAAATCCAATGGACAATTAACATAGAAAATCCTTTTCATGGCTCCATGGACAGACAGTGACGTCATCACTTCGCTTGCGTATAGTGATGCTACATTATACAAATTACTGTGTCTATGGTTTTATTTGAGCTTTATGAAATTGCCAGATTTAACAACTTTCTACTTTTAGGTATTTTTTTATGTAAAGGAATACGTGTATAAAAGGTAAAAATGGGGGAAAATGCATAAAAAATAAATGTATTTTTGACATCGTAAGAAAATAATATTTGTATTCGCACCTTCCGGCTAACCATACCTTTCGAATGATACCATTTTCAACCCTCTACTCCCATAATTAATATGTTAAAAAGGGACAACAAATTTTATGCTTGCCTATTAATATATAGATAAAAAAATGTTTTTAAAAATAAAATATTACTCCTTTTAGAACAACGTATCATGAACTACATTAGCACTTATCAATGTGTATAAAATTTTTGAACTGATAATGACGTCAATTTTTGTGAGGTGCATAATTTAACTTTTTATAATTTTTTAACGCTCACGTTTAATTAAATGTATTAATTTCTATGTCGAAAGAAAATGAACTCGTAAATTTTTTTTCGCAACAATTAAATTATAGCTAATATTTTAATGGTTATTTTTATTGCTATTAGGAGTTTATTATTTTCATATTTAATTAAAAGAAAACTATTCGAAAATTCGAAAATTGGGCTTCGAAGTATTGTGTTGTCACCGGGTTCTGAGCTATGCTAAAAGCTTCAAATGTCTAGCTAGTAGGGAAGTTAATTAAAAATAGGTTGCAAGATTTGTAACAAACAAACACACAAACAAACAAACAAGAATAGAAGTTAATAAAAACATGGTAAAAAATAGAGGCTTTTATTGCATACGTAGGAACATTTTATGCTATCTAGTAGGGACATGGTAAAATCAGAGCTGTCAATACTGGCTGAGTATCATATCAGATTATTGATTACGACATTCACAACAATTATTATTATTATTTTATAAGATAATGACTTTTATAAATAATTATTATTTTATAACATAATGACTTTTATAAATAAATTATATGCATATTATACATTCATTCACTATACATTCATGTTATAGTACATTCATTTTAAAACATTTATTATAAAAGCATAAATTTATTTTGATTAGAGATTAAAGATGAGATTAGAGAGTATTCACAGGCTCTGCACATACTAGAGCGCAGTGCAACGCGCAAAATGATCATAATTTACCCACTATCGGAAAGTGACCCTTGAACTTCTGGACATATTTACTTTGAAGGACATAAGAAATTTCGATTATTTTACGTCATAACTGGAGGAGAACTTATTTATGAAAAAGTAATATACAAAATAACTTTCAGCATATCAATCTTAAAAACTTTAATAAATTTGATTTAATTTCCAACGTTTCGGTTAAATTCCTTCATTAATCTTCTTCAGGGAAGAAACGATGTTAAAAAAAAAACTTAAACATAGATAATTTAGGTTATTCCATGATATCACAAATACAAGTTCTAGGAAAATTAACAGATGATTACACAACTTATAAAAATATACTATATACATTTTAAAAATATGCTAAAACATTTAAATGAACTTGAAACATGACACTACAAGAAAAGGAACTACTAAAGCAAATGGAATCAAAAGTATCAATATTGCGGGGTTGCCAGAACTAAGCTAAAAGTAGGGTAACCATAAATTAATTTAAGCCCAAGAAATGAAGCCAAATTGATGGGGGGTTTGTGGATAAGGAATCGTTACAAATTTCTGTTTTTCTTTTAATAATTTCGAATGATTCATAAAGAAGAGCTTGGTTTCTATTGTCAGTATTGTAAATTATTCTGGCATTTTCAAAATCGGGGTCAATGGGATTAGTATTATAATTTCGTGAAAAAGCTGTGTTGGGTCTGTTATATTTTAAATCTGCAATATGTTCTTTCATTCTATCACAAAAAGGTCTATTAGTCATTCCTATATAGTAGTTAGTTTCATTATCCACTTTATATGGGATTTCATAAACACCAGATTTTAATTTGGATGGAGGAGGATCAAATTTTTTAGAAATTAATTAATTTAATTTTAGAGGAGCTTTAGCAACCAAATGAACTTTTTTATGTTTAAATAATTTAGAAACTCCTTCATGAATACCAGGCCAATATTGAATTTTCTTAAATTTATTAATAGAGGAGATATTATCATTAGAAGATGAAGAAGGGGAAGGAGGGGACATAATTTTATAAATTAATTTATTTATAATCTTGATTTTATAACCATAATTTAAAGCCAAATTATAAATAAAATCGCTAAAGCTCCTCTAAAATTAAATTCATTAATTTCTAAAAAATTTGATCCTCTTCCCTCCAAATTAAAATCTGGTGTTTATGAAATCCCATATAAAGTGGACAATAAAACTAACTACTATATAGGAATGACTAATAGACCTTTTTGTGATAGAATGAAAGAAAATATTGCAGATTTAAAATATAACAGACCCAACACAGCTTTTTCACGAAATTATAATACTAATCCCATTGACCCCGATTTTGAAAATGCCAGAATAATTTACAATACTGACAATAGAAACCAAGCTCTTCTTTATGAATCATTCGAAATTATTAAAAGAAAAACAGAAATTTGTAACGATTCCTTATCCATAAACCCCCCATCAATTTGGCTTCATTTCTTGGGCTTAAATTAATTTATGGTTACCCTACTTTTAGCTTAGTTCTGGCAACCCCGCAATATTGATACTTTTGATTCCATTTGCTTTAGTAGTTCCTTTTCTTGTAGTGTCATGTTTCAAGTTCATTTAAATGTTTTAGCATATTTTTAAAATGTATATAGCATATTTTTATAAGTTGTGTAATCATCTGTTAATTTTCCTAGAACTTGTATTTGTGATATCATGGAATAACCTAAATTATCTATGTTTAAGTTTTTTTTAACATCGTTTCTTCCCTGAAGAAGGTTAATGAAGGAATTTAACCGAAACGTTGGAAATTAAATCAAATTTATTAAAGTTTTTAAGATTGATATGCTGAAAGTTATTTTGTATATTACTTTTTCATAATTATTAAAACAGCATATATAAAAAAGTGGAATAAATATTTCTGAGAACTTATTTATTACATTTTTACTTTGTTGGGAAATAAATTATTTTAATTTTGAAATATTTTTAAAAAATAAAAATGCATTATTATATTTTTTATATCATGTTTTAAATACTTTGAATTCTCTTATTGCATGCTGTTTTAAGTATTCATTTCCTAATGCATGAGATAATTACATTATTTATTTGCTAGCTATTAATTTTTAAGTTCTGTTTTACGATACAATTAACATATTAGATCTGAATGTATTTTTCTAATTTGGTATGTATTTTTCTAATATATTTTAAAATACATATCTAAAATAACTATATTAAATAATATTTTTTGATTACTTACTAGTATGCAAAATATATCCATTTTCTTAAAATAAATTGATAAAAATAAAAAAATAATAAGGTGCATATTGTTTACTAGCATATGAAATATAAATTTCTTTTAAATAATATTTTCCATAATAAATTTTATGAATAATTTTTAAGCAAAGTATTATTTTTATTTACATAATATATATTAAAAAAAAAAAAAAAAATCTGTGAAATAAGCAAATGTAAACAAAGTAAATATATTTTTTAATTTCTAAAAATGTTAGTTAATATTTTTACAAAAATAAATAATTACGTCATTATTAATGACAACGCTTAATTAAATCAAGTGAAATATGTATTTTTAGCTTGTAAATATATAACATAAATATTTTTATAAAATAATAAAAATAATTTCCTTTCTTTTGCCGTAGTTTTACATTTATTTATGAACTACTTGACAAAAACTAAGATCACCATATTTTTGTTAAAAATTTTACAAATTTTTAACGATAAAATGTATGCCCTCAGAAAAAAAAGGTAGAATTACTTTCACAATCAACGTATTTTTCTTAATATAGAAATATATAACAACAAATTCCTATTTTTTCCGATCGGAGTTGAATAAGTAACCATATCTTACCGAAGGTTAAAATAAAATTAGTTTTTCTTCAAATCTTTTTTTTCTAAGACAAAAAAAAAAAAAAAAAACCTCATATTTATATTATACATTGCTTTCTGAACAAATTTAATACAATTTTCTTCCATTTATGTTAAGTAGTAAAGTGTCAATCGCGAAGAAAAAAGCATTACGTTCTACGGGGATCGCTCCGATTTGGCACTAAAATGGCCGACTTTCCGTAAGTGTCCAGTCTCTTTGTAATATAGGGTCTCTAGTCTGTACCAAGCTTTAGATTACAGAAGACACTCAATGTATTTATATTTCAACTCTGTTTCATAACATTTACAGAGAAGCTCAGTTATATGATTAATTCACGTCATTTATATTTTTCAAAGAATTTTTAATTTAAAATATTAAAATAAAGCATAATTTCATTAAAAAATAATATTTGACACAGATATCGTTAAATTACTGTTTCTTTATCTTACTAAAAAATTATAATTAAGCTTTATTAAATTTTATATATTTTTATGTACTTTTTTTTTTAAAGTGAATAAAAACTTACTTTCATCTGATAACATTTAATTAAAATAACGCCGCATCCAAATATTCCTTTAAGATACTTTTTTTTTTACATTTTCACCCATGAAACATATATTAAAAATTAACCTGTATTAATTTTTTATTTCAATATTTAATTTCTTTATGCCAGTATATTTCTTATCGTTTAATAAAATCTTATAACTCATTATTAAAATAATGTGTGCTATAAATAAATGAGTGAAACTCTTTTAATTACAGGTAGCCCACTTTCTCTGTCTCTTTACTTTGAAAATTATCTTCCTTGTTAAAACTAATTGTTATGCGCTTCATTTATGATGAGTAACGACTAATTACGTGAGCAGCGGAGTATTAGAGATGTAATTGTTTCCTTAATTGTCAGGTTTTATTATTTTCTAAGTTTTTTTTTCTTTTTCTTTTCTCTTCATTTACACGCAGTTACTTTTTGGTATAATCAAATTTTCGACGGTAGGTAGAGAGCGTGAAATAGACTAAAATATTATTATTATTATTATTATTATTATTAAAATCACACAATCAACTGTGGAGAAAATCATATTTTATTGAAATTTTATTTTTCCGACTGAGTGAAAATAATGCCTGGACCGGGAGTCGAACCCCGGATCTTTGACTTACAAGGTCAAGGCTCTACCAATTGAGCTATCCAGGCCGACAACCGGTCGGCATTACTCACTCAGACAACCTTTAGGCAAAAACACCTGGTCTATCATGTAGATAGCTCAACAGAAATAAGCCGCAGGTAATGGAAAACACCATTAAACAATGGGAGAAAGAAATACAAATTTTTTTTTTATTAAAATCACACAGACCTTGACCTTGACCTTATCCGGGGTTCGACTCCCGGTCCAGGCATTATTTTCACTCAGTCGGAAAAATAAAATTTCAATAAAATATTAAAAGTCCGTTTACAAAGTATGTGGAGATGACGTGCTTATCTGCTCTGTTTAGCCCCCTGTGACTTATTTTAAGTGACAAAGTTATGGCTATGGTTTTTCTTTAAGGAATAAATACACTAAATTAAATAAAACCATCTTTCATAAATTTGATTCAATCTGTCTACTTGTTCAAGCTGTACTCCTTACTTAAATATTTATTGAATATCTTGAAATTGAATTTTAATCACATCAAAAACAGAGACAATATACATAAAAAAAATATACAATTTAAAACATTAAAACACACAAAACATAAATTTAAACGTTTCGAGCCTTTTACAGGCTCCTCATCAGTAAAAACATCAAAAAGTAATCGTTGAGAAGAACAAGAGATCTCCTTTAAAATAGTACAGCGTATTGAGTGGGGACTGCGCATGCCTCATTAAATTTAATATAACTGTACGAGACGTAATGATTTTTAAATATTTTAAATCTTGAAATTGATTTATATTATTCAGTTTGACAATAGCTTGTCTTCAAAGAAATTTATATAGGTAATATAACCGCTTTCTGTAGAGGAATTAGCAAAAGAATTAAGATAAATCACTGTCTATAAGAGTTATTTCTTGAAGGCATATTTAACAATTTTATTCTATAGAAGAGATAAAAAAAAAACTAACTTAAAATATACAGATGCTCAAACACATGTTCCGTGTGGAATATGGTGTGAATAGCATTTCTGAATGGTTAAAAATATAGATTCGTATATATTTTCTTATACAATAGGAAAAGTAAATTTTCAGTAGCATGAGGATTATTACTATTATATTATATTTTTAGCATACTACATAGTGCATATACAATTTAAAAAATAAAATATAACTTTTAAAAATAATGGGCATAGAACAACTCCGCCGAAGCATAGGACAACTCCGCCGAAAAAATTATCAGCTGTTTCGCCCAGCAGGACAACTCCGCCGCATTCCTTTCTGCCGTTTTCCCTCGATAGGACAATTCCGCCGAATGAGGGGGGAAGGCATTACCTTTGGCGAAATAAAAGTTGGCGAGAATGCTACTTCAGGCATTCAACTTTTGTTAAAAATAAATACACAAAAGAATAGTAATAATCTATATATTAATTCACATGAAATTTGTTGTACGTTTTTAACATATTAATTATGGGAGTAGAGGATTGAAAGGAGCATTGTTAGAAAGTTAAGGTTAATGAGAATTTAAGGGAAAAGAAAATGTCTTATTAGAATCTCAAAGAGGCATTCAAAAAAACCTTTATTTTTATGCACTTTTTCATTTCATACACGTAATCTTTTGTATTAAAAATTTTTATAGAAGAAAGTTGTTCAATTTGTCAATTTCTTAAAATTCAATAAAAAGCATAGGCACAATAATTTGTATAGATGTAACTTCCCTATATTTTCAACTACAGATTTTTCATTTTATAAGGCAACAACCTTTAGAGTGTTAGAAAGGCTTATTGACTAAACGAATGCAAAACAGTAATTTAATACTATTGAACACGGAGGCAAATTGCATTCTACATTTTTTCCATACAAATTATTTAATAAAATTAATATTTATTAAAACTATTTTCCACGATATATACAGATGGAGATGATTTTCATCGCACAGAATTATTACTGTAGTTATTACTGTTATTTATCACTGTTGAATAAAAAATTTAAGAAATTAAATTAAAGAAAATAAGTAAAGAAAATTTAATATAAGTTAAGTAATATATATTTGAATATTATGTTAAGTAAAGAAAATTTAATTTCTTATTTATCCTTTAATAATTTTGTAAATGTAATCGGAATAATTTAAACTAAGATGTAAATTTTTCTTAAGCTAATTTTTACTTGAATTTTATGATATTCAAGTGCTACACGAAAATTAGAAATAAATTTATTAATAGCAGAATTTATTAGTACGATTAAATAATTGTCAAATAAAAGAACATATAATAGTAATGAAAAATAAAATTAAATGCATGTTTATGAGTAAAAATTTTTACTCATAATTTGGTTAAAATCTATTTTACTTTTGCTCATCTTTCCAAAGCGAAGGGGGAGGGCTCTTATATAATGCTCGATGTGCCGTCAAAGTGCAATGCGTCGCCAAAAATGGAAATACTGCTGCAGACCCCCTCTTCTCGTCTCAGGAAAATGGCGCGGCGGAGTTGTCCTCTGTGGGAAAAGGGGGGTTAAAATTCTCGGCGGAATTGTCCTATGAGGGGAATAGGGGATTAAAATCTCGGCGGAATTGTCCTGTTCCGAAAATAATTTGCGCAATAAATAAATGAGCAAAACTCTTTTAACCCCTTCCTTCTCGCTCCCGTGAAAAGGATGGGGTGAGTTTTCGCTCTCTATTTCTCGTGCCCGTGATATTTCCGGGCTGGAGTGTTCAAAAGTAACGCACTGAAAAGATTTAAAAAAAAAAAAAAAAATCTGATACTCGGAATTTTTTTTATTTATTACTTTACACTCTAGATGGAAGTGGCATACTATTTAAAATGTATCTGGAGATAATAGGTTTATTTTAAACTAGCATTATTCAATTTTAAATATTTGTATTGCTTATTTTGTAATCTTAGCTCAGTTTGGCTTTTGAATGTACGTGGTTTTATGCCCTGTGGTAAAATATACATTTTTTTTAATATTGTGTACATTATGTAGTTAGAATCACAAAGTGATTCGGATTCTAATTGTAGTATAAATGCATCTGAGAGTGATTCGGAATTAAGTGATAGCGAACCTGAGAACAGTGTGTTATACGTATTGTGTTGTATTATACGTAAAAACCTTTATAAAATTTTGTTTTAATTTTAAAACACATATCTTTTATTTTTTCTACTTACTGGAAAACTAACATTCAATCATAATAACCCTAATAATTGGTTTTGTCTGAAAAATTAAATTTTCAGGATTTCAATCTTAAAAAAAAAAAAAAAAAAAAAAAAAATCCCAAAATTAAAATTGAATACATATACTCTTCATACACTTTATTTTATACAATTTTCTTGAATAAAAAAAAATAGACACTTTTTTTTAAAACTTTTTTCTTGAAAATTACGAGATTATTAAGGGGTTAATAGCAGATAGCCTGATTTCTGATTCCTCTTTCTTTACTTTGAAAATTATCTGCCTTGTTAAAACTAATGGTTATGCGCTTCTTTTTTATTGAATAACGACTAATTATGTAAGCAGTAGAGTATTAGCAATGCAATTGTTTTCTTAATTATCGGGTTTTATTATTTCCTTTTTTCTTCATTTGCATGTATTTACTTTCTGGTATAATAAAATTTTCGACGGAAGGTATAGTGCGTGAAATAGGCTAAGCATTAAAAGCACGTTTCTAAAGAAGGCGACGTGCTTACCTATTCTTTTGATTCCCCTAGTGGCTTATTCAAGAAGTATAGTTATGGCTAAAGCTTTTCTTTAAAGAATAACTACCCTGTTTTAAGTACACCATTATTTTATATAGCAGTTAATGTACAGGATTACTGACGTTGGATAAAAACTTTATTAGTGAATACAGTAACCGCCGCTTAATAAAATCACTGGTTAATAAAATCAGCCGCTTAATCTGATCAAATCGCCAGGACCGGAATCAAATCAATACAAACTACGTTTAAAGCCGCCGCTTAATAAAATCAGCATCGCCGGTTAATAAACTCAAAAATATCTTCTCAGCAGCCAAAAAATATCATTTATGCACACTAAATTTTTTTTTATTTACATTGTGATTTTTTTTAAATTAATTAATTAATTTATTTATTTATTTTTTAATAGAAAAAGGAATTAAAGCACAACAAACCCTCCGTTATTGCTCATTGTTCAAGATTTTACACTTGCAGCACAGTTACAAATTAAACTCGCCCCGCAACTTATCTCCGCAACAATTTCAAGGAACGTATTTTTCAAAGCGCAGTAATAAAATACAAATTTGATTTGAAATGATTTTTTTATCTAATTATTAGAAGGCAATATCTAGTTCTTATTCTGAAATTACTATAATTCACGAGGTTTAAACGGAAAGATTTTAAATTTTTAAGAACTGCGTGAACTTTTGGTAAAGTAATGATGATTTTCCTCTAAAGAAAGTGCACGGGAACTTACAATGTGTTTAATTTACTTATATCAAAGAAACAATTAGTTAATTATCTATCAAAAATTAATTAATATTGTTTACTGATTATATTATTCGTTACTTTTTGAGTTTCTTTCGAAATTCAGGGAAGTAATACCATTTCCTTAAGGGCAGGAACGTTCGCCGGATATAAAAATCAGCCGCTTAATAAAATCACTTTGGCTCAGAACGAATGTGATTTTAATAAGCGGCGGGAACTGTATATTAAATTTGCAAAAATATGGTTGAAACTGAATGCGAATCTTTACCATTTAATTATAAAAATATATTTAAAAAATGAATTTGAATCAAAATATGACTCAATGAATTCACAAAGTAATACCCAAATATGTTTAGAATATATAGTTAAATAAAAATAATTTTAAATCAAGGGGGTGGGGAGGGGATAAAAAATTAGTTGGAAGGGAGCATTTTACAAATTTTCAAGAGTATTAAAAATTTTGATTTTGATTTTATTAAATTCAAACAGTTTTTGAGAAATTTTAATGTACTTGATATTGTTCTATTTCAGTGCATATGTATGTGAATTTTTATAATTCTAAAACTGTAATTTACAAATATATATATAACGTCCTTTATACTTTTAAAAGTGATTGTTATCGATAAAATTAGTAATTAACTGGTAGTTTGCTATTTAATTTTTTTAAATAATTTTTTTATTAGTTGAAAGCAATTATTATATTTAATTATATGTAAAATATTTCTCAGTATTAATTCTTTATAATGATTTTTATTTCCTATATTTTATTTTTAGAAAACTACTTTATAACTATATATATATATATGTATATATATATATATACAGTCGGTGACAAAAGTCTCCGAACACTAGCAAAAATTTCTATATAGAAAAAGTACACTTAATACAGTTTTGTTAAATAAATCCTTGTCGAATCCTGTCAGTCTAAAAACAGGATTTGACAAGGATTTATTTAACACAACTGTATTAAGTGTACTTTTTTACATAGGAATTTTTGCTAGTGTTCGGAGACTTTACCGACTGTACAATCGGCGGCAAAATTGTGAAGCGCTCGCGATAATTCCTATTTAAAAGATGTGCACCTAATAATCTTTTGTTAAGTGACTAATTGTCGAGTCATGATCTTTATCTTTATGCGGTTTCTAAAAGAGGTAAGTTGATGATAAAAATGAGCGATCAAACTAAAAAATACTAGTTGGCATTGTGGACTCTGCTCAGTTCCCCATCATATGTATGCTCTCATAAATTTCGAGTGCAAAACATATTATACTCATGTTAACAGAAATGAATTTGATACAACGCTAGACACAGTGATAGAATGAAATCCCCGCCTAATAGGCTACCCACCGTTCAGTTTGATATATTTATCTTATTCTAATCTATTAATTTATTTTATTGGGATCAATTTCGTAGTTTAGTTTCAAGCTACTATTTCCAATACAACAATCTTCAAAATGAATACTTATATGGAATATCGCCCCATTTTGCTATGTTGCTGAAATCGTAAATTACGAATAATTTACGAATTTTTCCTATTAGAATATTTGTAGTCAATGATGTTCAAACAAGTATCATAAATGTTATTTTGAAATATTCTGATATATTTATGATCCCCAAAATGGACGTTTATGCTCAATTTTGCCGTATTCTGCCATGTTACTTGTAGTTAATGATGTTCATCCCGGCAACAAAACTGATATTTAAAAGCTGTTTTTACATGTTTACGATAAAAATATTTCTTTTCACGCACGTTTAAGTGAAATTTTGCCCTATTCTCCCATGTTAAGAAAATCGTAAATTTCGAATAACTTCTGAAGTTTTTTAATTAGAATGTAGCAAATGAATAGGGTTCTTTCCAGTGTCACATATAATATTTTAAAACTGGTCCGACCTCTCTGAGATCATTTGTTCGTGTACACAGACTAACAAACTAAATTACCCGGTTACCCTTACAAGTTACAAACATTGCGGAATGTGATGCTATTGAATTTTTCAAACATGTTTAGAACAATGCCAAGTTGTGGGATTAAAGAAATTACATACTAGTAGAATTTCGACATGGAAGATGCAGGCTTCCAGTTGGTTAATGATGAGGAAATTATCGCAGATGTCCGACATGCTCTAAAAGAAGATGAAGAAGATGACGATGAAGGCCAGAATGATTGCCAAGTAAAGATCAGTAACAATGATGTGTGTTAACAGTCATTAATTAGTAACAGTGATGAGTGTTTTCAAAAGCTCTTGCTTAGTTGGAGCAACAAGAACAGTGTGATTCTTCTGAACTAAGGCTTTTAAGAAAACTTCATGATAGAGCTGGACGACGAAGGATGATTAATTTACGCCAGATGAAGCTCCCGTTTAAATTACTGAAAGTTTTTTGTTTCAAAATAAATTTTCTTGCATAATTTGAATTTAGATATTTATTTAGCAGTTTAAATAGTCGTAATAGCAGTTCGATGACGATGTTACATATTAAACTAGACGATTGATGAAAAATTCTCTATTATGTGGAAATTTCGATTATCCGATATGGGTTCGGTCCCAATTACGTCGAATAATCGAGGTTCTACTGCATATATATATGGGCTGTGCCGATTAATCGGTTCGGTTAATCGATAAATGCTAAGTCCCGATTAATTTTTTTAATCGAGTTAATCGGTCCGGTTAATTCGATTAAAGTTTTCAAAATCCGATCAAAAATGTCAAATTACGAATTGATGTAAAAATTGAAAATGCTGTTTTACCTACAAAATGCTGCCTCACCAGTGGCCGAGTGGGTTCTGCGCTCAAAGCAGATAGACGGGAAGTGCCGGAATCGATCCCTGGTCGCGCTCATTGAACTAGTCGTTCGGAATTTTCCGTGGTTTTCTCCGAAACTTGTGTAAATGCAGGCTAGAACCCCTCAGAACCCCCCCCCCCCCCCATTAAAGGCATTGTACCCATAGGCTTATTACTATAGTGAAGTCAATCGGCCTTAATTGCAAACACACACCCATACAAAATATTTTTTCACATTTTCGTACATATATATATATATATTTCACATAAGATCAAGGTCGAAAATGTCAATGCATTGTGTGTTTAAGGGATTAGTCAAAACTTTTTTATGATCTGTTGTGTAACTTTTGGAAATAAACATATTGGTGAGTTTCATTCCGATCTTTCATTATATATGAGTGAGTATAATTTAAATATTTTATATTTATAAGGTACTTTTTAGTTATATTTTTTATTATTATGTATCAATAATTAAAAGGCACTAAATATTCGTAATTAAATATCTTCACAATGAAATCTAAGTTTAACAGGAAACTTATTTCATAAAATTAAAAAATGTTTTATAAATGCTCTGTCACGTACGAATATTTGCAGTTGCTTTTCGGAATATGTATTATCTTCCTATTTAAAATAATTTATCATTTAGAAAAAAAATAAGAGGTTTTCTTTTTTCCTTATTTATTTGCATGTTTATTATTATTATTTATTGTTTAAGGAACTAATTAAATTAACATCTATATCGTTTTTATAGTCTGTTGTGTAGTATCTAAAAAAGAAGAAGAAAAGAAAAAAAAAAAAAAAAAAACGTGTACGAGAATTTTATTCATCATTCAAATAAAATCATACAAAAACTGAATATGGATTAAAAATCAGATTAATCATTAATGAACTACGATTAACCCAGTTAAAACTGTTAATCGATTCCCACCCCTAATGTATATATATTAAATAGCAATTCAATTTGAAAAATAAAAAACGAAAATGAAAACGCAACAAAGTAAGAACATATGTGAACATAAAGTAAAAATTAAAAAGTAATGCAGGGGAAAAAATGAAAGTTGGGGGAAAAAAAAGACAGAAAATTATAATTAACCCAAAACACACTGAAGCCATTGTTAGGGGATTTCCTAACTTTAAAAAAATTGTCCTTTATATATATATATACTTCATTTTTGCAACGGATTGTTTCTTTTTGTCTTGGTGAGATGCAGCCATGTAGGAGGACCAACCTACTTTTTGTTTTTACTAGTAAGTAGCTCTTAAACATCCTACTGTTTCTGTCCTGCATTGAGGAGCTTCTCTAATGATGACATCAATGTGCTTTTGGACTAATTATAACTTTTTGTCTGCCTTTTGCCGACGTTACTTTTTAATTTTTACTTTAATATTTTTATATTCTTCTATGTATGCCATTCTTTTAAATTTTCATGTATATATAATTTATTTAAATTTCTAATCATCACATAGAAAGAATACTAGTAAATGAAGTTCTAACCAACGCATTAGGAGGAATAGAAATCGATTAATATTGTCCATAGGGAGAAAAACAAATCTATCAATTATATTAGGAATCTATTTCAAAACATACCTAAATAGCGGAATAACAGCAACTTTATAAAATATACAATGTATCCTTGTACTCGACAAACTATACACTAAATCATTAAAATCTCAATTTACAAGGTCTCCGAACTGTGAGAATATAAATATTATAATGATGTGAAACACGCAAAACAGGTGAACGATCGAAAGCCGGGTTTGATGATTGAAGTTAGTACATGTGATACGAATCTCCAAGTTGTGATCGATGAACTAGAGAAAACACACTGCTATCCCAAAATATAACATTAAAAGTTTTGTATTCTGTTTTGACTTAATAAAAATTCTTATGATAACCATATAAACATATGAATGAATGCCGTTAAGTACAGTAATACATTTCTTTATACACATAGCTTTATATTTGTACATTTGTCCATAAATAGATAAATAAATAATCTCTAAAAAAAGAGTTATATTGAACACGTGTCATTTGTAATTATATTAAAAACACTTTAAACGCACGTAAAATTAAATTTTATTTAAAAGATGTTAAAAATTTTATCCGAAGCTTTTCGCTTTAAATAAAATTTAATTTACGTGTGTTTAAAGTGTTTTGAATATAATTAAATAGATAAATACAAATTTATTAACAGTGCTAAGTAGATCTAAAAATTAAAATTTTAAGTTGCTTTACAATAAGTTACCTTACTTTACATTCATAAAAACTAAAATTTTTAGTTTATTTTACAGTTTAGGCCAAACCAAATATTAAGAATATGAAGGTCATTTAATTTTTAATTAATTATAATTAATTACTATTATATTGTAATAAGTTTCCTTTTAGTCAAAAACTGTTCTCTTTTGAAATGAACTTAAAATTCAAACCCAATAGAGTTATTCTAAGTTTAATAATAATAATAATAATAATAATAATAATAAAAACAATTAACCCCTCCAAAAAAACCATTAAAACTCAGCAAAACCCGAAAAACCCACCCAGATTAGGCTTCTTTAAAAACCCTTCTACAAATACTAGTTAATATATTTATTGTAGGTGCTTCTTTCCTGAAAAGAAATCATTGAAGAGTTAATAACTGCTAAAAATATTAACACCCACCACGTCTTTATAGATAAGTTTTATCAAAGAGCAAACTATTTCAACAAATCAAAAGAAAACATCCCAAATTCTAAGTGTATAATTACAACATTAAAGCTCAATGAAATCGTTATTAAATAATACATCATTCAGGAAATAACAGAAATTTTTCTGAAAATATATTGATCAATATTTTATCCGCAAAAATGTTATAATTATTACCAAGCAATCATTTCATTTTTATTCCTCCAAATTACGCCTCATCTTCTGCGAGAAAAATAATGCCGTCCGTGGGTTTCATGTAATAAGACAGAAAATCCACTACACCCCGTTTCTAATTAGAAAGAGGCGGAAAAGTTAAAAGAGTGAGTAAGATGTATGATGAGATTTTGCAGATGTCATCTTTCGCAAGGAACTCCACATTTCCAAAATCTTGAGTTGAGGTGTTTGTGAGGTGCTAGATTTGCAGAACATTGTGAAAAATGACAGATGCTTTTAATTTCGACTCCTAGATGAAATTTGGGGATTTAATAAGATCAGCGAACGGAAATTTAATTGGATTTTTAACGCTTCACTTGAATTTATTTCTCATCAATCTGAGTAATAGAACGCCATTTTATGAGTATTATTGAATGTTTGCCAAAGATAATGGATTGGACATTAAAAAAAAAAAAAAAAAAAAAAACCAGGAATAAGTAAAAGATAAACTTTGATAAATCAGATTACGAAGAATAAAATTAAAAAATAAAAAGAGAAATTAGTAAACGTGTAAGTTTGATTAAATTAGAAAGAGATAAAACTACACAATGTATTAATTCTTGAGCAATTACTTCATATATAGTTAAGCGATTTGTATAGATTACAAAATACTTACCAGCTGCACTTTGTGAAAATAATAATAATAATAATAATAATAATAATAATAATAATAATAATAATAACAATAATAACTGTTAAATAAATAAAATGTTAGCCAGGATGCCAGTAAACAAAAAAAAAAAAAAAAAAAAAAAAAAAAAAGAAAAAAAAAAAAAAGAAAAAAAACTTTATTTCGCGGAAAAAAATTTATTTTTTTCAAAAAGTTTTTCAATTTTTAAACATTTATCAGTTGCATGTTATACAAAACAAGCATGCCAAGTTTATATTTTTTAGAATATTTTATAAGTTTCGATCAAATTTTTATAAGTTTATTTTAATAATAAAATAATAATAATAATAAATGAAATGATGAAGAATATTCTAGATTTAAGAAAAAAATAAATTCTTCTTGCATTCTTTGTAAACAGGACTTAATTTAGTACGACAGGACTTATTTTAATCTATTCTTCAATATAAAGGCATGCAGTAACAGTGCTGCATTCCCTAGCATCGGTTACTACATTCATTTCTTAAAATTACTTTGTGTAGCTTTAGCGTAGGAGACCCCTGGAGGTTTTTACATTTTTGTTATGATTTTGGCAATGAATCAAAATGAGTATCGCAATTGCGTAAGTAAACATCTACGCGAGAAACGACCGAGTTAACTTTGGTGGCAAATTTAAAATTTCGATTATTTGTTGGTTATATTTAGAAAATATAAACCAACAAACAGTCAGAAGCCACCATCAATACTTATGCAAAAGAAATAGCCAACAAATATTCAGAAATCACCATCAAAATATATTTAGAAGATATAGTCAACATATATTAAGAAGTCATCACCTATATCTGTACTGATAATTAAAAAAAATTTAAGTCCAAAAATGTCGATTTTGAGTTACATAGTCAGACTCAGAAAAAAATTCTCTATCGATTGGTAAAAAGGATTTAAATCCATGTCATTTCATGTCATTTAGTCTTTGAGAAAATCTATTGGTAAAAAAAGATTCAAGTCAGAAATTTAGCATTAATCTTTAGTATAAAATATTTAATTCAATTTTTTTCCTTTATAAAATGAAGATTGACAGCCACTGAATGGTATAAAGGGTATAAATCAGCATAATCCCTTTTTCCTAATCGATTCTTCTGATTAGTTTTTAGTTAGTTTAACTTTATTTTTCGTTTCCTGAAAAATCAAGAATATGGACTTAAATCCTTTTTATACTTATCAGTACAGATATATACTCAGAATATATCGCCAAAAATTATTCAGAAGCCAACATCAATACTTATTCAGCAGATATCATCAAGAAATATTTAAAAGTCATAATCAATACTTAATCAGAAAATACTGCCAACAAATATTCAGAAAACATCCAATTTATTAATGATGATGATTTCGGATACCGAAATCGGGAATTGGTTTTTACATGCAATCAAGGATGAATTTCGCACAACAAATGGCGACTACACAAAATAGCAGATTGATATAAGTAGTCCTGTCGTACTAATAACAAAAGTTATAAAAAATTGACAAAACTTCGCAAAGATAAACATTACGTTCCCATTCACAATTATAGTGAAAATCCTGTTCTGTTTACAATTCTACGATATGCGCTAGGAATACAAAAACAGAAAAACTGTTTCTTCTTTAAAACAGTTTTCATTTGTAAAAAAATAGTTGGAATCGATGGACTCGGCTCAGTTTCTATCATATATTTCTTCTACAAGGCATACAACATTCATCCTAAGAGAAAGGAAATTGATCGACAGCTCGACTCGAAATTTCTTAATTTTAGTGGGTTCAGTTTCATATTTTAATTTTCATGCAATTATATACTATTTTCGAAGCAAACATATATGAAATATTGTTCTATTCAGATATATTAAAAAAATCTTAAATTTCGAAGAACTTACGAAACTTTCAAATTAGAATATTCGTAGTCAATGATATCGAAGCCAGTAACATAAATGATATTTGAAAAGTATTTGAGATATTTACGATGAAAAATAAAAAATGATATTATAAAAGTGGTCGGACATCTTTACAATGAAAACATACCTTAAAATTGATGTTTACGCGAAATTTTACTCTATTCTGCCCTGTTAAAAAATTCGTAAATTTTTAATAACTTATGAAATTATCAAAGTTGAATTTTCATCATGAAAATTTGCCCTATTCTAACATATAAAAGAAATCGTAAATTCCGAATAACTTATGAAGTTTTTATATTACAATGTTGCAATATTATTATTTTTTTTTTTTTTGAGATATCGTGTACACAGCTTAATAAACTAACAAACTAACAGATAACCTACAGATGGATTTCATAGCGATTATACTGACTTGGCGACTCTGGGATCCCCCACACTTCAAAACGTGTAAAATCTCAAAAAACTGGAGGTCGGAAATTTCAATTGATGCTTAAATTGTAATATAATCCGAATTTGCTTTCCGTTTTTTTTTTTATTTTTTTATTTTAAGTATATATTTTAACTAATGATGCAATACATGCATAAGAAATTAATGATTGACAAATTACCTTTACAAAAGATGTACTTCTGAGTAAAAGTTACATATCCAGGAAAAAAGAATTAAGTGAAGCATTAAGGAACTTTTTCACTTGTTAAATTAATTGATATATCTTTCCAATATCTCATGAAATAATAACAGATGTTCTAAAACTTTAATTGGATTTTGAACGACCACATTTTCTCATTTCGCCCCGCACCAAAGAAGAACAGCCCTTAATGGAATAATTGTATTAGAATGTCATCGGTAAATGGATCGCAGGCGATGACTTTACTTTTATTGATTACCTGGCAAAGGCTAATATAGCATTTTGAAGAGATATTTTATTACATTAGGTAATTCACTTATGATTAAATTGCATAAAAATAAAAGTTAATAAATTAAATTAGAAACTGGCCAGAATAAAAATATGTATGTGCCGAAACAGCAAAATATAACATTTTAGTAATGTTTCAAAACATTGTTGAACGGGATTAAATCTTTTCCCCTGCATCAATTGTGTTGTTGCAGTGAAAATAGTTTTACAGTTAAAGAAAAAATAAATGGTATTTCTGATTCACTTGCAGCAATGTTGGTCTTGGGCGAAAAATTTGGTGACTTTTGTGGACTAAATTTGGCGTAAAATGGTAGCTTAGGATTTCCGATGTTTCGAGACTCTACGTTGAATAGCAGCAGAGATATGGAACTTTTCATTTGGTTCTAGCACAGAACCACCGCCAAAAAGTACAAACAGAAACAAGTTAAGAATTGGGTGTTTCAAAAAACGCTCGATCCTTCATCATGCATAAAATAAGGACGAGAATGCAATATGAGAGCAAATCAGTAAGAATGCGTGCCTACTTTCTTTGCCTGATGAAATATCATAATTATTTATTTCGACTCAAAACTAATGTTTATTGCAATATATGTTTTCTTAATAAGTTTTTATTCAACACACCACATATATTCCATCATGTAATATTCTACACAAAAATGCCATTTTTTTCTAAATTTATCTACTGTATCATACTCAAAATTCTAAGCATTATTTTCATCAAATGCAACTTGATCCACTGCTGTTAGTAGCTAACTGTACAACAAAGTTAATAACAGTGCGCCGAAAAGACCGTTATCTGAAACGCAGTGGTCTGTAAATGAGTTAGGGAAACTCTAGTTCCTAGAAATAAGATCTTCTTGTATGTTTTGGCACAGCTTTGTCGGTCGTAATTTTTCACAAAAATGATGCGACATCCTTTTGAGCGAAGAAACATAATCCGCACCATTTTCGACATAAAAGAGTTACACATATGTCAACAGATTAGAATCGCGGTGTTTAGTTCGACGCCTCATCGCAAAAGTTAAAAGCTCTTTCCAAAAAGATCTTTTCTTTTGCTTTTCTTTTACAAATAAAGAAGGAAGTTTGAAATCTTAGAGTACGGCAGAAAGAAAAAGCATCCATTAATATATTTCACATTAGACACAATTTTTAAAGTTAAAGACAAACTTTTTACTTTACTTTAAAATATTACATTAATTTTTAGTTCTGCGGTTCGGACAAGGCCCGACTAAGAAATTTTTGTGCCCAGGGCACTTTAAGTTTTTCGTGCCCCCTAAGAAGAGCCAGATTTCATCCCTGTATCCCCCCCCTCCCCACCAAAAAAAAAAAAAAAAAAAAAAAAAAAAAAAACGGTTGTTGACATTAACAGGCGAAAAACACCGAAAAATTATACATATTTGGTAAAAAAATTAATCTGTAACTGTTTTAAGTTCTAAAAGACCCCCCCCGCCCAAAAAAAAAATAAATAAATAAATAAATAAATAAATAAATAAAAAAAATAAAATAAAAATAAAAATAAAATAAAATAAAATAATCCCCAGTTAGCTTAATAACATATTTTAATATGTTATTCATGTGAGTGAAACACAGTTAAATTAGGAGGGAAAAAGAGGAAGATTTAAACTATAAATTCTAAAATTTTTAACCATTAGTAAAATTTTGTGCCCCTCAGAAATTTCGTGCCCAGGGCACGAGCCCCGGGTGCCTGTGCGATAGTCAGGCCCTGGGTTCGGAAGTATTTCGGTCTGGCGACTGACTATCTTCAGTGAACTCAGCAGTCAGACAGGGAAGTTCATTGAGGACGGTCAGGTGCCTGACCGAAAGGCCTCCGAACCAAAGAAATAAAAATGTATTTAATATTTTAAATTAAAATATTTCACATTTATTAACTGCGGTACGCTGAGACAGTGGCAAGACAAGACCAAAATTAGTAGTGCACAGAATAATATGCTCTCCCTGTTTGTATGAAAAAGTCCAATTATGCTGAAAAGGTAAATTATATAAACATGAAAATGTAATGGAGATTTATGTCACCATTTGTATTAGGGCGAGAAACTGGAGAATGGTTTTACTGTCCTACACTACTACTATATATTCAAATAAAATTAGTGTGAGTGTAACGTCAGGCTGTTGCCAAGTCTGGTGAAATAGCACAAAAATTTTCGTCAAAAATTAGCTTTGAAAATAACGCGAAACTTAGAGATAATTAGCGAATTTTGTGATTTTTCTCAATGATAATCAGTCGTAATACTTTCTAAATAAAGTTCAAGTTTACGTGGGCCATTTAGGGTACATGCGATCCTCAATTTTTAGTGCTAGTTAATTTTGATTGGTTAACAAAAAGCAGTTTTTGACTAGTCAATTTTCTTTTCTTAATCGTACATTTTTTGCAATTAAATAAGGCAAAGATTAGTTTTCGGAAGAAATAAAGCAATTTTATAACTTGGCGCTTAAACATTCGCGCCGAACCAAGTATCGTGGGCCTAAAATTACAACTGTTACTGTTTACAGTAGAATTTTTTACTGTTGCCTATATTAACTCTCTGACCCTCACTGCCGGATATATCCGTTCAATGAGTTGTTTCTTTGTAAGTATAACACTTAAAATTTAAGTTTACATAATTATAAATCTTTAGTTTATTTACAAGTGTAAAAATAATATATTATAGTCATAATGATTATCATTAACTATGTAGTTATAAGTTTAATTTCAAGATGAAAAAGCAACGGTTTTAGTACATTTTGAAAATTGTACTGATTAAATTACACATTTCTGCTCATTTTCAAGGCTGTCAGATAGTTTTGACGAATTATTGTATTATAACACACCACGCTATATACAAGACTAAAAAAATTCCCAAATCGATCAGCCACATCAGCTTAAAATTGGATTTTAAAAATGACCGTTTTATTTATTTATTTATTTATTTTAAGAGTAGTGAGTTTCCTTATTTCAGTAGCGTTTATTGCTAAAACGGCATGATAAAAAAGGAGAAAGCACCAATTTTCTAAAAATTTGGTTGAATTAACCTAAATTGTACTTCCCCCACACCACCACTATTATTATTATTATTATTATTATTGAAGGAGGGAGGGGATGAACGTTAACTTTATTTTTAAAAGTTCAGAACTAATAAATGCTACAGTACAGCATACAAAGGAAATAGTGTTACAGAAATAAATAAAAGTACTTTGTTACTTTCCGAACACTATAGTGAGGAAAGTATTGTAATCATGTCAAAAATCCGAATTTGAGATTTTGATGTTTCTATACGTTTCAAGGTCCCCTGAGTCCGTTTTCACTATTTTTACGATGATGTATGTATGTGTGTGAGTGAACACGCTAGCGTCTAAATGCTTTGTTCGAATGAGCTGTAAGTTGGTACGCATGTTGCAAGTCGCCATAGAAAGAGCCCTATAGATTTTGATGAATCTAGCACTTATAGTTTTTTTACAGGGACACAAAGGAAAATTCTTTATCATTATAGCCTATGGGATAAAAATTTTAAAAGTGCGATAGCATCTAAACGAATTATTCAATTGAGCAAAAAATTTATACACATATTCTAGGTCACAGATACGCAATCTATATAGATTTTGGAGAATCTAGCACTTATAGTTTTTTTACAGAGACACAAAGAAAAATTCTTTATCATTATGGCTTATGGGACCAAATTTTTAAAAGTGCGATAGCATCTAAACGCCTTATTCAATTGAGCTGAAAATTTATATGAATATTATAAATCACAGTTGCACTAATTATAAGCATTTTGGTGTATCTAGCATTTATAGGTTTCAAAGTTCAGTAGCATCTCAAAGTTCAGCAGCGTTAAATAAAACATCGTGTAATATATGGAGAAAAATACTCAAACACTCCGTTATGGTTTTCTCTCTTTTGTTTGTTTAACAACTCCTCTTTCTTTACTTTATCCACAAAACTGTTAATTACTCAATGTTCGGAAAGTCGAGTGGAGTCACTACAGATTTTTTCCAAAGCAATCAGATTAAAAAAAAAAAATAAATAAATAAAATAATATTAAGATAATTTTAATAAAATATAGTGAATTAATGTTTGAAACATTTATTTTCACGATATGTTTAAATTTATCTCCCAGTACTTAAAAAAATTGTAGATATTACGAAATAGCATAATAAATTTCATATTCAAATGTAATACACTCCTGCTCAAAAGTTTATCAAGATTTGCAAACGATCAGTATTTTTCAATTTAAAAACTTCTCTTTCGATGAAATGGTTTCAAACATTGGTTATTTAAAGAACTGCGTCTTCCTCATGTTTTGCATCGAAGATTGGTTTAAGGCAACATTTACGGGGCCGATAACAAATTGAATAAAATCAATAATATTTGTGATCACCCTGTATCGTTAAGTGAACGAAACGAACTGTAACTTTTTAGGATATGTTAATACAGATTCAGTTTAATTTGTGGATGAATTTGTGTGGCGATAGTATATTAAATAACGGAGATATAAGCATTTATTTTAAAATTCCACAAAAAAAAAAAAAAAAAAAAAATCAGCATGCTTTTTATTTATAATATACAGAGTTTTAAACGAAAATTATTCCCCTGCAACCGTAATACAAATATCTCATGAAAAATGAAAATTTTTAGGAAAAACGTTTTCTCTGCGCATGTGCGGAAGATAAAAAAAAAAAAAAAAAAAAAATTATTTCATAGGTTGAAAGCTAGATATATTGGGCAACTTTTTTCAAAAGTACATTTGAATAGAGTAAAAATTAAGCAAATTATACGAAAAAGAACGAGCTAGATTTTAGATATTTTCCAAAAGTTGAAATTTCTTAAGGGGTTTTTCACATGTTGCGTATTAATTTAAAGATCTAATTATTTTAATCACTTAGCACAAAAGTTCTTTTTTGTGAAAAACCCCTTATCATCTCACAAATCTTAGTAAATAAATAAAAATATGTTAGAGGTTTTTCACAAAAAAGTACATTTGGAGCATGGTTAAAAGAATTGGATCTTCAAATTAATTACGCGGCATGTGAAAAACCCCTTAAGAAATTTCAACTCCTGGAAAATATCTAAAATCTAGCTCGTTCTTTTTCTGACAATTTGCTTCATTTTCACTCTATTCAAATGCACTTTTGAGAATAGTTGCCCAATATATCTAGCTTTAAACCTATGTAATATATATTTTTTTTTATCTTTCGCATATGCTCAGTGAAAACGTTAATCACACAAACATTCATATTTCATGAGATATTTAAGATATTTGTATTCCGATTGCAGTATATTGTTTTAAAAGTGTTTTTCCAACTAATCTAAAAATGGGAACAAATTTCGTTAAAAACTCTGTATATTATAAATAAAAATCATGTTGATATTTTATTTATTTATTTTTCAGTTTTAAAATAAATGCTTACATCTCCGTTATTTAATATGCTATCGTCACACAAATTGATCCACAACATATCCTAAAAAGTTACCGTTCATTTCGTTCGCTTAATGATACAGGGTGATCACGAACATTATTGATTTTGTTCAATTTGTTACCGGCCCCCTAAATGTTGTCTTAAACCAATCTTCACAGCAAAACATGAGGAAAACCTAGTTTTTTAAATATTCAATGTTTGAAAACATTTCATCGAGAGACAAGTTTTTAAATTGAAAATAACTGATCGTTTGCAAATCTTGCTAAACTTTTGAGCAGGAGTGAAACTTTAAATTATTACAATTGAATATGAAATGCAAATTTTTTGAACCAATTATTTGACAAAATAAAATACTTACAGTAAAATCAATCCAAAATTTCAAAGAGATCATAGGAAAACTTACCTAGAATAAGAAAGAAAACCATATTAATAAAGAACAGTTATTTTATAAGCTAACGTTATATTAAACAAAAATTAAATCAAAATGAGTTGCTTTTTCTACTTTTTTTTATTTATTTTTTTAATTAAAGGGTCCTAATACCTGCTTGCATTGAGTAAATTGTTTCGATATTTTTATTTTTTAAAAAAAGTTAATAAATAACAATATATCCTTAAAAATAAATAAATAAATAAATAAATAATACAAAAAGGTTTATATGTTTTTTGTCCAAGAAATGTATCTGAAAGACTGTTATGTCTTGAAAAAATCAGTCTTCATTGTTAACCCCCTGTTTGGACAGTGAAAAAGTATTACACAAAGCAAATTGTTTTGAATCTTTTCACGAAATGCTTCTAGGCTACTTAGAGTAGGCAGAAGTAGTCATCATAATATAAAAACTTTAAAGTTTCTGGCACTATGTTAAAATTTATCAACGGCACATCTTTAATTAATTAATTTATTATATATGTTTTTCAGTTACTACAGCCTAAAAGTGAACCAAATTTATATATAATATGAATATCCATTATACTGCTATAAAGGATTAAGGGGACTCTCTACTTATCGTCTCCGAAAGCCGAAGCCAATGTTATTCTATGGGAAATTTTGCCCCATTACAATTCATTAACTAATACATATTTTTAAATTCCGTTTTCACTTTCCTAAAATTCACAACTATTAAACAAATTATCGCTTTCTAAAAATTGATTTTTTTTATTTTTAAGATTTCATTTTTAATCTCAAAAATGAAAGATTTCACATTGTGAAAATTCGTATTTTACAACCTCAAAATGACATATTAAAAATTAAAAAATTAATTTTTAGAAAGCGATATTAGTTAATAAGTTATAATGGGGCGAAATTCTCCATAGAATAACATTGGTTCTGGCTTCTGGGGACGATAAGTGGAGAGGCCTCTTTTAACACATTTTCCTATGTCTGAACTGTTGATGCAGAAAAAGTAAATTTACAAGCGCAAGGAAAATAAGAGAGCCTCTTTCATTCCTTTAGAGATTGGCGTCGATATACTTGATTTTATATTTTTAATAATTACCGATAATTTTACTTTTGACAATCAAACTTTAACTTGAGAAAATAAATTACGATTATATTTTTATTTTTATTAAGCAAAATAACTTCCCGTTAAATGCTAATTCACACAGTTATTGTTAAAAACAATACAATAAAAATAATCTTTGTTCTGTAAAACTGAGCTGGAAAAAAAAAAAAAAAAAAAAAAAAAAAAAAAAAATGGAGTCCAGATACTATTTTTGTTCATTGTTATGTAAAATGACTTCCTGAATCTGAATCTTATTTTGCCCAATTATCCACCGTTCTCATGGGATGCCTTCTCCTTCTCCAATTTTTATCACTGCACGCAAAGTTTATGGCCATGATTTGATTTGAAGGATGGAAAACGATTATTTCAACACATAAAAACAAAAAACATAAATGTATTATAAATGATAGTAATAATAGATTAATAAAATATAATAAATGTTATTTATAATTTCAGTTGCAAATTCCCCTCCACACACACACACACACCTAAATTTCCCCCTTGTGACAAATGTTCATGTTTTAGAATTTTTCACATCTGTAGCCACTCAGAAGATATTTAGAAATAAAAAAAATCCCTTCCATCCCTCCAAATCAAATATATAGCCATAAAATTATCGAAAAGTGATAAAATTAGAGAGCCGTCTCAAAACGATGGTGGGTAATGAGGCATAATGGGCGTCATATTCGGATTCAGGAGGTCATTTTACATAAGAATTTGCAGAAATAGTGTGGCGGTCAATTTTCATGCAGAGCACTGCAATTAACCTTTTCCGTCTTGATACAAATTCGCTTTACTTATTTGAATCTGAAAAATCTGAAATCTTTTCGTTAATATTCTTCATGATTTTAGTTTTTATTTTGTTTGTTTCATTTGATTTTTCTTTAAGTTTTATTTCGTTTTTCTTATTAATTTCATTTGTAACATCTTTTTTTTTTTTTTTTTAAATATCTAATTGAACTTTGTAAACTGTAAATTTTTGGCAAATGCAATTACATCTATTTGCATACAATATTCTAGCAAAGCCCCTGATGACATACTGATGTTGTATGCCTTCATCATAAGGATTTTTTTTTTTTTTTTTTTTTTTCTGTTCTTCATGTGATATATCATTTTTTCCTATGTAATATTTGAAAAGGTTTTCGTAACATATATATATATATATATAAACCTTTCTATTATTATTAGGGTTTTATTTTATTTAGCTAGATGTATTGAACACGAAAAACAAATGTAAACATCTTTCTTATGTAATATTTCTTTTTTATTTAAACAAACGATCAGCTGCAATAAAAAAAAAGTGCTTAGTGTGCTTTTTTTTAGGTTGATTTCTTTAGAAATCGACCTATTGCAATCACTTCGTTTATCTATATATCTATCTATCTATCTATCTATCTATCTATCTATAATGAAAATTTTGTCATCACGATAACTCCCGAAATAATACTCGAAATCGAACCAAATTTGGACAGTGAACTAATCTTACTAATCTTGGATGAGTTCGTTAACCAAGTTGCTCCGACTTTTTGTTTTCAAGTGGCAGCCACTTGAAAATTATAAACCGACATTGTAAAAAGCATATTTAAAGCAAGATTTGCTTGAATTTTGTTGTAAATACAGGTCACATGAGGGTCTCAATGATGTTTATTAATGAAGTTTATCCGCCATTTTCAATAAAGTGGCAGATATTTTAAGTTAAACGGGACCACTTGAAATCAGGCTACCACTTGAAAATTTAAAATCCCTATAACTTCCGAAATAATACTCCAAATCGAACCAAATTTGAACAGTGTCTTAACTTTTCTTATAAATATCTTAGATGAGTTTGTTAACCAAGTTGCTCCGCCATTTTGTTTTCAAGTGGAGACCACTTGAAATTTTCAAATTCAAATTGTAAAAAGCGTATTCCGAATTTTTTTTAATTTTGATGTATACATAGATTACACAAGTGTCTCAAATAACTTTATTAATGAACTTTATCCGCCATTTTTAATAAAGTGGCAGATATCTTAAGTTAAGCGGGACCACTTGAAATCAGGCAATGACTTGAAAATTTTAAATCCCTATAACTTCCGAAAGAATACTCCAAATCGAACCAAATTTGAATAGTGTCTTAACTTATCTTATAAATATCTTGGATGAGTTTGTTAACCAAGTTGCTCCGCCATTTTGTTTTCAAGTGGAGACCACTTGAAAATTTCAAATTCAAATTGTAAAAAGCGTATTGCGAATTTCTTGTAATTTTGATGTATACATAGATTACACAAGTGTCTCAAATAACTTTATTAATGAACTTTATCCACCATTTTTAATAAAGTGGTGGATATCTTAAGTTAAGCGGGACCACTTGAAATCAGGCCACCACTTGAAAATTTAAAACCATGATAACTTCCGAAATAATACTCCAAATGGAACCAAATTTTAACAGTGTCTTAACTTATCTTATAAATATCTTAGATGAGTTTGTTAACCAAGTTGCTCCGCCATTTTGTTTTCAAGTGGAGACAACTTGAAAATTTCAAATTTAAATTGTAAAAAGCGTATTCCGAAATTGTTTGAATTGTGATGTAAATACAGACCACATAAGGATCTCAATGAAGTTTATTAATGAACTATATCCGCCACTTTTAATAGAGTGGCAGATATCTTAAGTTAAGCGCGGTCACTTGAAATCAGGCTCATACTTGAAAATTTAAAATCACGATAACTTTTGAAATAATACTTCAAATCGAACCAAATTTTGACAGTGATATTATCATATAATTATCTTGAATGTTTTCACTAGGCAACTTGTCCCGACATCTTGTGTCTAAGTTCCAGCCACTTGAAATCACACTGCCACTTGAAAATATGCCATCACGATAACTTTTAAAATACTAAACTGATTCAAATAAAAGCTGGTTAGTGAACTTTTGGTTGAAATATCTAGGATAAGTTCTCTTGATGACTTGATCCGCAATTTTATTTTCAAGTGGCGGCCACTTGAAAATTTGTCATTGTGGTAACTTTAGTAAGACAGAATCAATTCGCTTCAAGTTTGGGTAGTGGGTTTATCATTCAAATATCTCAGATAAGTTCGCTAGGCTCACTCCACTAACCCACTCCACTTTTTTTTACAAGTGGTGCCACCTGAAAATTTCTTATGATTATAATTTTTGAAATTCTGATTTAATTTAAACTAGAACTGGACAATGAACTTATCGTACAAATGTACTGGATGATTTCGATGGGCAAGTTGTTTTGCTATTTTGTTTTACAAGTCGCAGCCACTGCTACTTGACTGCTACTTGAAAATTTTCCATAATAATAACTTTTGAAACACGGCACTGGTTTAAACCACAGTTGGACAGTAACCTATGCTTCAAATATCTTCGATGTGTTTGCTGGAACTTTAGAAATACTTAATCAATTCAAATCAAAGTTGAAAAATGGATTTATCATTCAAACAACAAAAATTTAGAAAATTCACGTAACTCATGAACCAATCACGTTATTGCGTCCATCTTTGGTATATCGATAATAAGTATTTTCTCGCCAAAAGTCGCCAAAAAAGTCGCCATAGGGGAAAAGTCACCAAAATTGGCGCCAAATCCATTACATGCGTTACTGGATCTTTTTAATCCGTTTTTAAGGTAAAATTAGACTATTTTAATACTAAAACAAAAAAGAAATGCAGGAAACTAACATTTTATCAACTTACTAAGCCTCTTTGAAAGAATTTCTACAAAAAAAAAAAAAAAAAAAAAAAAATTTCAAATTTGCAACGATATCTTAGATGAGCAACTTTCTCTGCCATTTTTATCGAAGTGGCAGCCACTTCATTTTTCAACACAATAATTTTTGAGATTTTGAATTAATTCGAACTATGTGTGTACAGTAGACTTATCTCACAAACGCATTTCATATATTTGTCAACTTAACCCACCATTTTTTTTTCCTAGCGCCGGCCACTTGAAAATTTTAAATTCACATAAAAGTGTATTTAAGAACCGATTTGCTTAAAACTCCATATGTGCATAGCCTACATCAATATTTCTACCAAGTGCATTAATAATTTGTAGCCGCCATTTTGAAACAAAATGACGGCTACTTGATAAGGAAAAAGAAATCAACCTACCCTTCCGAAAAAGCCGGAAGGTCTTGTTTTTTTTTTTTTTAAACAACTAAGATATTAAAAAAGAAAAGTTTCTCAGAGTAATTATTTAGAGTGAGAGTGTTTATTAATTTAACAATTAAGAGATTTATTTCTATTGCATAATCTACACACATAATAATTATTTTTAATACAGTATATCAGAGATACACATAATATTGAATTTTTCTTTCATTTATTGTTCAGTAATTTTATTTCTTTATCCGATTTACAATTAAATGGCCGCATAAGGCAAACATACATTTTTTTTTTTTTTTCTTTTTCTTCTTCTTCTTCTTATTATTTTTTACATAGGGAATAAATAGCGAATTTTATTTAAATAATTACTATGCATAAAAAATTACTTTATTGCTTTATTTATTATTATTATTATTATTATTAAAATTTATATTACCATTTGTACACTCTTACAGTTTTTATTGTCTTACAGCAGCAGTTTACATGCTCTTTTAAATAAAAATACCTTTACAGTAAAATTTTTATAATAATTCCTCTTTTTAAAAAATTCATTTTAATATATTTTAAATGTATTAAAAAACTGTCTTTACATATGTTAAAAGTATTAGAAAAACATTTCTTTAAAGTAATTCCATACATCAATAACATCTTAAAGCTAGCTAAAGATTAACAAATTTTTATGATAAACACTTATTCCATCTGTTGAAGAGAGCAAAAAATTAGTTGCTCCTAAAACTATAAATTTTTGCTCTATAATTTTTATCGGAAGTTTAAAAAACCTATTAGATTTTTATAGTCTTTACGCGTAAAATTTTCGCAGTCTTGCTTTAGTAGTTTAGATACATTGAAAATACCATACTTATGTAATAGTTTCTGTCAAGGGGGAAAAAAACAGCCTCTTCCAGCCCTACTATAGTAAAGTTGGCGACTTTTTTAGTTTTCCGGAAAATGTATGATTACAAAATTGTTTAATACATAACTTTAATAACAGTTTTCTGCTAATTATATCGGATTAATTTTATTAGAAAATAGTAATAGTTATTCTTTAAAAATGAACTTAAAAATTGGCGACTATGTAGCAGTTTACATGAATTACTTGACTAAAAACACTATATTTAAATCTTTCCTACTAGTTTTCCCTTCCCACCCCCACCCCCCCTTTTTTTCATTTTTCTTTTCTTTTTTGAAAAAATCGTTTTAAATACAGATTTATTTATTTTTTAATATCTATATTTTATTTGTTAAATGTATATATATATACCAAAAATAAAACTCGTTAAGTTACATATAGAGATGATGATTTGGTGCAGAACTTTTACCGGTATTTGTTTAAAAAATTTCTCTACCTTTAAAATTGTTCGTTAAAAAAGTAAAAAAAATTTGCTTCAGAAAAAGTGGTATGAGTTCAGCGCTAAGTTCTCTTCACTGGTTGCATACGAATAAAAAGGAAATTGGTACATGAAAAAATCTTGAAAGAAAAAGCTTAAATTTTTATGGTATTTTATGCAATCCATAGAAATAGAGAATAGCGAAAAAAAAAAAAAAAAAAAAAAAAAAAAAATCCTCCTAAATTATAGATTGTTATTCAATATTGTTTTTAAAGTTTAATCATTTTTATTCATATTACTTACAAACTTTGAATAAACACCATAAAATGTAATAAACTAGTAACAATTGTTTCGGGTCGAAAAAACACACAACCCTTCATCAGGCGAATAAAGTAACAACTCATGTTTACTTTATTCGCCTGATGAAGGGTTGTGTGTTTTTTCGACCCGAAACAATTGTTGCGAGTTTATTGCATTTTATGGTGTTTATTCAAAGTTTGTAAGTAATATTTTTTACAACGCCAGTTTTGTGGTGCTTTTTTTATTAAATTTTTATTCATAATCTTATAGATTTTAAGATTTAACATGCCGAACATTTGATTTAGAAAAAAAAAAAAAAAAAAACATAAAAAAAAAGTCTTTAAATATATATTATTTAAATATATCTTCATTAAATAAACTCCATAATTAAATTTAGAGGGGGTGAGGGGTCACATATATACGAGTATAAAGAAATGAGTATATGAAAAAAAAAATCCATGAATTTTCATGAAACGAATATAAATGAATAAGATAAGTTAAATAATAAGAAATAATTAATCTTGATTGCAAAAATGTTAAAAAATACTTATGCTATTAGCAAGAAAATGTGTTACATTTGTTGAAGAGAGTTGTTGCTAAAACTGTCAATGATTATTTTTAAACAACAATGTATAAAAACTTTTTATATTTTAAAAATCTTTACTCATAATATTGTAGATTTACTATCAGATTTACTTTAGCACTTTGCATATAATAATAGATTTAAAAAAATAAATAGCAATAAAAATAAACTATTGTGTACTAATATCTTCAGTCAAAAATATATTTAAATACAATGTTTTTAAATAAATTTTTTAAATAAATTTCTAGTTTGCTTACAAGAAAAAAAAATAATAATTTAGTTACATATGATTAAATAAAATTAGTATGTGAAAATAATTCTATGTATCACGGCCTTGAAAGTGAAAGATTAATGAATCTTCGTGGTATACATGCATTAAACCTGCAGTAGCGACCTCAAAATTAATTGTTTCAAAAACTACAGACGGTTATTTTATAAGATTTTTTCAAAAAAATAAAATTGTTTTTAATTTTTATAATCTTACCTTTATAGCCGTACTATATTAGATTACATATTACTATATTAGTTTACATATCTTGAATAAAAATTTAAATGTTTTTCTTCCTGTTCGTAATTTTAGTCACACCAGTTAATTATTATGCATTTCTGCTTTAATTATTTAATTTCGTCATTTCTCTCGGTTTTGTATGTAAAGTACTAACGCTTCGATGTGGCACTCATTCCGACTTCTTTCACCTGATGAAAAGTCGTGCTATTTTTACGGGGCAAAACAATTGTTGCAAGTATTTTTTGCAGTTTATAGTGTTTGAATACAAAACACTATAAATTTCAAACTATTAAAACTCTATAAACTGTTTTGTTCAATTTATTATTTTGTAACACCAGTTTTTGCATACAATTTTTTACTTCTAAAAACACCATATGGAAATTCCCTTTTGTACTAGGTATTTTTATCGAGGAAACGTATATTGTAAAAGTAGACAAAAAAAAAAAAAAAAAAATGAAAGCTTCAATCGAAAAAGTAACTAAGTCTCAGACTTTCAAAAAGATTGAAAGAGATTATTTATTATTCATCAAGAAAAATAAAGAAGACGGAGTATCACGACACTGAATAAAATACACAGTCACGCATAGCATTTATGCCCAACTACGTGTCGACAGTATAGGACGGTAAAAGACAAAATATAAGAAAAGAAAAACATTGTATGAAGTTATGCTCTATTTTATGACAAAATGTAACGAATGCCAGCACGAAGAACAATCGCTCAATTTTCAGAACAAAAGTTAAGGTGAACGAACAGATTTTTGAACCAAGAAAAAATACCTTTTTGTGGAAAAAATACACTAAGGAACCAAAAAAAAAAAAAAAAAAAAAAAAAAAAGAGAGAGAGAGAGAGAAAGGCCACACTGCAGAAAAATTGACTTATACCTTTTTTATTTGTAATAACTTCATAACTAATGATTGAAATAAATAAAACTGCCATGTTTGCATAATACCAAAAACAGAAAAATGATAACCTGTGTATATTTTTGATTTAGTAATTCGCTTTATTACACTCTACGAAGTACTTAATAAAAATCTACATAAAACTTTCTTTTTAAACGTTATATAACAAACATATACAGGGTGGTTATAATTAAACTTCCCCTATAAACAGCATCCAACAGCGCAAACGGGTGAACGGAACGCAACGAAATTTGATATATAGACTATACACAAAAATTTCGGAAAAAAAAAAAAGTTCCAAAATGTCCACTAGAGGGCACCTTTTCCGGAAAAACATTAAATTTAACACAATAAACGACCAAAATGGAATACAGAAACAATATTAATATTTATTGACTAGTTTCTGATCACCTTGTCATCGAAAAACATTAAGTAAAGGTAAGGAAAAAATAACAGTACGCTGTTTGAGAAAAAAAAAACCTGTTTCGCATAAAGCTTCAGTCGTTAACAAAAGTATCCGAACACTAGAAAAAATTCCTATATAAAAAAAGTAGAGTTAATACTGTTTTGTTAAATAAATCCTTATCAAATCATGTTCTTAGTTAGTCTCAGAACATGATTCGACAAGGATTTATTTAACAAAACAGTATTAACTCTACATTTTTTATATAGGAATTTTTTCTAGTGCTCGGATACTTTTGTTACCGACTGTTCCTCTTCTTCGCAAGCATGCAAATCTCGACATTTCCTAGAACTGACAGCTTTTTCCGGTTTTATATTTTATTACTCATAATTCTTGTTCTGGATTGTTAATATTGTTTCTGTATTCCGTTTTGGTCGTTTATTGTGTTAAATTTAATGTTTTTCCGGAAAAGGCGCCCTCTAGTAGACCTTTTGGAACTAATTTTTTTTTTTTTTTTCGAAATTCCGTGAGCGCATCTCGTGTATAGTGTGTATACCAAATTTCGTTGCATTCCGTTCACCCGTTTGCGCTGAAGGTTGCTGTTTATAGGGGAAGTTTAATTATAACCAATATGTACTTTGTATTCTTTTATGATTTATTGTATGATATGAACAAGTTACATTTTAATATATGAAATAAAACTATTTATTTGTTAGATCTAAACAATTACTTAATAAAAATATGTATCCTGCATTGGGTTAAAGTATTGCTTCTTTAATGCGCAATGGCATAGTACTATACAGTGTTTTAATATAAATCTCAGAAATTTCACTGTGCCGAATATTATATTTTTTTTCTAGTATTTGCAGCCCCCGCATTTTATATAGACTAAACATTTTCGTGTGGATTGCGATTAGGACTATTTCCAGGTCTGGTAAAGAAGAACTTCTACTATATTCTTTGTGAGATTTAACTTACTGTGAACAAATATATGATTACTTACAGAATTATATGCTCACGGGTAAGAATAGGTAATTTCAACAATTTGAATCAAATAAACGTAGCACAGACACCCTTTATCAAGGTGCATTATCATCTTGAAATGGTGTTTGCGGAAAAGTCTGAGATACCTCCAAATAGTCGGTCAGGCGCCATTTTTATAATGGCTGTGTTTTATTTCGAGTTAATCGATCCTTTGAGCGAGCATGAAAATTTGCCGGACTCCTTGGAAAGTTATGCATGCACTCCCGTACTATAATGTACGGAGAATGTGTCACTATTTTAAGAGTGCAATTTCTATTAAGTCGATCACATTTTCGTCGTCTTACTAGCTTTTTTTCCCCAGCTCGAAATAAATTAAACTTGACTCATCAGAAAAAATCAGTTCAGCCCAAGCACTTTTTTTAATCTTTTCTAAGTTCTGAACATGATATAAATAGATTTTATAACATTTGCTTTTTAACTTGCGGTCATCTTACTCAGACGAACAACGTGGCCGCTTACAGCCAAAAAATTTTATATGTTGCTCAAAACCATCTCACCAATATTTCGTTACCATTTAATTATTTTGCCATCTCACGTATTAAAATATTTTTTTGATTTTCATTCTAAAATTTATACTTTTTGTGGCATCATTAATTGCCGTATCCTTACCATTTTTAAAGTACTTTCTAAAATTACAATTTTCCTGAGAACTGCATTTTATTTTTTTAACACTGAGCTCAATCCTAAACTGTACGTGGAGGACGGCTTTATAAATTCTGTTCGAAGATTTGGTTTATAAACGATAAAATTGGCGGTTGCAGAAAGAGAAAAGGAAAACATACAAGTGCGGGCTTCTTCTTTTTTTTTTTTTTTTTTTCTTTTTAAATGTCCCTTAGTGTCAGTATTGTAAAATGACTTTTATTATTTTGATTGTATGGAAAAACACTTATCTTTCACCATATTATTTAACATTTTCGCATTTGAAACAGAATTTTATCATATGTATAAAAACAAGTAAAATTCGTCTTTAAGTCATCTTTATTAAGAAATTAGGGTACACTTTATAAAATATGTTTTGCTCCATATGCGCATATACACACAAAGAAAAAAGGCCACAAAGAAACAAGCGAACAATAAATAAATAAAAGGCTGTATGCGATTTTGCGAAAAGTAATTTGTCAAAGTAAGAGTGGCATCTGAATTTATTGAATTAAAGAGTAACTATAAATAACTGTACACAATAAAAAATGACCTCAGCATTAATTTCTTAAATATTGATCTTAGAAATATACTATTAAATTGTCACGTAAAGAAAATTACAGATTTCTTGAAAACACAAATTTCAAGGGATTCAGTTTTCTGAATTTTATATAGTGTGCATACGAAAAAAAGGCAATCCCCTTCGTGAAGGAACATGGCGGTATGTCTCCGGACCATCTTTAGGAATGTCTCCTAGACCATCGTCAATAGCCCACTGCTTAGTTCTATAGCGACGTTATATCCGCACGCAACCTCAACCAAAACCCTCAAAAAACAAATAAATAAATAAATAAAATAAATAAAAATAATAAAAATAAAACATATCGCAATGAATGAAAGTCTTTCATGCGGTAATAAGATGATGTATGAAATTTCAGTACTGTATCATAAAATTTCTGTAGACATCTTACAAAAAAGTTATTGGAGAATTAATCAAGAATACAAAATAAATGTATTTATTTACAATATCATTCTTCCCACTTTTAATTTGTGTGCGACAGCCCCTTTTTCTTGAAGCTCGCTCAGCAAAAACACTTTTTTTCTTCTAGTGTAGACTTTAGAGAAATAAAATGGGGTCTCACTTTTTTCACATCCTTGCTTTCTGCAAATGTGCGTGTGTTAATACATGTATTTACACACATATATATCCACCTGTTGCAGTTACACACGTATTCTAAATACATATGCGTCAAAATGATTTATAACAAAATTTATTTAGTTGATTTATGCACGGTGAAAAATCTAATTCTCTTACAATAAATGGAAAGATTATTATCGAAACATAAGGAACATAAACATTATTAATAAAATCACATTCTTATGTCAATCAATCATAATTAAACGCAAATATAAGAGATTAAAGAAAAGAAGATAATTCTTTTTTTTCAATACTAAGAAAAAAAAAAAAAACTTTTAAAAGTTAATTAAGTGATAGACTTCAAACGAAATAATACTTTGCACCCAATCTTGCATACGAATATGCGAGAGTAAAAACTAAATTTAGAAATTCAGGGGTCTTTTCGCGAGTTCAATCGATACAGGTCATATAAATCGAGATACCTGGCAAAACGCGCTGAATTTTTTAACAATAAGATCAATAAGACAGGTTTGCATAATCTTATTTACATTACCAGGATGTCAAAAACGATTTATAAATGAAATGAGAGCAATATTGATTATTTTTCTGCTGTTCATAATTTTACATTGGAGATCAAATGGAACTTTCATGGGAGAGATGCATAGGAAAAAAATGTTTATAAAGTTTTCTAAGTTTGTGTATTCAGTGCGCTTTATAAACGTTTTAATATTCTTTAACATAGACTCTGATTACAATAATTATCGGTTAACAGACGCACACAAGAATATTCAGACACATTATGGAAAATAAGTTGATATAACTCGAAGTGCGTTTTCAGTTGCGTTCCGAGAGATTTTTAATGTATTCTTATTAATTTAAATTTTCATTTTTGATGTATAATTTTTAGTATATTATCTGGTGTGAATGCAATTTTTAAACAATAAAATTTAAGTTGCATAGAGCTTCGCTCTCTCACACACAAAATAATAAATAAATAAATAATAAACTCCATGCTTTCTCTTTAAAAGTACAGCTATAAAGAAAAATTTTGTAAGATTTTCATCATTTTCCTTCGCATTCAACAATGACCATCTACGAAAACAAACCACTATGATGTGGCCACCACAAGACTTTTTTCTACATAATTTTACACAAATTCATGTAGTACAAATTATTTATTAAATTATTAAATTATTTTCCATAATAAATGCAGACGATTTCTATCTGACAGAATTATAACATATGCCGAAAGAAAGTCAATTTTGCGCCAATATATCAGAAGACATGTGATTTTTTTTTTTTTTTTTTTTCCGTAAAAAAAAAAAAAATCGACAGCTTTGTCTTAAATTATCACAGATATATGGTTCAACCATTCGTTTTAAAGGTAGTGACGAGATCTTTCGAAAGATACCCATACTGAAAATTTACACCCCCAGGGGAAGGGGAAAGCGATGCCCCACATGCACAAACTTTTTTTCCTAGTTTACTACTACTACTACTATCAATAATTCATATTAATTTTACAACTTCTCGTTAAAAATAACTCTCATTATGTACAATTATACGAAATTTTATCCTATACTGCCATGTTAAAAATCTAGAAAAAGTGGGATTACAGCGTCACCTGTTGAGCGATTAATCCCCAAATGTAGGCAGCACCGGTTTATGTCAGGGTCGAACGAAATACCAAATTTGGTTAAATTTCGTTTATTGGTTCGTGAGATACAGTGTCCACAAAATTTGTGATACACAGACAGACATTTTCCAAAAACAGTCAAATCATGTTCAGGACATCTTAAAACGTGTAAATCCATCAAAAACTGGAGTTCGAAAATTTTCACGAATCCAATACTTTCTCTCTATATATAGAAGAAATTAAAAATATTATTTCTTACTGAAACATTTATACTTTTCTTATTTAACTTTTGTCTTTTAAAATAAACACATACAGTACTATTTTTAGCTTATTTATTTATTTATTTATTTATTTATTTGGCCTTTGTGTTTAATTTTTATTTGGCAAAAATCTTTGCAACTCGTAAATTAAACCATTCCATCACTCATTAAAGATTGAAGATGTTTTAGATAGAGGGAGCTACATCACAGGTAGAAAAAGTGTACAAGATGACCACTGACCACATATTTACAAGCCAAAATGAGTACAAAACGACGTGGTGTACTGAGTTTGGTTCAAAAAAGAGGACATGTCTATGTTAAAAATGAGGGCATTTCAGAAAAGAAAAATTCAACAGCATTTACACTGTTATTTGAGAAGAAATATGTATCATCAATATTGCTTGTTTTAACTTATCTTAGATAAAATTTTAAACGTAATAAAAAGTTAACATTTTTCAGTATTAATCTATATAAATAAAGAGAAGTGTCTGTGTGTGTATCTGCGCTCTGGCGCTCACACTACTGATCACAGAGCTTCCAAATTTGGCATATAGGTACCCGGGGCCCTGCAGGTGTGCCCCTCATCGAGATTTTTTCGAATTTCGAATTTGACTTTTTTAAATTAATGTTTTTTCGATTTTAAATATTGGCTTTAATGTTTCATTTTTCATGAATTTATTCTTCGATTGTTATCGTCTGCGTATCTTAGCAACGGCTATTATGCAATTCATTTTTTATTTAATGCATTCATTTGAAGGAAATTTTTTTTCTTTTTTAATTATTATTATATTTATTGAAAATCAAATGGTAATGCAATAGAAATAAATTGTTACGTTTATGTATAAATTTGATAACATAGCAACTTTTTGTTTTTCATTTTTTTTCTAATTAATTCCTTTAAAAGAAAAATCTTTTTTTTTTTTTTTTTTTTTTTTTTTTTTTAATTATTATTATCTATATATTAATAGGCAAGCATAAAATTTGTAGTCCCTTTTTAACATATTAATTATGGGAGTAGAGGGTTGAAAATGGTATCATTCCAAAGGTATGGTTAGCCGGAAGGTGCGAATACAAATATTATTTTCTTACGATGTCAAGAAGGTATTTAAAAATACATTTATTTTTTATGCATTCTCCCCCATTTTTCCCTTTTATTTCCCCCCATTTTTCCTTTACATTAAAAAATACCTAAAAGTAGAAAGTTGTTAAATCTGGCAATTTCATAAAGCTCAAATAAAACCATAGACACAGTAATTTGTATAATGTAGCATCACTATACGCAAGCGAAGTGATGACGTCACTGTCTGTCCATGGAGCCATGAAAAAGATTTTCTATGTTAATCGTCCATTGGATTTTTTGTAAAAAATTATAAAAAAATAACGGAAATTATCTGCCGATTTTAATTCCGATGTTTGGGTATAGTTATATAATATATAAGTTACTGTCTACATGTGTTTGACTGAGTTATTTTTTCTGTAAAATTGATAAAATTTTAATTTAAAATCACAAAACTCCAGAAAAAAAATGGCAAACTTCCAGTTTCGAATGTAAACACAAACATTTCATTTCAAAGGGTGATATTTAAAAAATAAATATTCAACTAATATAATATACTAAATAAAAGGAAAATGGATTTGTTACTAACTGCTGCATGTATAAGTAGACGATACGAAATATTTCCGATTTCCGTTTTTTGCTGAATTTACATGTTTTGAGCTTTCTTTACGTTTCAATTAACTGAAATTGGCTACTATTTTTTAAAAAAGTGTCTTTATTGCTAGCTTTTGTGGGTAGAAGAAGCAAGTAGAAGATACATAAAAACTTTTAATTTCCGGTTTTCGATAAAGTTACACGTTTTGAAATTTCCCGAACTCAATTCGACTATTTTTGAAAAATATCTTTTTTATTTTTTATTTTTTTATTTTTTATTTTTTATTTATTTTTTTTTTTTTCAAACACTGTACTTTATGAACCAATCGAATTAATTTAACAGAATTTGATACTTGGTTGGGCCTTGGTTTGACATGGTACCTATTAGCTTCTGGGCTGTATCACACAACAAGGGGCGTTTTCACGTTGCGATTTTCTCTCATTTCAGGAAAGGCTAACATCTACAGAGAGAAAAAGTTATATTAAGTAAAACTCTGCTGATTCAGTTAGAGTGAATATCGGCAAACAATTGCCGCAGCTGTGTTGCAATTGCATTCCGTTTAGGACAAGGCAATAACTTTGCTTTGCCTCGCTTTGTAAAAAAAAATGGTCGAGTTTCGACCACTGGGCGATACTAGTCTATATAAATAAAGAGAAGTGTCTGTGTGTCTGTGTGTGTATCTGCGCTCTGGTGCTCACACTACTAATCGCAGAGCCTCCAAATTTGGCATATAGGTACCTGGGACCCTGCAGGTGTGCACCTCATCGAGATTTTTTCGAATTTCGAATTTGAATTTTTTAAATTAATGTTTTTTCGAATTTAAATATTGGCTTCAATGTTTCATTTTTCAGAAATTTGTTTCGTTTCAAAAGTCTGCGTATCTTAGCAACGGCTATTAAACTATTTATTTATTTGAATTCATTTGAGGAAGAAATCTTTTTTATTATATTTATTGAAATCAAATAGTTATACACATACAGTAGAAAAAATTAAACATATTAAATTTTTAGATTTTGGCATATAGGTACCTGTGTCCCTGCAAGTGTGCACCTAATCGAGATTTTTTCGAATTTCGAATTTGAATTTATTAAATTAATATTTTTCCGATTTTAAATATTGGCTTCTTTGTTTCATTTTTCATAAATTTAATATTTTGCTTCAATCGTCTGCGTATCTTAGCAACGGCTATTACGCAACTTATTTTTATTTAATACATTCATTTAAAGGCGATTTTTTTTTTTTTTTTTTTTTTTATTGGAAACAAAATTGTAATGCAGTAGAAAAAATTAAGTATAATTAATAGTTTTAATTTTAAAAACGTTTTTATAACAGTTACGTTTAAGTTTTTATAGTAGACCAACTTCTTATTTTTCATTTTTTAATTAATTCTTTTAAAAGAAAAAACTTTTTTTTTTTTTTAAATTATTATTTACAGTATTTATCGGGAAAAATGGAAGTACATACATAGCAAAAAGGATTAAATTGATTAAAATTTATTTGTTTATATATATATATACATTAATCTACTTTTTATTTTTATTTATTTTATTACATTGGTCGAAATCAAATCGTTACATAGTGTAAATAGCATGGGCTATAAAATACATGGTTCAAAACTAAAATATTTAATAGATGCTGAGATACAGTCATCTTTAAAATCGTAGTTCTTAAATAGTAGCAGATCTTTCCTGTCGTCGATAAATATCCAGATTAAAGTGCCTGGGAAAGATCTTTCTGCAGGCATGGGAAACCTAGACCTGATGCAGTGCGGGAGGGAAAAGAGCTGCCGTAGACAGCGAGTACCCGAAGCGAGGTTTGAAGCAATTTTAGTTACTTTTTTTTTAGTTTTTGTGTATAATGTGGTGTAAAAAAATAAATATTGATAATTCTTTCTAAAATTCATTTAAATATAGTGACCAGCGAAGCGGGCGTAGCCTGCTAGTATTATAATAATTACAATTAAAGTTCTGACACGCATTAATGATAGTGTGCGAAGAAGAACAGAAAATAATATAAGTTTTCAACGGAGTAATATCATTGGGCTTCCTGAAAGTTTCTGCCATTTTCAAAAGAAATTTGAAATCTAGCGCATTTAAATTTTTTTATGTATTCATTATATTGACGAATTTTGATATTTTTAACATTTTTGTTAATTCATGTGGTGTATAGCGGGAGTTAATCTCGATAATATTTGAATATGATCGCCGTTTGTGGCTGAGGGCCTACCCGAGTGTTCTTGATATTTAAAGTTGAAATCACCAGATTTAAAGCTAGCAAACCACTTCCACACGTTCCTGTCAGCTACATAACCATAAACAGTGCATATCTTGTTTGCCTTTATGTAGCATTTTTGCTTTTTTATAAAGCATTAAATTTAAGTGTTTTCAGCCTGATTTTAATTTTAAGTTTCTTATCTGTATTAATTTTGAAATTTTTTATTATATATATATATATATATATATATATATATATATATATAATTCTAAATTAGCAAAAATGTTTACAAAACTTGTACAATTTTATCGTTGTCCCTTCTAAAAAGATATGAGAACCCCTGATGAGAATCTTTTCTGACTTTCTAGAGTATATTTTGCTCATTTAATATTCATTATAGTACGAAATATTCAACTGTTTTTCTTCTGCTGGTTATTATTCAGTATTATTTTCAAGTGAGTATAATCAAATGTTGTAATATTTAATACTTCTTTTTATTTCCGTTTCTCTTAATAACGATTTTGTGGATTTATACTTGGCATCTTGTGGAACTGGGCTTTTTTCTTTCCTGCACAGTAATTGCACTATTTGAATCGCTATATATTACGTGCGTATCCCTTCTCAAAAGATATGAGACCTCCTCCTCCCGCTAAGAAAGCCTTTTTGGAGTACGCTTTGCTCATTTATATTCATTATTCTGTAAAATTTTCATCTGCTTTTCTTCCTTTAGCTGTTATTCAGTGTATCATTTTCAAGTTAATGTAATGGATTGTTCTAATGTTTAATCTTTTCGATTTCTATTCCTTTTAATAACGATGGTGTTGATTTATATTTGACATCTAAACTGTACTGTTTTCCTATCAATTGCTATATTTGAATTATTACATTTATTTTATAGTTTTATTTATTTATTTATTATTATTATTATTATTGTAAATTTGGCGTATAAAATTTGTTACTGATTAGCTTTAAGCTTGCAGGTATTATAGAAATTCACCTATATTTGCATACAATAAATCAACCTACGCCACCATAAAGTATTAATTATTGTTATGTTTTCAAATATTTTTGGATTTTGTCAATTTTTCTTTGTTATTGGTACATTTACTTGTTTAAAAGTAATATACTATAGGATTATATATATATATATAATGTTGATCTGAGATAATAACTCAGTCAAAAACATATCCATGTTAAAATAGCTAAAACAGAGAGGAGCTAGTTTAGGTTTACTACGGGATTAACTTCTGCTTGATAACATTACCTGTTATTAAAATTTTTATTTTAGATGTTATTATTCGATATTTTTATTAATCGAATTTTTAATATACAAAAGGTAATTTACGATTAAGGAAAAGTTTTCTACGCAAAATTGCACGCATATGAAAGAACTATAATTAAACTTGTAATAGTTAATAGAATAGTTTATTTTACATCATATTATTTACACAAACACTAGTTAATGTTAAAACGCCATATCATTATTGGTGGTACTGTGAAAAAGAAAATTTGGAAATATGAAACTAAAGGCACATTATAGAAATAATTTTAGCAATATAACAATTTTGATGTTATTTAGTATCAGCGTATACATTTATTTATTCATTAGCTTTTACAACTATTAGGATTATTGATTTGTTTATTTCTGAATTTGTTTGTAACACGCAATTAAACAAACAAAAATGGCGAAAACAGTTCAATATCCTATTTCTCTTGTGATTTATTATTCCAGATCGATTTTCTGCGAAACGAAAACACTTGAACTGAAAATCATTCCAGGTAAACGCATTGATTTAAAACCTACAATAACAGTGAGTTTTAAGTTAAAACTTTGAAATTTGCAGTGAATAATCAATTTTTCAATGAATTCACTCTATACCATAAATTTAGAAAGAATACAACAATTTAAATAGAATTAAAACAAATTATTTTTACTATCAACATGTAACATATTGCAGGAAGATAATAAATATCTTTATTTATACTATTCTAAATATTTTTTGATGTGAACAACACGTAAGCCTCATGTGTGACCTCCTTTCTTTATACGCCTATTATAATTTTTTATCATTTTAATGCATAGTCATAGATTTTTATTTATTTATTCTTTCTACAGATGAAATTATTACAGTGAAACTTGAATAATTCGAACTTGTTTAATTCGAAATTCTGGATAATTCGAGTTTTTTACTCGGTCCCTTGAATTTTGTATTGAAATAATGTTAAAAAATCGTGGATAATTCGAATTCTATTTTGGATAAATCGAATTTTTCATACGATTACCTTTAAACTATTACAGTAAAATCCCCCTCCCCCCGAGATTTTCTCAGCTAAAGTGCATTATTTATTTTAATAGTCTTTCAAAAGGTGGATCAGGAAATACAAGAAAAGCCTCTACCTAGTGCATCAGAAGATATGGTGCATGTAAATGAACTTCGAGGTTTTTTTTTAATTGAAAGTCATGTCGAATGTAGAAGATTTTATTTTTGTACCAATTGATAGGTTGAAGTCATATGCTAAGATAAAAAAATATCTGACTATTTTTTTTTAAATGTCTAATAATTAAGCTCGTAAAAAATATTGATTTAATGGGAGGAGGGTATGTAACAGTATTCTTAGATATATATGTTAAATAGTAGATATATATGTTAAATAATTCTTAGATATTATATGTTAAATCTTTGGTCGTAGAGTTTTAATTTTTTAATTTTCTCTTTTTTTTTAGATATATATGTTAAATAATTCTTAGATATTATATGTCAAATCTTTGGTCGTAGAGTTTTAATTTTTTAATTTTTCTCTTTTTTTTGACAAAACAGCATACTTGCCAATATCCTAATTAATATTCCGTAGTGTTGTTAGTCCTGTCCTTTTTCTCATACCAGTAAATTTTTAGAGTAATATAAAAATACTCTAAAAAAGGATACTGGTGTGAAAAAGAAGGCAAGGCTAACAATGATACGGAATATTAATTAGTATGTTGGCAAGTATGAAATAGTATATCTAATTCGAATTTTTTGGATAGTTCGAATTTTTCTCAGGTCCTTTCAACTTCGAATTATCCAAGTTCTACTGTATTTTCTTCTATATTTATTAGAAGAAAGTATCTGATTCGTAAAATTGTTTACTTCTGGCTCTTTGACGATTTTGCATTTTGACCCTATTTTCGGAATGGTGACTTTTTGTCTGTGCGTCTGTATGACAAAAATTTTGTGGTAGCTCTCGATCAAGAACTGATGCACAGAATTTCCTAAATATGTACATGTATTTGTGCTTTTACAAAAATTAATCTCTATCAGTTTTCGATGTATATTGCCAAACAAAGGGCGCTGCTATTTTAGAATTTCCCTTATTTACGGAAAGGTTTTCTTTGAGCTTCTATAATGTATAATTAAACAAACTTTAATGTGCAAGACAGCTATTTGAAACAAAAAATGCTGACGTAATTTATGTGCATATCGGTCAGCAGGTGGCGCTGTTATTGCTCACCTTATGCGACTTTCCTTATGACTATATAACCATCTATTAATTAGAATTGCACCAAACTGAATAGTTAAAACATAGCCTCCTGAAATAGATGCCTGTCGCGTGGGTTTTAAGCTTGGCAACAGTTCAAGCGGTAGACAGCGCCACCTGGTACGGACTGCGCGACTTTTTCATTCAACTGTCACCAAAAACTTTTAAAAGTGGGATTGGAAATAGAAAAAAGGCAAATAGAATCGACGAAACGTCGATTATATATATCACATATCACTTCTTAAAATCATTGGTGACAGTTGAATAAAAAAGTCATGCAATCTGTACCAGGTGGCGCTGCCTACCGTTCGACCTGTTGCCAAGTTTAAGAGCCACGCGACAGGCATCGAGTTAAGGAGGCTATGGTTAAAATCATTATTCTGAGAAGCTATACTATTTAAATTTTTATTTATGTTAACAATAAGTGGCGCTGTTATGTAAAATGATATAAAAGAAAGTTTTATGGTGGTCACAACTTACTACTTTTTTACGATTCTCAGAAAATTATTTAGGGTATTTTTAACAAAACAAAGAATTACATTGAAAAAGATTTTCCATTAAACTATTCTAAATTTATTTTAGCATAAAATAAGTGGGGATTGTTTAAGTACTTCCTATGAGATGCAGTACATTGTTAAAAATTTCAACAGAAAACTCTGCGTAATGTATTATCTTAAGTCTTACTTAAAATCACAGAGAAAAATAAACGGAGATGTTAAAAAATTTATTTTATACATTCACTTTAATAACTAATATTAATTTAATTAATTATTGGTGAGAATATATTTCGGACTTGGAATGCTTTTTCTAAAATAGAAACAGTCATTTTTTATTTTAATTAAAAAACCAAATAATAAAATTAGGTAAAATTACAGAATAAAGATTGAGGATCTCGATTATTCACTTTTAACTAAGAGTTACTGTAAATTTACAGAGACTCTCGATAAATATTTACATTAAATTTACAGAAATTTTTAACAGTGCATATGTTACAATATTACACATTGTTTTTTAATTTCTTCTATATTAAATAGAAGAAAGTAACAAATTTGAAAATTTTTGGTGCAAATCGCTCAACACGCTGCTGTACAGAGATTTCTCCCATTTAAGGGAAGCTATATCTTAGTTTCTATTGTGTACAATCGAGCAAAATCTGATATATGAGAAGGTCATTGTGACTATTATTCTACACAAAAATTTTCCCTGTGAATAGAAAAATTATGTCTCAGATTCTGTTGTATATAATTGCACAAAACTTGGTACATGAGAGAGTCATTATGAAACACTATGCTAATTCTATTTGAGTGCAGATTGGCCGACAGGTGGCACTTTGTGCTACAATTTGCACCGTGAATAGGAAGACTAAATCTCAACTGTTATGGCATATAAATGCATCAAACTTGACATGTAAAATAACCAGTATGAAAACGAATGCTGATTTAGTTAGGGTGTATATCGGCCGACAGGTGGCACTGCACTGTATTACTAACCTGCTTTCACTTTCCACATGACTACATATCAGCATCTGTTGAATAAAATTGCAACAAACTTCATGTATAAAATCTCTATTTTGGCAAGTTGTATTAAACTTTTGATGTTTGTTGAACTGTAAGTGGCGCTCTTATGTAGAATGATATAGAAGAAAGTTTTGTAATAGCCACAACATTCAAGTTTATAATAGTTTAAAGTTTTCTTGTGCAACTTCAATAACGACATTCCAAGTTTTGCAAACATCTGGATATACGACTGAAATCTGATAACTTTCAAACACATAAAATCTTTTCTCACTTTTAAATCTAACTTTCTTATATGCCTCCTTTCTAAACAAATGTAAAATAAAAAACATAAAAAAGTAAACAAGGGGGGGGGGGAGGGAAACCCAGAAATATAAAAAAAACTTATTTATGAGAATATGTTTGGCATATAAAAACAGTTGTAAAAATCCTACAAGGATTTTCACAAACTTAAACGAAAAAGAGTTTATCTTACAACTACAAAGAAGAACGAACCTGCTTAGAATTTTACGAGATACATATAAAAGATTAGAAATATTTTTACGGGAGACATAAATGCTTCAAAAAATGTTTCGAAGTTCTTGAAATTCCGTGCATGTAGCTGTAGGAAATAATATTTAATGGCAATAAAGACATAAAAAGAACACGATACAACTAAAAACAGAATTTTCAGTTTATAAGATAATGTACAATCAATATATTTTCAGATAAATTACAACCCCTCCACCTACTTTACAAACATCATATTTCAAATGTTTAACTTAAGAATTTAATTCACAGATAAGTGTATAGTTTCAGTTTAAACATACATACATATATATATATATATATATATATATATATATATATATATATATATATTATATCAGTATATTTTCTATCAGTATTCTTTCTATTGTAATAGAATAGCTTATTACAATATTCTATTTTAAAAAATTCATAAGTTATTAGAAAGCCCGACGGTATTTCACTCAGGCCTAGATACCACATGTTTACAATGGTCTTTAATGCCTATATCGTAAGTTATTCGAAATTTAAGAATTTCTCTACGCGGAAGAATAGGGCAAAATAAACGTCATTCTAAAGGATTATATCAGAGCAAAATATTCGGTCTGATTTTTAAATAAATTTATGATTCTGCCATGAATACCAGCATTCTACTCTAAAAACTTCGTTGCAAATTATGCGAAATTAAAGATTTTTATAACATAGGGAATACAGCAATATTTGGCAAAATTTGTATTATGGGGATTATTGCTTCGGAAATTGCCCGAAAAAACAAAATACGAAATTGACACCAATAAAATTTAATTAAGTAAATTTATCGAATCTGATCGAAAAATAACGTTTAGAGTTGGGCAATTTATTCTGCCACTATATGGGTGATCGGCCTAGTTTATTGTCTCAACATGAATCTACATTCCAGTTGTAGAAATTTATGGATGAGAAATAAATAATAGAGAATTGATCAACGTCCGCTAACGACAATTAATTTAAAAATAATTTTAAAGTCGTTTATTTATTTATTTATTTATTTATTTATTATTATTATTATTATTATATTATTTATTTATTTATTTTTTTGTGTGTGTGTATGTGTTCGTATACAATAAAGTATGGGGAAAATATTAATGTGGAATATTGTATCTTTTTAAACAACGTATTAACACTTTGTTTTAACTATACCGTAAACAAGTGAGAGGTTTTTACCCAAATTTGTATTATAATTCTTTTAATGGTAATATAGTGTTGTGTACGTTCACTGAAAATGAATATGGATAAAATTTTCTAACGTCCTCCCCCTTTTTAAGCAAACTAAAATTCAATTCATTCTACCGGCGATATATATTTGAATTTTCCCGATATTTGCTTGGGGTTCTGTAGCACAATAATGGCTAATCAATTATGAAAGGCTAACCAGTTATGTAAACGAACATATGAAAGGATCGAAATAGGCAATACACAAAAGAATTCACAAAGAATTTTCATATAAGATGGGAAAAAAGAGAGAGAGAGAGAGAGCATAGCCTCCTAAACTAGATGCCTGTCGCGTTGCTCGTAAACTTGGCAACAGTTGAAGCGGTAGACAGCGCCACCTGGGACAGATTGCGCGAATTTTTTATTCAACAGTCACCAATAATTTTTGAAAGTGGGATTTGATATACATAAAAAGCGAATAGAATCAAAGATATCATATATCACTTCTTAAAATTATTAGCGACAGTTTAATAAAAAAGTCACGAAATCTGTACCAGGTGGCGCTGTCTACCGCTTCAACTGTTTCTAAGTTTACGAGCAACGCGACAGGCATCTAGTTTAGGAGGCTAAGGAGAGAGAGAGAGAGAGAAAAGAAAGAAATAAACAATACAAATAAGTAAAATAGTTTACTTTTAATTTGAGAAATGAATATAACATAAATATAATAATAAAATCTTAATATTCAATACATTTTTATTCATATATATTTCAACTGATTTCGCATGATCCTTGGATATTAAGTTTGTTAGTCTGTATAAAGAAGGTTAGTGACCTACCTTCCTTTACGAAAAAATAAAACAACACGAGACTTATGAATATGCTTTTAAGGTCATTCTCAATTCCAAAAACGCTGACACATTCACAAAGTCATTTTCAATTGCAAACGTATCGAATTTGTAAGTAGTCAAGTACCAAAAAAAACTAAAGAGCGTTCCTTGTTTTGTTGCAAATGCGAGGCTTCTTGAACGATATTTAGGACACAAAATGCAGAAGACGTCTGCATAAAGAAAAGTTAATTACAGCTCAAAAAGTATCACAGTTTCGGTAAAAAGAAACCCTTCTTGATCATTTTGATTCTTTAACATGGTTTCTAAATTAAAATTGGCACAAATGAGGCATATTTTCTGTTTCTAGTCTACTAAAAAAATACTTTTTTTTTTTTTTTTTTTTTTTAACTCCTTTTTGGATGACGTTTTTGCAATTTTCATAACATTTAAGGACTGTTACAGATTCTACAATTAATTTTTATATGAAGTCTGTCAAATGCCAATGTGATATTTAAATTAAAAATATAACTTATGCTATAACTGAAAGTTTTTTCTTTTTCTTTTCTTTTTTTTTTTTTCTTTGTGTGCGGTGGGAGTAAATTTAATTCATATTTAAAAAATAAACTAATGTATCTACCCCAATCAGTAATAGTACAGGAATAATTAAAATACCCCCTTCTCATAAAGTTTTGGATTTTCTATTTTATTATGATTTAAAGGGTAAAATCTTCATGAAAATTTACAGTGATCCACATTTCATCTACCGCTGAAATATATTTCTCAGGAAGCTAAAAATGCTTACATATATTTGAGGGAAATTTCCGACAGCTGTATTATTATTATTATTATTATTATTATTTTTTTTTTTTTACACACACATATATATACATGCAAAAATCATTTCGTAACATGCAAAAACATTCGAATTTATACCGTGTGTTTACAAAGTTTTTGCACTTTATTATTCAACACTTTTCGTGTTTTTTACAGCAGCCTTTGAATTTATTACAAGTTTCTGATGGAAATTCCGAATAATTTTTTACAAAAGCGAAAAGTCACTTTTCGTTCTTAAAAAAAATAAAATTGCCTTTCCATAAAAATTCTTGCAGTTTATTTATAGTATAAATTACTATCCTAATTACACAGGCGTGCAAAATTAAAGTTTTTGAAAAATACAAGAGAAATTTTCGTTGATTTTTATGTTATTTGGTGTACTGATTTTGAAAATGACCTCCATTTTCCCCCATCACGTCAGGATTTTTTGTAAAATCGATATCGATTTTTTTATTTCTTGAACAACAGTGCATGCACTATCTGGTAACATTGGTTTTTATCCATTTAAATCTATGTAAAACGATCGATTCTTGGTGTAGCAAAATGATTTTTTAGCAATCGATTTATTTTTTATAGGTTTTAATGAATCAAAACCATTGTTGCTAGATCGCACAAGCAGCCTCTGATCGAGAAAAAATCGAAAAATTTCCTTTCGAATTGCACCATCAAGTTATGGTGCAGTTTCTAAATGAAAATCACCAATGTACAGTCGGGGAAAAAAAAAACGCAACACACGCTGTAATTTCGTTATTAATTGACGCAGGAACATCTAATAGACATATTTCAACAGGAAATTAAAAGCACTTTCTGAATATGTCGTCAAAGTTCGAATTAGGGGTCATCTACATATTGAAATGAGCGCCAAGTTTAATTTTTTCAATAGCAACACCCAATTTTGACTTCATTTTCGAATTTCTGAGAGTCTGGCAGTGCGGAAAAGTATACTGTTTGTATACTTTATCTTTAGTATTTATAGAGTTATAATCAAAAATGTGTTAGGGGGTTATCTGCAAATATAGAAAAATAAAATTAAGATCTTATAAGAAATAAACAAAATTTTAATGTTTCACACCGGAAATATTTCAGGAAAAAAATAGTGAAAAAATTAATAGAACATTATCTTTTTTTGCTGTTCCTTAATTATCCTGAATTCAAATTTTTAGATTTGTATACACTTCAGTACTTTTTAAGTTAATTTTAGGTCTATTTAAATACATTACACTTGCGATTAGTCCATACAGTACTCTTTGAAAAAAGTGCAATATTTTTCAAATAAAAGTGTATATTATCACCACCAACACCTGATCACCAACAAAGCTTAAATTTTCTTTCGTAGGTGTAACATAATATACGAAATGAAATAATATAGATATATATATATATATCTATACAACAACGCATAAACAAAATCTTTTCGGATAAATTATTGTAAGGGTTCATGAAGTAAATAATAAACTATTTTAATCGCACTTACTAGTTTTGGGTCAGTTGAACTCTTTGGAACTGTATGATTCATTTTATAATTTCTATGAAAATATAATATCTTAATTAACCCTTTCGCGACTGCTGACGTAGATTCACGCCATTTGAAAATCTGTAACTCCGTCAGTGGGCGTTTCTTTCGTAATTTGTGTGTTACATTTTCTTAAGTGTGTACCCAGTGCTCATAATTTTGCAATAAAATATACTATGGATAGAAATATACACTGTAAAAAAATGTTGTAATTTTTCCTGCACTTTCTGTGGTTTATTTTCAAGTATTTATGCTGTGAAATAAATTCAAGCACCAAATGCTGTAAAAATCGACTTCCTGTGGACTTTAGACAGGAACATCTGCTTGTGGAAACATAACATCTGCGTCTTTGAACTGAGATGCAGATGAACGATGAATGAAAGACTAGAAGATCATGGAATGAGCAGTGTCCGTTCATCAGAAAGGTTAGTTATTAATTTTTATATTAATATTTTGTATTGATTAATTAATATTTCGTTAAAACGCATTAGTTATAAACATATTGTAGCATGTCTAATCTATTCTATAACTTTTGTCTTAACGATTTACAATTAATTAAAAAAAAAAAAATGTTTTTTATTAATCATTCAGTATTGTCCTTTTAAATTTTCATACATTTCAGTTTTTCATACAATTACATTTATCAAGTTATATGCTGGCCAAGAAAGTGCTAAATGCACTTTTTTATATGAACGTGTATAAACTTGCACTCATGAAAATCAACAAAAAATATTAATTATTTATCAAGTAATTAATTATAACAAATTCAATATGTTTATGATTACAAATTAATTTTTAACCCTAGAATAACCACCCCTGTTACGTAATTTTTACGTGCAGTCTTCATTTAATGGTTTTTTCCCGCACTTTCCCTACTACCGATACACTTATTTGAGTTTAAGTGCTTCGAAATAATTATTCAGATAATGAAAAATTAGTAATATTGGGTAAAACAGCAACTAATTAAACATATTTAAAAACAATATTAATGTAATTTTAGCAAATAAAACGACTTTTACATGATCGCGTCAATTATAGGTACCTCTAGTGATAAAGTATTCTGCCTGTAGCAAATTTCGACAATCAGCCGAAATTTGGCGCCAGTTGCATTCTACGCCCATTTTATTAATCTGAACCTGGATGTTTGCTCACCATCCAAACGACCTTTGAAAAATTTGGTCAGACAACTACGCTAGTTTAAATTTATGTGTATATCGGCCGACATGTAGCGCTGCTGTTAATTAACTGTGATCCGATAGTGGGGTTTTTGAATCCCGGAAGATTTTTCTCTCTTTTTTATTTATTGAATTTATTTTATTTTATGTATTTATTTATTTATTTTCAAAATCGATATCTGCTATAACAGATATACCTATTGAAATTAGATTTTATATTATATTTAACTGCTTTTTAAAATTATATTACGTTTACTGTTTCCAGAATTTTTAATTTCTGTAGAATTTGAAATACCCTCCTTTTTTTCAGGACATTTTCCAGCCATTATTTAGTAACGATAATTTTTTGGTTTATTTTATGATAAAAATTGCCATTCCGATTTTGAAAATATCTTGAAAAAAGACGTAACTTTCCAGCCCTGAATTTTAGTCATGAAATAAGCTATTAGAACGAGAGATCTATTTCTTTCGGACAAAATAGAGTAAATGAAAACATTTTTTTTCTTTTTCCCTTTGGCACCAAATAGAAATAGTATAAAAGAAATTTTAAAACATTAATATATGTAACCGCTGCTAAAGAACGCAATTTCATATTTTAGGGAAATGAATGTGCTATTTTTATTTTTATTGATTTATTTATTACGCCTTTTAAATATTTTGACCAAATGAAAATAATAATAATAATAATAATAATAATAATAATAATAAATAAATAAGGATTTTTTTTTCTCGTTTATATTGAAAAATCAATATAAACGAGAAAAAAAAAATATTGGATTCGTAAAAATTTTCGATCTCCGTTTTTCGATGGATTTAAATGTTTTCGGATGTCCAGAACTAGATTAGTTTACTTATAGAAAAATTGCTAAAAGAAATAGATTTACTTTTCTCCCCCTCCCCCCCATACAATATAATTTGTATTTAAAATGCGCTTAAAAAAAAAAAAAAAAACTGTGTCGACCGACTACTGCATTTCGATTTATCCGTAATAATCTATATATATATATACGGTAAACTCTCGATTATCCGCAAACGGATTACACACGTTGCGGATAATTCGTGGCGCGGAAAATGGGCGAAATCAGAAGAAAGGTTTTTTTTTTTTTTTTTTTTTTATCATCAACAATAAACAGATACAAATGATAGCAAAAAAAAAAAAAAAGTGAATATGAAGAATTATGTGGTTTTTGCTTTATTTGTTCTCCAGTAGAATACGCTACCAAACACGTCAACATTTCAAGTTATTTCAAAACATTGACGTGACCGCTTTTTTTTTTTTTTTTTTTACACCAGTTTTTCTGGCGGGTACTTTCTTTAATATTCAATTGTAATTAAATATTGGAGAACATTTTTCTACAAATAAAGTGGTGTGAAAATGTGGCGGTTATGCACAATGCTGTGGAATAAATTAAATGTTTGCATGTCTGCGGTAGTTTAATTTAGTGCATAAATTAGATTACAAATTGAACTATGGCTTCATCTTAAGTACACTTTTTTCTTTATGTTTTTTATATCCTATAGTATATGAAGTACAGTCAAACCTCGTTGACGTGAATTACTTTTAATATGAACTGTTTCCACAATCCCCGTCAAAATGAAGATTAGTTACTGATAACATGAAAGAAATTTTTATCCCCCATAAAATTCACGTTAATGAGGTTCGACTGTACAAATAATTTTACTTTTTATGAATATTTTCATTGTTTGTATTATGTTTTATATACGATATATTCAAGTTTTTAAGCTAGAATGCATTTTATGTCATTTCAATTTCATATTCAGCCTTTTTGCGGTTTATGTACGAAACCCGTGGCTCTCAACTTTGCGGATAATCAATTATACTGTATCTATGTACAGTAACCGCCGCTTTATAAAATCACTGGTTAATAAAATCAGCCGCTTAATCTGATCAAATTGCCAAGAACGGAATCAAATCAATACAAATTACTTTTAAAGCTGCCGCTTAATAAAATCAGCATCGCCGGTTAATAAACTCAAAAATATCTCCTCACCAGCCAAAAATATCAATCCTGCATACTAATTTTTTTTTTTTTTTTTTTTTTTTATTTACAATGTGATTTTTTTTAATTTCTCATACCCATAAGGTAGAGAAAGTATTGTTTTTGGGTCAAATTTTCGAACGCGAGATTTTGTTATATTTACACGTTTTGAGGTCCCCTGAATAAGAAAATCATGTTTTTAGCAAATGGTCTGTGTGTCTGTCTGTGTGTCTGTCTGTATGTCTGTGTGTCTGTCTGTGTGTCTGTCTGTGTGTCTGTCTGTTATCAGCATATCTCAAAAACAAATTATGGCAGAAAGTTCAAACTTGGTATTCTAAATGTGTATCATATAGGGATGCTACAGTAAGCTTTTCGTTAAGATCAAACTAATGGTTTGTGTACAGGGACAATCAAGAGAATTCTAATACATTACGTCTATGAGGGAAAATGCAGGAAAATAGAATTCAACGTCTATAGACTGCACTAAACCAAATGAAACGAATATATATATTTTGTAATAGAGATAGTTAACTGGGAAAATTTTTTTGTGTATGTAGGAGCCTCGCCTCCCCCCTGGGGGGAAAGTCGCCCCTCGAGGGGAGTAAATTTTCATGATGGGTATCTTTCAAAAGAGCTCGCCAATACCTTTAAAACGAATGGTTGAACCATCGATCTGCGATAATTTAAAACAAAGTTTTTTTCTTTTTTTTTTTTTATTTTTTTTTTATTTTTACTTTTAACAAAAAAAAAAACTTAGAAAAATTCGTACTTTTTTTATTTTTATTTTTTTTTTTTTTTTAATTTTGAGAATAAAATGGACTTTTTTTTGGATATTTGGTGTTATACTACTTCTCTAATATGGAAATCGTCTGCATTATCATGAAAGATAATTTTTTTAAATAATAATTTTTTTTTAAATAATAATTTTAATAAATTATTTATTAATAACCAAATTAAATTCTATATAAATGTAGGTGCATTAATGTAACGGGGGGTTGAGGGGGCGGTAGCCCCCCTCACACAGATCTAATTATCATATAAAACTCTTCGGAAGCCTAATACGAATTGTTTAACATAGGTTTTTATAACGGTACTCGTTATCTTACCTATTAATCTGCAACCTGTATTTATTGTATTGAATTTTACTGTAAGAGAAAGTCGTGTGAGTGACACACCAGATTATTTTAAATACGAAAAGAAATTATATCACAACAATCCCTCTGTTATCACTCATTGTCGAAGATTTTATACTTGCAGCAGAGTTACACTTATCTCCGTAACAATTTCAAGGAACTTATTCTTCAAAACGCAGTAATAAGTTACAAATTTAATTTGAAATAGTATATATATATTTTTTCTAATTATTAAAAGTCAGTTTCTAGTTCTTATTTTAAAATTACTATAATTCATGAGGTTTGAAAGAAAATATTTTAAATTTACAAGAACAACGTGAACTTTTGGTAAAGTAATGATGATTTTCCTCAAACGGAAGTGCATGGGAACTTGGAATGCGCTTAATTTATTTATATCGAAGAAACCATTAATTAATTATCTATGAAAAATTAATTAATATTGTTTACTAATTTCTTTATTCTTCACCTTTTGAAGTTTCTTTCCAAATTCAGGGAAGTAATACCTCTTCCTTAAGTGCAGGAACGTTCGCCGGATATAAAAATCAGCCGCTTAATAAAATCACTTTGGCTCGGAACGAATGTGATTTTAATAAGCGGCGGGAACTGTACATGTATGTCCATAAAAAAAAATTAACATCTTTTAACGCAGATTATAAACTAAGCATGTCAAAACGAAAATGAGGAATTCTCGCTGAGTAAGATAAACAAATACTGGATGAAAGTTGAAAATGAACCAGATGTCCTTACCACAAATATGACTTTTATGTTTTATCTGCTGTAGATATTGAATGAAAGGCTTGCTTTTTATTTTTTTCATCTGTCTCAAAGTGCAAGCGAATTGCTATAAATTTATAACTGTCTATCATTAAATTTAATGCGTGTTATTGTATGTTTAATAGGAGACATATATAAACTTGGTGCTAGAGATTTTTAATTTTTTTACGTTTTAAGATTTAAAAAAAAAAAAAAAAAAATAAATCTTAACTTTAAATATTATTTCTTCCTTTTCTTTCATTTTTTGCTTTTTATTTATTCCCTTGTTTATTTATTTATTTTTACGCAATAATAACATTATATACATAAAAAAAAAAAAAGCATTTTCCTGTTCTAAGCATTAGTTAATAAACAATACCGCATTTTTAGCAGTCATAGCTACGATTAAAAGTAAAACTGCAATTAAATATGAAACCTTCAAAATCATTTAAAATTTTTGTAATCGCTTTTAAGAGTATTTTGGCTGACACAAAGAAATCTCCCCCTCTCCTTTCTTTTTTTCCGTTTAACCCATATCCTACCAAGCATTGAAAAAATGTTTTTCAATGTCTGTGTATACACACAAAATGAAAAAACTTACCATTTTCACATTATAACCGAAATGTTTAAATTAGTCCACAAATAGATACAGAATAAAATATTGGAAATTTTTATTAGGTTCATTTGGTTATTATTTATACACAGAATTCCTTATATATATATATATATATATATATATATACACACAATAGGTTTTTCTTCCCTTTTTTTAATGAATTGATGAGGCCAGGCCATTATGAAACATGAATCCATTACTTTTTGATACGCTTGAAAAAAAAAAAAAATAAATAAATAAATAAAATAAAATCCTTTTTATTCGTAAATACAAGAAATAGGCAAGAATTTCTTTTTCATGCACTAAAATATCTCACAGCATTTTTTTTTCTTAAATGTAAACGTAAAGACTAATAATTTTTTTATAAAAGTGTGTGGAAGTGTTTAACCCATATTTCACCATCGTCCTAAAACTAGGACACCATGCATAAATGGTGTTTATATAAATTCTTTTGAATATTTTAATTCAAATTAAAGACGATATATTATTTAAAAGTCCAATAAATACATATGTGTCTTTATCGTTAGTTTAAATTACCGTTTAATATATTTTTTAATTTTTAAAATGACGATTTTTAAAGATTTATTCATTACATTTTCATCATATTATTACTTAAAAGGTTTTAAATTCAAGAATAATGGATATACAAATTTATTGAGGTAATATTCTACACTTTGTACTGGTAAAACAATTATATAAGTATGTATATATATATATATATATATATATATATATATATATATAGATAGATAGATAGATAGATAGATGGTCTGTTTTCCTTATATTTCCGACTGTCCTAAATTATTGTCCCATTTTTAGGTAGAGGCTGTCCTAAAAAACACTTTCAGACACTTCTATCAAAAATTATTAGTCTTTACGTTAACATAAAAAAAAAAAAAAATGCTGTAAGATATTTTAGTGCAGGAAAAAGAAATACTTGCCTATTTCTTGTATTTACGAATAAAAAGGATTTTTTTTTTTTTAAAGCGTGTCAAAAAGTAATGGATTCAGGTTTCATAATGGCCTGGCCTTAGTGTGATCAATTCATTAAAAAAAAAAAAAAAAAAAAAAAAAAACCTACTATATATATATATATATATATATTTTTTTTTTTTTCTAAAAAAGGAATTCTGTGTATAAATAATAACCAAATGAACCTAATAAAAATTTCCAATATTTTATTCTGTATCTATTTGTGGACTAATTTAAACATTTCGGTTATAATGTGAGAATTGAAGCTGTTTGTCTGCCCTTGGGACCTAGGTTCGAGGGAAGTACACTCCATAGCAGTTTTCCTGTGAATTTTGGAGAAAAAACAGAAAATTCCGGCTGTGCCAGTGGACATGACCTGGTTTTGAACCTGGTAGCTCAGTCTAAACGAATTTACAGCAGATTCGTTAAATTACAAATAGCCAGAAATAAACTGAAGATTTTTTTTTTTTTTTTTTTTTTTTTTTTTAAATTCAGTAGTTTCTACATTTGTTGTTTCCAGCACAAGTATAGTCAATTATGTGTAAATTTGTGTTATTTAAAATCAAAACTTTCCAGCGTAATATTTACAGTCAATCTCCGATTTTAAATTTAGAAATTGTAGAAGTCAATCTTTCAACTTTCAAAGTATTTCTATTTTGCTTTAGAAGCAAGTACTTTTTGTTCATGTCTTATACTATATAGGAAATCTATCTATTAGTATATTAATGCGAAATAAATTACTCATTTATAAGAATTTAAGCATGTATCAGGGATAACTTTCAGCACTTTTTTTTTCCTATCACTACTCCCATCACGAAAACCTTTATTGTATTTTTACTTTGTTTTTTTTCGATTAATTAATATAGTGTGGGTGATCGAATTATTTGAAAAAAAAAAAAAAAAAAAAAAAAACTAGACGAAATGGCCTGAAACCTCATGCATGCAAAGAACATTTAAAAACTCATTGTTTCCACTATCGTTTAGTCCAGAGTGCAGTTAGCGCACCAACCACAAATTCAAAAATAGCGAAAATACTTTGGATCACCCTGTATCATAAAAAGCTACAAATAACTTGTAACTTTAATACATTGCTGCACATACTGTGCACAAGATTTGCATGTTTTGGGGCGGGAATTGCGCATTTATTTAGACAGATATTTTATATTTATTTATTTATTTATTTATTTATTTTCAAAAATTACTAATTTTTTTGACAAGTTTTTTGCTTATAACTAGAACGGATTTCCATAAAATTTTACAAAAATTGCTGAAAAATTGCCAAAACATTAGAGAAACATATTATGAAACAGAAAATCCATACGCGTAATATTCGTTGAGATATGAGTATTTTAATAAATATTACTGCGCGTGCGCGAAAGATATAAAATTTTTTATTGCACAGTTTGAAAGCTAGATGTACATTGATACATTTTTGTCTAAAATTCATTTGAATAGAGTAAATATTAATCAAATTGTCGGCAAAAGAACGAGTTAGATCTTAGGTATTTTTCAAAGTTGAAATTTCAAAATGAGTTTCACCCATGCCACGCATTTAATTTGAAGATCCAATTATTTTAATGACGTTGCAAAAGTTCTTTTTTGGGAAAACCCCTTATGATATCATAAATCTTAGTAAATAAATAAAAAAAATGATAAAGTTATAGGGCCTATAAGAGGTTTTATACAAACAAGAACTTTCGCAATGTGGTTGAAATAATTGGATCATCAAATTAACTGCGTGGTATGTGGAAAACCCTTTATGAAATTTCAACTCTGTGAAAAACCTAAAATCTAGCTCTTTCTTTTGCCAACAATTTGGTTAATTTTTAAAAAATTCAAATGAGCTTTTGACAAAAGTTGCTCAAGATATTTAGCTTTCAACGTATGCAGTAAAACTTTTTATATCATTCGCGCATGCGCAATAAAATGATATTTACTAAAAATGCCCATATCTCAACGAGTATTACACGTGTTAATTTTATGTTTCAAAATAATGTTTCTCTAATGTTTTGTCAATTTTTTTGTATGTTTGGTAAAATTTTACGGAAATCTGTTCTAGTTACAAGCAAAAAACCTGTCAAAAAAATTAGTAATTTCTGAAAAAAAAAATATATATATATATATATACTCACCTAAATAATTGTGCAATTTCCGCACCAAAACATATATATTGTACATGGTATGTGCAATAAAGTGTTAAAGTTATAAATCATTTGTAGTTTTTTTATGATACAGAGTGAATCAAAGTATTTTCACTCTTCTTCAATATGTGGTTGGTCCTCTAACTCCTCTCTAGACTAAATCGACAGTGGAAACAATGAACTTTTAAATGTTCTTTGCAAAAATGAAGTTTCAGACCTCTTCGTCTAGTATTTTTTTTTTTTTTTTTTTTTTTTTTTTATCTAAAAAATGTAAAAAAAAAAAAAAAAAAAAAAAAAAAAAAAAAAATCTAATAATTTGATCACTTACTGTAGTGATTATTGTTAGAAAATATCTCATCTTTGTTGTATTTAGATACATACTTACCAACAACAACTTTACAGAATCGAGCTTCGTTACAGTTAAAAAAATTAACTTTAACTCTTTAACTAATTAATAACTCTTTATCATAAGTTGCGCAATACATATATCTTTTAATCTATTTTATAATAATAATAATAATAAATTCTATCTCTTAAAATTTAACTCTTTAACTTAAAAAAATAATCGCAATTACAATGAATGAACACATTTTTCCTCTAAAGCTGAAAAACATCTCATTCTCAGTGTGTATTGCTACTAACACTTATCCAGTCAAAAAAGTGCGAAAATTTGGAAAACATGCAAACAATTTTATTGATTAACAGCAAAATAACAGCCCATATTAGCAACTAATTGCAATTGAACGTTGATGGCGCGCGGCGCCTGTCTACACTGAGTGATGCCAGATGGTCGAAAATTATTTCCCAAAACAGGTCTTCAAATTTTCCCAAATCAGGGATTTTTTTTTTCGAAAAAAATCCCCAGCTTGATTTCTTTGGGAAAATAAAAATTTCTTCATGGAGAGAGAGAGAAAAAATATCAAGCAGATTTTTCTATGATTTAAACTCAGATTTTTCCCCAAATTAAGACAATTTTTGAAAAAAAATCCCCAAATAACAATAAAGCTATTGAAAGTCTCTAGTCGTAGGGATAAATCATTACGTTGCCAACATTGACAGAAAGTTGAAGAACTCTCCAGATTTGTCCCCAAAAAGTTTAGAATTCCCCCAAAAAGTCCCCAAAAACATTTGGTCCCCAAAATTGCCCCCAGAAGCCTCGAAAATCCGCAATCTGGCATCACTGCCTACACTGTAAAAAAAAAAAAAAAAAAAAAAAAAAAAATCAGTATTTTACAACAAAAGGTGCTGGCACCGCGGCTGCCAGCACAGTTGCTGTAAAATTTACAAGCGGCTGTTTTTTATGGTGCTGTAAAATTTACTGCACTCTACTGTGAATTTTAAAAGATGCTGTTTTTAGTAGTGCTGTAAAATTGACTGCACTTTGCTGTGAATTTTACAAGATGCTGTTTTAAAAAGTGTTGTAAAATTAACTACACTTTGCTGTAAATTTTACAACACTTTTTAAAACAGCATCTTGTAAAATTCACAGCAAAGTGCAGTTAATTTTACAGCACTACTAAAAACAGCATCTTGTAAAATTCACAGCAAAGTGCAGTAAATTTTACAGCACCATAAATCACAGCAGCTTGTAAATTTTACAGCAACTGTGCTGGCAGCCGCGGTGCCAGCACCTTTTGTTGTAAAATACTGAATTTTTTTTTTACAGTGTATTGATTAGAAAGAATATAATTATAATGTATATCCATTTGTAATATAATTTTGAATACAGAAAATTTGTTCTGAAATATTTCATTTTGAGAGTAAAACGCCCGTAGGCGGTCTTACTGTCAAAAAGACAAAATCCTGCGGTCGCAAAAAGTGTTAAAATATATTTATAAAAGTTAAAGTATGTTTTTAAAAATGTATAAAGTTCAAATATATTAATAAAATTTTAAAGACTAAGGTGCCCTTAAAATAATAATCCTCCCCCCTACGAAATATATAAAAATTAAAGAAATAAAATAAAATAAAGCAATATATGAAGCAAATGATTAACCTTTTTTAACTATGACGGTAGTTAAGAAACGATTTTACAAGTCTGTCTTACATTCCAATTCCATTAGTTTTTTATCGTTGACAATTTCACATTAAACCTATTTTCTATTTAAAACAGTAAACCCCGCCTATTTAGTTATTTTTTTTTCTTCCAGTGTTCGCTTAAAAGTTTCAAAATTTATCATCAATTAATCGATGAAGTAAATACCACTTGTGCATATTTTTGTCAACATAAAATAAGGGGTTTAACACGAATACTCAATGTCACATTTACTTTTCCATTTCAGTATTGTTTTGTTTTGAAGAACGATGAAGGCGTGGCTTGTCTTCTTTATAAAATAGGAATTCTTGATGCTAACACAAATGTCTAAAAATCATCATTTTTGTTTCATTTCTTTGCGTTTGATGTTGTTGTTATATAATTTCACCCGTAAATAAAAAATAAAAATATTTTGTTTAATTTTCTTTGTTATTTTTTAAGATTTGATTCGTTATCTCATGCAAAACTTTATAAGAGACGGCCCCCTAAACCACTCCAAAAGAAAGATTTATTTATATCTCGTAAACTAATAACTGGAATGAGCTGCAAATTTGCACACCTATATTTTCCAGCATGAGGATTCATTTTATGTAAAAATTAATATAGGTCATAATTCATAATTTTTATGAATATGAATTTATTAATATTTTTCAGAATTAAAAATATTTTTCAGAATCAAAAGTAACGATGGATTATGTTTGGGTTTCTTCACTGTATCTCGTAAAACAAAAACTATATCGATCAAGTTATTTTTTGTGAAGATATTAATAAAAGTTTGAAATATGAATTTAACATTAGCACCTTCAAACTTTGAACGCTTATAACTCTGTGAAAAAATAAGTAAAATATACAACCAATATACTTTTTCGCGTTGTCGCGATCCCAGGAATTCAAATATAAAATAAAAATAGGGTGTTACCATTGAAAAAATCAAAGTTGGTGCGCGTTTTAATATGTAGACGACCCCCAATTGAAAATTTCAGTTCATTTTCTGAAACTACTTACAATTCCCCGTCGAATGATACCTATTACATTTTTCTACATCGATTAGCAACGAAGTTACGTTGAGTGTTGCGTTTTTTTTTTCCCCGACTGTACTATTTTATTTGTCTTTATTAAGGTGACTCGCATAAAATAGACGATTGACCAAGAGGAGCAAATATTATGTATGTGTTAAAAATAGAAATAACGTTGAATTTTTCAAGAAAACGTGACGGGATAGACAATTTTCGTTATATTTTTTGAAATCAGCACTAAAAAATGCATAAAGTTCAGCTTCCAATTCCTTTGCATTTCTTTCATCGAAGACCTGTGTTATTAGATAAATTTGTGTTTTACACTGTTAAAAATGGTTTCTTAAAAATGAGCCAAATTGTCTCAAAATAGCTTCGAAACAAAATATACTTAAATTTGAAAACTCATATACTCATTTTTGAGTATATTGGCATGCTCAAAAATGGTGTTGACCAAAAAACAATCCCAATATTCCCATTTTTGACATATCTCTATACTCAAAAATGAGTACATGGGTTTTCAAATTTAAGTATATATTGTTTCGGAGCTGTTTTGAAACTATTTAGCTCATTTTTAAGAAACCATTTTTAACAGTATAGAATAACCGCAGGCCCATTTATCTTCATTTATGGATGAAATAAATGGCTCATGAACACGTTAACATTTTACATATCACTAAAAATGATTACAATGGAAGTAGCGTTGGAGTAGAGTCCAGGATCAGGTCGAGTACCAGTGGAGTACCAGTGGACCGTCAGATTTCATTCAAAAGAAAAAAAAAAAAGTTTTCTTGGAAAAAATTTTCACACTGTTGTTTTATGAATCGAACTTTGACTGGATGAAATTCTCTTCCTCCATAGAAATTTAAAGCAATATGACTCATAACAATTAATTTTATTCTGATAAGTCATATTGCTTAGAGTAAGTAATTACATAGAAACTCTATGTAATTAATTACTACCTCTTAATGTACCTCTTAAAACTCTAGTAATTACGTAGAGTTTTATTACAATTAAGTACTTACTAATATTTAAAGTTTAAATGCGAAAATTATTTGTTTTTCAATGTATATTTGTTACCTAATTTTATTTCTTTTTTAATACAATCAAAATATTTGGAACCAACAATTTTTTTAAAGTAAGTTTTATAGGGGAGACTGGGGTACAATGGACTATAATTGTATTTATTTACATATATTTTTTTTTATGGTTGGTATTTTGGTACATAGATAGCAGTACTACAGTGATGAAATTTAACCAGCAACTTTATGCCCACCTGACAATTTAGCCATTTTATTCTAGAAAGTTGGTTTGTAGTAGCCAAAAATAAATATTTTCTGCTGAAGATTTTTTCTCTTCTTCATTCAAGAATTGTGTTCTGATATTATATAGTATAAAAGAGAGGTAAGGTCATCTATTATTATATTTAATCTGACTAATGTAATTTTAAAAATGATTTTTTGTTTTTTCATTTGCATTTGCTGTCAGAGGTCCACATGGGGTATAATGGACCACTAAAAACCGGGGTACAATGGACCATGGTCCATTTACACTAGTTCTCGATCATAATAAACTAATTTACGAAATCTGCATTTTTGAAGTGTTAGCTATAAATTATACTTAAAAATTTCATAGTTAACTTTAATTAGATCTGTTATGTCTCCAAAGATGAATAAGAAAGATATTTACTTTGAGGTTTCTTCGTATTTATTTTTAATAAATATTCTGTTACTTTTGTATTCTTATATTTTTACAAATATCATACAGCTATAACGAACTGAATTAAATAATGCAATTAAAAAATAATAATACAAATTAATTTGACGAAAAAGACAGTTTTACATTTTGATGGTTTAATCACAGAAATAAAAGATAAAGAATCTGTTTTTGTGAGATTCATGCAACGAAAACCTAATCAAGATCTCTACATTTTTTCTTGAGAGTGTTGATATATCTCTAGTAAAATTTCAAGCTATTGTAATGATCGATGAGTCTTCCAGACCATACAACTTCACAAGAAAACAGCAGACTTTCAGTGACAACAAAATCGTCTTGTGTATCATTTTCTAATTTTAATATTCATTAATTTACATTATTTGTATGAATCGAAGACGTAAATAAACAAATATAATATATTCTACATTTTATACTATTAAATAACACACTACATTAGTATACTTTTTAAATTTGATCTGTGGTCCATAGTACCCCGTGTCATGGACCATTGTACCCCGGTGCTATTAAAAAATTTCTATTAAAAAAAGTAAACATAATTATTATTTTTGACTGAGAGTAACATAAGACCCAATATATAGGTAATATACACACATATTTTCAATAGCGAGAAACCATTAATTTGTGAGTAAACACTTAAAATTTCCAAAATTGCTCCATTGTACCCCGGTCTCCCCTACATTTGAAATTTTGTTATATTATTCACTGAAGTTTTGTTCAGAATTAGACATATATACTTGTAATCTTTTATGTAACATGTAATGTTCGTTAAGTAATATAATTAAATTTTGTGTAATTAGTACCAATTCAGTGTCTTATAGCATAAATTTAACATTATTTTCTTGCAAATTGCAGGTAGAAAGCCATTTTTTTTGGTTCGATAAGTTTACTCAGGCCGCGCAGGACTCTAGTTTGGAGATTAAAGACGTTGACTTCACGTGGGTATTTAGGCCTGGTTGGAATATCCTCCATAGCGGGTGTTTCTAAAGGATCTTAGTCTTCATTATTTACGTGAGTTTGAAAAAAGCACGGAAAGCTCCAAACAGTTAGATCGACGAATGAGATCTCTGATTGAACCTAATATAATTACAGTGAAACCTCGTTAGTCTGAGTCCCGCTAATCCAAAAAAGGCAAAAATTACAGATGTGTCGGAAAGGGTAAATATGAATGGCAAACATAGATGCAGTTTTATAAAATGTAGTATATCATATAAATTTTTCTTGACCACTTAACTGCCTACCACATAAGTCGCGTTGTAAAAATGTCGATCGATTCAAACAACCACATATCTTCTTATCATAACATAAAATATTATTTAGCATTGTATTGTACTGTTATTTGCACACTACATAATTATAGGTACACATAACTGTCTCATGGTAATGCAATACTGTACTAAAATTAATTTATGATTTTCTGTCCTATTTATTTTGTTAAAATTGGAAAGTGAGTTAACACAGGTAATCCAAATTTTCGAAAATCCGAATTACTTTCGTTCGCAATTAGCTCGGCATAGGGATTTTCATAGGCGTGGGCACATAGAGACAAGGTGTGGCACTTGCACTCTCCATGAAAATTCTAATCGATTAATACATATATATATTATATTATTAATATCATTTAATCATATTTAAAGCTTTAAATTTATGTTATTTGAGTTTCGATGATTGTCTAAATTGTCCAATAAAATTTACATCACAGAGTCAGTTAGAGTCAAACTGTGGGTTAGTCACTGAAAAGGTTTAAATTCCTCTAATCTTTTCTTTCGAGTACAGTTCGAGTGGATTTGACAGTAAATTTTTTGGACTTGTATCGTTTTGGAACAAGATGCATAATATTTATTGATAAAATGTTTTAGCGTAAATTACATGAATAAAAATTTGCATTAACAATTAATTATACACAGGCTTGCTTAATCTTCTCAACCAACCAACCACTTGAATCTAACTGAATTTCTAAAATATACCAAATCTTTTGCAAATTTAAGTTTCCCTTTTGAAAATTTTTCTACCGACGTAACTGGTGAGGTTCTAAATATTGTACCTCCGAAGTCAAGTTTGGCAAAATATGGCATCTTTAGACATCTCTATCTTTCCATGTAAAAAATATGTCCTATTTGCTGCCAGAAATTCTCTGTAATTTGAGAAAATACGTTCGGACAACGTAATTTTTTCGTAAATTACGCGTACTTTCTCAAATTACAGAGAATTTCTGGCAGCAAATAGGACATATTTTTTACAGTGTAGAGGGTGAGTCATCCACAGAGGATCTAAATTGTGAGGGTATGTCTATGGACTACTTCTAGAGGTAGTATAACTCCGGACTACCTCTGTCCCAGACCGTCGCCAATTGCCTACTGCGTATACACATCCTAAACTTGAACCGAACTTCGTGAAATTTGATCCCATCAAATATCGTAAATAAATCAGAAATTTTCCATTTCATGATATTTAAATGTTCTGTTATTTGCACAGTACATAAATATAGATATAGATTACTGTATAATGAAATATTGTATTTAGAACATATATAGGAACTTTGCATAATATATAGTTCCTATTCTTAATTATTCAACATTTTCCGTTCTTTCCTTATGGATGAAAGATGAAACAAAGCTTCATCAACACACTTTTAACATGTTACGATTCACCAAAAATAATTTCTTCCGAAGTCAAGTTCAGCAGGAAATGGCACGTTGTTTTAGAGACAACAACGAGTTTCTTCTTTCTGCAAGTGAGTGGGAGGTCGGTCACATTTCTAAGGTTAAGCGGAAAGAGAAAAGGCTATTAAAAGAGAAACTTCTTTCCTTCTTCTTCTACCTGCTTCTCAGGTAGAAAAGATAAGTCATCACCACCTGCAAGATCAGGTTGATATTACATACTCAGTGCAAGTTGCAAAATCATTCAAGGTCAGCAGTCTGTACTCACGGAGGTGTGGTCGGAACATTTGTCAGGTTAATTTTGGCAACTAAATTGCAGTAGGTAATTCTTATACAATGTGTCTATGTAATTTAGTAAAAGAAGGCGATAAGGTGTTACACATGCATATTATTTTTTAATCATATCATGGAAAGAGTTGCTAGTATGAGTAAAAAAATCCGGAGTGATATCAATAACTTACAAATTTAAATTATATCGATGATTTATTTATTTAAATTATTAAATCGAATGTTCGTTTGAAAAAGAAAAAATACAGAGTGAATATTCAGTAGAATCTAAAAAAAAAAAAAAAAAAAAAAAAACCAGAATTTTCCGGATTATTGTCAAGGAAAAAATCAGCAACACATTGCGCAATCAGATGGGCGACACATGCCGCCTATGCACCATAAAATTGGTTTAGTCTGAGAATAATTTTCTATCCTTTGTTCTTTTCCAAATAAAACATGATAAGTAAAATATTAGTACATTTATACACCCCCCCCCCTCCAAACACACACACTTTTTTTTTTTTTTTTTTTTTTTTTTTACAATTATTAATATTCTTCAAAATACGTTTTTAGAGATTGTATGATGCTACATTACTATCTATCGTAGTAACGCAAATTTATTCATATTTTTGAAAAACTTTATCATTTGAATCAAGCTAAACAGGGAAAACGTAATAATGAGAAAGAAAGATTTCATTTTTTCAAGATTTTATAATAATTTTTTTTCCAAAATTTCAATGAAATTTTTTTTATTTTCCATAAAATTTGCATGATATATATTTAAATAACAACTGGAATGCAAATTCCCTGAATGCTCGAGGTTTTCTTTAGAACATATAAACCTTGTAACAAGGAAGAAAAAGAATAATATAAATAGGGGTCGAAAAAAGACATAATTTTTTCCCCTTTCAAAATGTTTCAATATGACAGAATATAAATCTTTTTACAAATGTAAGCAGAATGATAATAAAAGATGAGAAAATCTAAAAGTACATTACGTATCGATGAAAATTTATAGAAAATTACCAAAATATGAACACAGATGGAAAAGGATCAAAATGAGATGAAATCAAATAAAATAATAGCACCTTAGAGAATTCGTAACTTCATCTGGAGTATTATAGGAATTAGAGGTCTGCACGAGCCGGAATTTCGAGGCCCAGGTCCGGCCCGGCCCCGTACGAAAACTTTACTTACCAGGCCCGGCCCATTATGAAGTCGAAAAATGCGGCCCGGCCCGGCCGGACAAAAAACGATAAAATCAGGCCCGACTCGGCCCGGCCCGATTCAAAAATATGTAAAATAACAAAAAAAAAAAAAAAAAAAAAAAAAAAAGCCTTTTTATAAAACAGATTTTTAGTATGTGTTTTGCAGAGGTTTTATTTTACCAAAGAATAGTACGTCCTTTAACAAAACTGCTGAAATTTTACAAGACAATTATTTATAAACAGAAATTCATTATTATAGACAAGGCACAAAGACAAACAGAAAGTCAAATCGAAAATATTAGCATTCATCAAACAATATAGGAAGGTATTTAAAATGGTTAATACTACTGAAAATGCACTTTCAACCATCTTCTCTTATATACAATAATGTGTCCGAATCTTTCATGTGCTCCGGTAAACAAAACTTTAATGTTAATCCAACCATATTCAATAGAAAAGTTGCTTTTGCCCATGATAAAAATGATGCTACTTTCGTCAACTGGAGAGAAGGAAAAGGAGCCTTAGAGAAAAAGTTACAGCGGAAAGATTTTTATAGCCTTTATACCACCTAAACTCAACAGATCATAAGAAACAAACCCTTATAAACAGTAATGTATCTAATTTCTTTTGTTATGTACATGTACGCAAACTGGTAGTGACATGCATACTATTTTGAATAGGAAACCATCTAATATTACTTTAAATAAAATATATTAATTTCGAGGCATGCTAAAAATACTTGCGAAAAATGAGATTTCAGACAGACAGACTGATAGACAATTAAATTGACGTCAGGGTTGGGTTTTTGCCGGCAAAAATGCATTTTTGCCAGGACAGCGGCAAAAAGTGGAAAAAACCAGGCAAAAAGCGGCAAAAATGGAAAAAATTGGCAAAAATAGAAAAAATTAGGAAAAGTGGAATAATAAAATTAGAACAACACAATAACCTTTCAATTTTCACCCTTTACACTTTGACACCTCAATGAAAAAAATGTTTGAAGATTTTTTAATTTAAAAAGTAATTATAATTAATTAATAATAATATATAACCAGTGTCCGACAAATTCCGGGTGCCAGGGTGACTATAAATATCCATTGGTGACCAGTTACGGCAGACTGACAAAAAAAAAAAAACATGCATTTACAATATTTTTTATGCATATTTTTGTTTTTTTCCCCACATTCTTGTCTTGGTATAAAAGATGACATTGCTGATGTATTGAATGAATAGTATAAGTTTAATGTTTTCTGAAAAAATTAACAATTATTTCTGTTTTTGAAAGATGTTTTTCCATGAAAGATAAATTCCCATATTTCATAAATCTTCTTACTCTTATACTGGTACTTCCCACTTCCCATGTCAACATCTTTGTGTGAAACAAGATTCAAGCATCATAAACACTATCTAAAGCAAACTATGTTCGAATTTACAACGAAAAAGTTTAAATAGTATGATGTTTATCAAACGGATTCTCTTTAAAGGAATTCTGCCCTGAAAAATTAATAGACAAATATAGTATTTTAAAGCCAAAACTTAAACACTCTCAATATATTTGATGATTATATTAAAGGTAAAAATAATATTTATTTCTGTGGATTTTTTTCCCCCAATAGTTTGTTTTTATCTTTATTAATAAAAAATAGTTATTTCCTTAGTTCACATTTTTAACTGAATAGTTCATTTATTCAATGTAAAATAATATGTGAAGGATGACCTGCATTAATTATACAATTATGAAATATTATTAAGTTTTGCTGTGAGTATTGTCATGGAAATAATTCACTATTTCTGGCTCCTAAGATATTGAAACTTTGTCAGTCCCTGAACATAACCATAAAAATAAAACTACAAAATTATATTTTTATTTTATTGAAGTAAAAAAATCTTGAGTAAGACATATTTAGAGAGAGAGAGAGAGAGAGAGAGAGAGTTTACTTGAAATTTACATTTCAATTCCAAAAAATGCATGATCACGATCAGTGACTGACTGGCAAATTTTAGAACAGCTGAGTCAATAATTGACTCAAAATTTGACTTTTCCCCGCTGTAAACAAAAATATGTAATACATTGAAAAACACAAATATTCTAGTAATTAATTATTGAAGAATATTTTTTAGATAGGTAATTTAAATATTTTTAAAAATAAAAAAAATTATGTTAATTGTTGATGTTAAAAACTTCATTTTAAAGAAATTTTAGAATGCATTATTTTAATGATTTACATAAGAATCAGCTGATTGAGAGTGTAATTAAATCTCTGGTTTTAATTTGTTAAAATTATGATTTAAATTTAAACATTAAAATCGCATAATTAAAATCCTTAAAACCCTGTTTTAAATACTGGTAATTTATTGCCACTGGCAAAAATTGTGGCAAAAACTATTTTTGCCGGGGTACCATGGTTTTTTCCACTTCGGCAAAAATTGGCCAACCCTGATTGACGTTACAGACACTTTTTTTAACAAAATAGAACTTTATGTGACACACAAGCCCGTACAATTACGTAAAATAAATGACTGGAGAAATATTTTATCATTTTCCTTTTTCGTTGATTAACGAGGAAACCAGAAAAAGATTCGGGCCGACACGGCCCGGAGAAAATTTCATTCAGGCCCGGCCCGACTATACACAAAAAAAGTGAGCCCGAGCCCGGCCCGGCCCGAGAGCAAATTCAAAAATTCGGCCCGAACCCGGCCCGAGGGCCGGGCCGGGCTCAGCCTTCTAATAGGAATAGTGCAAGCAAATTTTTGTGTTTTTCTATAAAGTGCATAAAGCTTTGAATTTGAACTTTTAATGCTAGAACTATAGAAACAAAAGCGGAAATATGAAAACAGATTAAAAAGAATACAACACTTTTATACCAACTACATGCATAGAACATTTGAATAAAAATAAAAATATCTATATAAAGCAGATTTTATCAAGAACCTTAACTTACAAAAATATCCATATTAAAACAATAAATAAAGTTATTCTAATATTTTTACAAAGCTTATCTTGAACATAAACTCTAAAACAACTAATTTTTGTCATATCAAAGATGTTTGACCTCTTAAACAAAATCTAAATATAGGAAAGCTATTTAGTTTGAGACTAAAATAGCATGAATGAAATATAGAAAAAAAATAAATAAATAAATAAATAAGGGGGAGGGACGAAGGCGTGCATGTGGTCGACCACCTGCCAATTTGAATGATAGGCATACAGAAAGTTAATGTGTCTTCGAGGTTGGTGGCTGAGAGCGGTGAAAAGGTGCGGTCTTTTCTGCAAAAAACTTTTTTAGTAATACTTTTACTAATCGTAACTTAATGTTCGACCTTTCGCTTGGTAACTTCGCACTTGACAACTCCATTATGACCGTTACAAATTGTTCCAGAAAGCAATATCTGGAATACTAGAAAAATGAATCAAATTTTAATGTCTTAGTTATGGCGTTTTTACGCTTAACCTTTGCGAAATTAATATATATATATAATACATTTGAAATTTTTTACCACCATTGTAACAGTCAGCAGACAAAAGATAGATAAAAATACCAACATAAAATAAATTTTAATTGAGATTTATGTCGATTAAAAGTAGTCACAGCATTAAATTAATTTGAGTACCAATGGTTAGTAAAACAAGTTAAAGTACTTACGCAGAAGAGAAATGACACTAACTTAACACATAAGCCTAACGATGAGAGAATTTGTAAAAACATTTAAATGTATTTTGTTTATTCTCAACAATTTTTAAATAATTAAAAAAAATTTTAATATATATATATCGGTTTTTTTCTTTTACATGCGTAAAATAGTTCAATTAAATTTGGATTAATTTAGATTAACTTTGTTGATATGAATATGTTATTTCGAAAAGGTCAATTACATAAACTTCTAAAAAAATTTCTTAACTGAAGTTCGTTAAAAGCAAATATATTATACATTTCAATCTAAACAAAATAGTAGCATACTGAAAATTCCCAATTAAAAATACGCACCTGGCTGCTGATTAGTTAGATTATGAATAGAATTAGTCTACCTGCCTGTATTTCTGTCCTTCTGTCTGCCCGTTGTGTGATTACGTGGGCAAAATACGTTGAAGATTAAATAATCCAGTGAGTATGTAGGGTTGGAAAGTGTTAATAATCTATGCGAACCGCATGATTTTTCATACTTATATTCCGCTGGCATCAAGTTAAAACAAACAAACAATAATTGAGTTTAATTCATAGATATAGTTATATTTATAGATCTATCATCCCCATGTTATCGAACAAAAATTTTTGATGCCGAAAAAAAGTTTTGGAATCAGCCATCAGAAGGTATCCGCGATTGTAATGAAATGCTCGCCCTCTGGTGGGCTAAGGTGTAATTACAATTAATATGAATAGCTTTCGGCTTTTGTCGAGACGCCATTGCTGCCGATGTTTAGTTTCACATATATTTATTGAATAAAAATGAATAAATCCGGTAAAAAAGATAACACATACTGTTGTGTGCTACAGTGTAACTCCGAAGGATCAAGAAATCCAGAATGAAGCTTCCATCTATTTCCAAATGACAAATTTAAAATTTCAGTTGCTTCGCCTAATGGAAGTAAAGAATTAATCAGATGATTTGAAACTAATATTTGTTCAGCTTCAGTTAAAAATCTACTTCCGATCGAACTTTGAATAAACTGAAATATTTTTTTTCCAAAAGCAATCAATTTTCCATGATATAATGGCGGAGAAATTATAGCACTAATATTAAGTAGTAACACAAATAGAACAATAATAAATACTATTATATTTACTAACAACAAAAGCTGAAAAAGCGCCATCTATCGATCATTACAAACGCGGATTGAAAAAAAGAAAAATTAAAGAAAAATGAATTTGAAACTGCATCTGGAGTTTTTCATTCACCTTTAGTAAATAAATTATTCATAAATTTTATTTACTAAATTATTCGTGTGTATTCATGTGTGTAATTTACTCGGGGAAAAACAGCCATTAGAGTGACTTTTTCCCTCTCGTTGATCAATCTATGTCTTATTACTATATCTATGGTTTAATTACTCAAGCTGAATGATAAAAAGTGTGTGGGGAGAATTATTCTTAAAAAGAAAGGAAGATAATAATAAGTCATAACCATTTTTGCGGTAGTTCGCCTTAAATAAAGCAGCATGTCTGGCAATATACAGTTAAAATAAATAAATATATAAATAAAAATAGCAATCTCATCCAAAATTAAATTTTGTTTAGAACAATTTTTAATTTAAGAATTGCGCGAGAGGAGAAAAAAAAAACTGAAATGGTTTGGTTTTGTAATAGCGTTATCGTTGGATCACAAAAAAATTATAAAATTATATTAAATGCATTAAACATTAGTTTAAACACTATATAATTCAATCAATTAAATGATACAAAAAAATATAAAGCTTTGTTTAGCAAAATTTTAAAAGCAGTTTCTTCTTTTAACCTGTAAACGTAATAATAAAATAGCAATTTTCTCTAATTCTGTAATATCAACAGAAATATATATATATATACTTAAGAGAAACCGACAAGAGTAAATATTAACAAAGATCAACATTTTCAGGTGTATAAACAAAGCTTAAATACACAAGAAATTTTCGAGAGAGGTCTCTGATAAAAACGCAAGAGAAAAAAAATTATTCACAAAAACTCAATTTTATCACTTCTCTCTAAGGATTAATAAAATAACAAGTAATTTGTAAATAATACATTTTTTTTTTTTCTGCAAAAGCATTCTAGTTAATTAAATGTATCTAAATTTGTAAAGACTTCTACTTTGAAGGTGAATTACTTCAAAGAAAGGCATCGGTGCAAAAATATTTTCAATTGGAATTGTCAAAAACGGAACAAACGTAAACGATATCGAAAGAGAACATTTTTATTTAAATAAGTAACTAAGAAAATAAAATTGTATATGCACTTTTAATACATCATCATGAATGAATATTTTAATAGTTATGAATTAAATTAGGAGGCTTTTTTTGTGGTGTAAATTATACAAATTTTCCATAATTTATATTCTCAGTGGCTTACTCTAAAATGCTTATTTATGCAAATAATTAACTTGTGAATGAAGTAATTTTTAAGAAAATAGAGAAAAAGTTTTTTTTTTTTTTGTATATATAAATGCATTTTCATCTATTTATTTTCGTTGATAAAGATCCTCAATTATACATATTAACCGAGATCAAAGATTACGTTAAGTAACCAGAGTTAAGAAAATAAATAAATAAATAACTCGAGAAATACCTCAAAGGATAATACAAAGAGAGAAAAATGTTTATAAAATTTATTTTTAATTCACTGTTTGTTAATATTAGAGAGATTGAGAAGAAGACTATAAAGGAAATTTACTTTTTGTTTTAATTAATTATATTTTTAACATCTAATAAAAATTTTCAGTTATAAATATTATCTTATGCGATCAAACATTTTTCCGAGTATCATGAACGTTCTCCAAAAATAAATAATTTTCCAAGAAATACCTAATGTAAAAACACGAAGGAAAAAAAAAAAAAAGCTTTGGACAAAATTAATCTTATAACATTTCTCATAGCATAAAGAAGAACAAGTAAACAAATAATAATTGGTAAAACAAATCTGCATTATTGATATATTTTATTTAAATGTCACAGAGACTAAGAATAAAAAGAAATTCTTCTCTTTAAAAAAGAAAAAAGAAAAAAAAAATCTCGATATTTTTATGCATCGTTATGTCAATAAATTCATATTTTATACCTAGCGTATTTACTAACATACATCTACGTATTGATAGCAGGACTTAAAAAATATCAAAATTTTTACATGCTCTGTCGGGCACGTCAGCGGAAGAATGCATGCCCAAATATATTATTCAAATGCACACTAATAAAATATATTCACATATTTAGTACAAATCTCTTGAAAAAGAATAAAACAATATTATCCCTATATTGACATTGTTTAGTTCATTTTAATTTCAGTAAAAGACAAGGCTCTATATTAAAATACATTATTTTAAGAAAAGTATTTTAAGAAAGGTATTTTTGACTAACTATTTTCCTGCCAGGCTGGGCATGGAAGGGGAAGTACATGCCCAATCTGAATTTTTACATGCTCCGGCCATGTCAGCCAATATAATCTTCGAGCCCTTATTGATAGATAATAATGGTTTACTAAAAGCTACAGCACAGTTAAGTGACTTACGCGCAACACACTTATCAATGTATATATGTGCCTACATTATGCAACATATATTTAATAATAATACATATTACAGAAGGTAAACACTGCCAAACACTTGAGAAACATGCCAGATAAAAACTAGTTGGCATAGGTGGACTCTGCTCAGTTCCCCATTATATTTATATTCTCATAAATTTCTAGTGCATGACATATTATATTCATGTTAAGAGAAATCAATCTGATCAAACGCTTGACACAGAGACAGAATGAAATTCCCGCCTAATAGGCTACCCACCATCCACTAATCTATTAATTTATTTTATTGGGGTCAATTTCGTAGTTTATTTTTCATGCTACTATTTCCAATGCAACAGTTCCCAAAATGCATATTTATACGGAATATCGCCCAGTTTTGCTATGTTGATAAATACTAAATTTTGCCCTATTCTGCCATGTTAAGTAAATCGTAAATTCCAAATAGCTTACGAAATTTTTAAATTAAAAAAAATCATAGTCAGGGATGTTCATGCCAGTATCCTAAATGATATTTTAAGTGTTCTGACATCTTTACGACGAAACTATCCCTAAAAATGGACGTTTATACGAAATTTTTCCCTATTCTGCCATATTAAGTAAATCGCAAATTTTCAAGGACTTACGAAATTGGAAAATTGGAAAATTAATAGTCAAGAATGTTTATACCAGCATCTTATGTAATATTTTAAAAGTAGTCTGACATGTTTACGATGAAAATATCGCTCAAAACTGACGTTTATGCGAAATTTCGCTGTATTCTGCCATGTTAAGAAATTCGTAAATTTCGAATAATTTGCAAAATTTTCAAAGTAGTATGTTTCTAGTTAAGACGTTCATCCCGATATCAAAACTGATATTTAAAAGCTGTTCTTACATCTTTACGATAAAAATATTTATTTTCATGCACGTTTAAGTGAAATTTTGCCCTATTCTCCCATGTTAAGAAAATCGTAGATTTCGAATAAATTAAGAAGCTTTTTAAATAGAATGTTGGAAATAAATAGGGTGCTTGCCAGTGTCCTAAATAATATTTTAAAACTGGTCCGATCTCTTTGCGATCATTTGTTCGTAAGATATCGTGTACACAGACTAACAAACTAACACGCTAACGGACTAACAAACCAACAGACACCCTACAGACGGACACCATACCTATTTTGATATTTTCGGATTCTTCACACCTAAAAATGCGTGAAAAAGTCAAAAAACAGAGGTAGAAAAATGTCAGGATTACTTAAGTTTTCCATACCTATAATATGGTGGGGAACTAATACAAGTGAAAAACAATGTTACACACAAAAATAAATAAATAAATAATTTTATCTCATTTTTATTAGGATTAATGAAAACAAAGTATAACTTTTAAGTAAACAATTTTTTGTGTAAAAAGCATTCTAGGTAATTAAGAAAGAATAGACATATTTTTTCTGAAGTGACCCCTTTGCAACAAAAATGTTTCTTAATGGAAATGTAAAAAAACATAAGTAGTATCGAAAGAGAATTATTGTTATCATTATTATTTCAAATAAATAAATAAAATTATATCTCATCCGGTCCTTTTTACACCGTGAATAAATATTTAATCTTGGTTAAAACACTTACAATTGAAATTTTTTTATTTGTGATTAAAAAATGTTCATTTATATTTATTATAAAAAAAATTTCTTTACTTTGCTTTCTCAGAAAATAATTGCCTTTGAAAGTTAATTATTTGCATGACTAACCCTTTTATAAAATAAAATTTGCAAAGCTACTTAAAATTTGTATTACAACAAGATTGTATAATTGATACTATTAAAATTTTTTATTTATTTATTAACTATATTAAAAAGTTTATGCAAGTACCCTTAGAGTCGAACAAATAAAATATTTTCTGAGAAACATCTGAGAAAAAAAAAAAAAAAAAGCTTCTAAAAATTTAAACACGATCTAAACAAATGTGTCGAAAAATCAATTTTATTATTTTTATTATAGGCGGTTAGGAAAAAATTAATAAAATGAAAACATGTTTCAGGTTGATTTAGTTTAAACATCACCAAGACAAAAATTATTGAATATCTTTTTCTTTTAAAAGCAAAAATATATTTTAGAAAAGTATCTCCATATGATAAAGTTACATAACAGACAAAAAGACGCAGACAGGAAAACGGATATGTTTTTGAAATATTAAGATATTTAAGAAATCTTAAAAAAAAAAAAAAATAAAAAAATAAATAAATAAAACATGGTCGGTATGTGTTTATTAAGAACAGGGGTAGCCAACCCGGCCCTTAGGCAGGTTCGGGCTGAATTTCTCAATTTGTCTCGGGCTTTTTTCCCGTATGTTTCGGCCGGGTCAAATAATAGATAATCAGTCTTAATAAATACCGTAATTTCTGGTAGATAAGCCGCAGATTATATAATCCAGTTTTGCACCAGAAATTTAAATTGATAAGTAAATTTATATTTGTACGAGCTCTTCCTTTGAAAAAGTATAGATTTCTCTATTAAATAAAATTCTGGTGGAGAAATGACACATCTTACCTGCGGCTTATCTACCAGAAATTACGGTAATTATCTTTTTGCGAACATACATTAAAACTATTTGATAGCTTTACATTTATCGCAAAATTGAAATTTAAAAGAATTAATATTACCGTTGGATTTTGGAATCAACATAACTAGTATCAAAATATAAAAATTTACATGATCACTGTAAGAAAATTCCGTAACGTTACGCATTATTTCAAGCAACGTTCCTGGTTTTCACGGGTTTTTTTCAGATTCCTAGGAAAAATAAGTTTTCGGGCGAAAAATTTCCTGAATTCAATAAGTACGTGTTACTTTTGCGTGGCAACATCTTTGATATCGGTGGATCGCCATCTTGGCTTCGTATCGTTCGTAACTTTTTTCACGTGTGTCGCATGTGCTTTGATTTTTATATTAACAACTGTTGGATAATATACTAGAGAAGCTGCTTTACTTAAAATTAATCAGTGCGTGATTAGTTTATTACATAATGAGCAATATTTTATGCATATTCCATTATTTCGATATCTTCGTATATCGTTCAAAACATAATTGAATGTCTTTAATTTCATTATAGTTTCTTGCCTGATTGAACTGCTACGGTAGTTTCGTATTGGATTATTATTTTAAAAAAGGGTATTGAGTTGGCAGTATTTTTATATATAATCCATTTATTTTATATATTTGTATATCGTATTTTCTAAACTGAATGTTTTTTGTGATTTTTGTTGGCAAGTATGTAAAATAAACACATGTATCATTGTAAAGAAGATTGTATGAATAAATTTGATGATAGACATTTTGCTCTGAATAATGTTGGTATCTTGCTCATATTATCTATTTTAAACTGTGAATAAAAAATATTTGAATGTTTTCTTTGTATCTTAATATCCTAACTAAGTGGAATAAAGTTTCACAAAATCATCACTAAAATTAAGTTTCTTTTTCTTTTTTTTAACCCATATTTCAAGCCATTATGATGTAATCTGACAATTGAGTGCATATAGTAACTAAATGAAATCAGGGATGTGTACAAAAGTAGCCTATTCATCATTATTTACTGGGAGAATTCCTTTTCAAATACAACTTTAAAAATTATTTTGTAACATACAAATTTCAATAAAACTACTGTTATTAGTTATAATAAATTCTGAACATTTTAAGTGTTGCAAAAATGCAACCCTAGGCGTTAATGGTTTGCCTCCCCCCCCCCCCCCCCCCCAAGAATTTGTTCTATCAAAAAGAGAAAAAACAGTATATCAAATGTGTGCCAAAGCCCTAAAAATCTATAACATTTAAAAATAAATATCTACGTAGGCATGTATACTTTCAGAACCACCTTAACACATTAAAGATTTTGTGTTAATGATTTTTTTTTCATTAGTGTTGATTAAAAAAAAAAAAATGTGATGGCTTTCTGAAGACACTTGCAGCTTTTTCAAAAACATAGTAGAACTTTGAGATTTTTCCCATACCAATTAAGGAAATTTTATATGCTACACTGTACTGAAATAGGCTACAAAATGAACACTTGTTTAACATTTTGTTACTCATGCCTTATCTGACAAATATCATTACTTTTTTCTATAACTACATTACACAGTCCAAGAGAGAATTCTATTGTTTTGGAAAGAATTTGATTTAATGTTACTACTTTCCCTTTAAATTTTTTTAATGTATTTTATTATTGTTTACAATTAATATTGGTGTATCAGATGAATATTTTTTTTTTTCTCTCTCTCTCTCTCTTTTTTTTTTTCTTTTTTTTTTTTTTTTGCTGCCAACAACTTAACGGCATTTCTAGTCAAATCATTACAACAAATTTTACAAAACTGTTAACAATTTTGCATATCATACAAATTATTGAAATTTTAATGTATCATTTTAAAAATGCAAAATTTTTGATTTTAAAAATGTGATAATTTCTCAATGACAACCCCCTCCCCCCCCCCTCAAAAAAAATATATATATATAAATTTAAATTGTTAATGAATTGGTCTGAATGTTGGAAAAAACTGAAAGTGTGTTTTTATGCACTGGAAGACTTAGCTTTAAACTCATTTGAGTATTAAAAATAAGGGGGGTAAAAGCACTTTTAAGGATCAAATAGTTTCTTATACTGTTATCTAATTCAGGCAAAAGCTAAGTAAAGTTAAAACTTTAAAAAAAATGGCATTACATTTTTAACATATTTAAAAAAAAAAAAAAAATTAAAAGGAAAAATTTTAATTCATATTCTGTTAATTCCTGTAGAGTGGCTTTTTATCTTAGAATGTATTATAGTTTCTAGGCTTTGGGAATACAAATGATTTTTTCTGTAATTACAGAAACACCAAAATGTTCATCATACACTTTTGAACTGAGTATTAAGCAATATTTGACTGTTAATTATTTTAATCTTGTTTTCTAAAAACAATGTCTTCACCTTTGTATTCCCAATACCTGTCATATACAAGCACTGATTTTCTGTAAAAAAATAAAAGCAAAAATGTACAACTTTTATATTTGGCGATGTTATAATAGTTAACATAGATAAGAAAATTATATTTCTTTATAATCCCAAATGTTGTTACAGATTTCGATCAGTGTGTAGAGGAAGGAGTGGTAAAATATTATAAGCCTTCTGAGAGGGAGTACACAATATTTTTCAGTCACAGTAAAGGAGGGGCATCCATTTTCTGCCATGGCGAAGGGTGGCACACAACCTAATTTTGTCTTGTCACATGGGGAGAGGCTGAAAGACACGCATGTTCTTTCAGAATTTTAATATATTTAATGAATTTTCAAAATATTTGACTTGATAACAATTTTAATACAAAACAACGTATATTAAGTTTCTTTTTTTTTAAAATATCTGTTTTATAAGGGAAAAGAAATAAATACGATAATAGTTAAACGTATTTAATTTTACCATCAAACTAGTCTGTACAAAATTTTAAGATAAATATTGCATTTATGAACTATATATATATGTGTGTGTGTTATATTTTAAAACATTCGTGAAATAAACAAAAATTACTTTGCAAAACTTTTAAGCTAACTAAATTGTGAAGTATGTATTGGCCAAAATCAAAATGATTCTTCAGGTACATCCCTGAAATATATAGTCATCCTGCTTTTTTACCAGGAATGTTACTGACTTTAAGTGAAAAAGATTTATGTATTCTTCAGAAAAGTTCCGGGTTAATTAAACGAAGGTTACTGACTTTTAGTGGGAACGTTTCTGAATTTCCAGGAAAGTTACTGATATTTTGTGGAAAAGTTTCTGAATTTTTCCAGGAAGGTTACTGACTTTTAGAGGGAAGGTTTCTGAATTTTTCAGAAAGGTTCCTTGTTAATTCCAGGAAGGTTATTGACTTTTAGAGGGAGTGTTTCTGAATTTTTCAGAAAGGCTCCTGGTTAATTCCAGGAAGGTTACTGGTAAAAATTAGGCACATTAGCTGCCCTAAATTTCCCAGGAACGTTCCTGATTTTTTTTTACAGTGTAATATATTTTAGTTACAAAATAAAATGAAATAAATGTTTTAGAGATTATTAATTATATCAATCTCGCTGCAGTTGGAATTATAAGAGACTTTACAACATATTAAATTTAATTACTAGAATGATTATTCATGTAAATAATTAACATCATGAAAGAAAAACTTATAAAAGCGCAGTTAGCTCTAAAGTGAGGGGTGGTATAGAAATAGCGTCTAAATAGTGGATTCTGTATTTTAACTGATATTACGATAAATACTACAAAATTTCTAAGGTGCAATGAAAAAACTTTCTTTTTTTTTTAAATTTCAAAATGTGATAGTGACTAAAAGTTGTCTTTTATATTGAATAAGAAAAATACCGAGTTTCGGAATTTTTGAAATATATATTGAGAGTCCACTTTCACTCCAAAATGTAAAAAATTTGATTATTTTTATTAATTTATTTTTATAATCTGTATATAAATAGCTCTCCTGATACCTAATAGCAATAAAAACTTGATATAAATGTTACTGAAGGGTGAAAAGTTTGAATATTATCCAAAAATATCTTAAAGTGTTTTTCGTTATTTGATATTAAATATTATATTTAATCATGCGTTTAAAATAATATTAAAATACTCAGCTTTTCGAATTTTACAACATTTTTGGTACAACTGTGGACACTCAGATATTGCTGGGTAATATTCAAACTTGGGACAGCCTTTAAATAAAAAATTATATTACCTTTTTCTTGCTATTAAGTATAAGAAGAGGCATTTATATACGAGTTATAAATAAAATAAAATAAATTTTTTTACATTTTGGATCAAAAGTGGACTCTCAAGATATATTTCAAAAATTTTAAAACTCGGTATTTTTCATATTTAATTTAAAAGACAACTTTTACTACTACATTTTGAAAAAAAACTAGTTGGCATAGGTGGACTCTGCTCAGTTTCCCATCATATGTATGTTCTCATAAATTTATTGTACAGGAGTTATTATATACATGTTAAGAGAAATGAATTTGACCAAACGCTTGACACAGTAACAAAACGAAATCCTCGCCTAATAGGCTACCCACCATTCAGTTCGATATCTTATTCTAATCTATTAATTTATTTTATTGGGATCAATTTCATAGTTTATTTTCATGCTACTATTTCCAATGCAACTTTCCTAAAAATGCGTATTTTTATGAAATATCTACCCCATTTTGCTATGTTGATAAAATCTTAAATTTCGAATAACTTACGAAATTTCCCTATTAGAATATTTGTAGTCAATCATGTTCATACAAGTATCATAAATGTTATTTTGAAATTGTCTGATATATTTATGACCCTTAAAATGGACGTTTATGCTCGATTTTGCCTTATTCTGCCATTTTAAGTAAATCGTAAATTCCAAATAACTTACGAATTTTTTAAACTGGAAAAATCATACTCTATGGTATTCATGTCAGTATCCTAAATAATATTTCGAAAGCGGTTTGACATCTTTACGAGGAAAATATCCCTCAAGATTGACGTTTATGTGAAATTTTGCCCTATTCTGCCATGTTAAGAAATTCGTAAATTTCCAATAACTTACGAAATTTTTATATTGGAAAATTCATAGTCATTAATACTCATGCCAGTGTCCTAAATAATATTTCAAACGTAGTCTGACATCTCTACAATGAAAATATCTCTCACAATTGACGTTTAAGTGAAATTTTGCCCTATACTGCCATGTTAAGAAATTCGTAAATATCCAATAACTTGCGAAATTTTCAAAGTAGCATATTTATAATTACCGATGTTCATTCCGGCATTAAAACTGATATTTTAAAACTAGTCTGACATTTTTACAGTAAAAAGTTTCCATTTAATGCACGTTTAAGTGAAATTTTGTCCTATTCTCCCATGTTAAGAAAATCGTAAATTTTGAATAACTGCTGAAGTTTTTAAATTCGAATGTTGCAAATGAATAGGGTTCTTGCCAGTATCGAAAGTAATATTTTAAAACTGATCTGACCTCTCTGCGACAATTTGTTCTTGAGATATCGTGTACACAGACTAACAAACTAACGGACTAACAGACACCCTACAGACAGGCACCATACAAATTTTGTCATTTTCGGATTCCTCACACCTGAAAACGTGTAAAAAAGTCAAAAAACCGAGGTCGAAAATTTTCACGATTACCTAAGTTCCCCATACCTATAATACAATGGGGAACTAATTCACGATTACCTAAGTTCCCCATACCTATAGTATGATGGGGAACTAAAAAAATAAAATAAAAATAAAATAAATTACTGCACCCTAATTAGCCGTTTAAATACGCAAAAACAAAATAAATATTTTTCCTATACGAAACATTGAGAAACATGTACATAGTTATTTTTATATATTTTAAACCGACAAAAGTAAATATTAACGAAGATCAATATTTTCATCTGTATAAACATGGCTTAAATACAGAAGGAATTTTTAAGAACAAGAAAATATTCGTAAACATTTAATTTTATCACAAGTCTCTTAGGATTAATGAAAATAACAACCGATAACTAGAAAATAAATATTTTTTTCTGGAAGAGTATTATAGGTAATTAAGTGTATCCAAATTCCTTCAAATGAAGTCTATTTTAAAGATGAATTCCGTCAAAGAATGTTTAAAAAATAATTCAGACTAAAAATGTGAATAAACATAATTAGTATCAAAAGAGAACTTTTATTATATTTATTTATTTTATTAGTTCTTTAATGCAAGTAAAAAAATATAAATAAAATAAAATAAAAGAGTAATTCGTTCACTTTATTACATAAATAAATATTTTAATAATTCTGACATAAATTTAAAAGTTTTAATTAATTAATTATTTTCTTTTTCTTTTACTATTATTATCAGGTATTACCTGTAATTTTTTCCATAGACGTAATATATTTGAATTCTCTTGGGCGTCCCTGTACACGAACCATTTTCTTGATATCAACGAAAAGTTTAGTGTAGCCTCTCTATATCATACACATTTAGAATACCAAGATTGGACTTTCTGCTATAACTTGTTTTTGAGATATGCTTTTAACAGGCGGACACACAGACAGACGTATACAATATTGCTATGATTTGAATTCTAAGTGGCTACTAAAAGGGTTATTTATGCAAATAATTAATCAGCTCGCGAATAAAATAATTTTCAAAGGGAAGATTTTTTTTTTTTTTTTTTTTTTTTTTTTTGTTTGTTTGTTTGTTTGTAAATATGAATTAGCTTTTATTATTACTATTATTCAACTTTAATACAAGTCTTCTTGTTATAAATATTAACTGAAATGAATAATTATGCAACTTTAGTGATTTAGTATCTTTGAAATTTCAATAAAAAGCGATTTTTTTTTTTTTTTTTTAACATCTTAAATAAAAACAAGAGAACAAAATATTTTTAAAAATAATTTTTATGAAACTTCTCGTAGTATTTAAGAGAGAATGAATAAAACAAAATTTTATTTAAATGTTCGATAAGTATGATTAATGAATAATTACTCCTTTTTAAAAACTAAAAATGAATAATTTTTACATCCACAAATATATGTATCCTTAATTACATAACCGTAAAGGGTTCTTTCTAAGGTGCCTTAGCCAGTATTTACTCAAGTTTCCGAAAAAACCACGGAAAACAAATGGCTAGGCCGACATGTACGACTTGGAATTGAACCTGGTACCTCACATCTGCAAGCTTCAAGGAAAGACCTTCTTATTAGGCCACAAATTAAGGCTTAAAGTTGATTCCAAACTCCTACGAAAATACATAACATACCTGAACCATGATTCGAACCGTAAACTTGAGAATTGAAAACGCGGGTGCTGATCTGACCATTCTGTCACAAGACAAGAAAAGAAGCCAAATAATCAGACGATTCTCTTTTTTTAGGTTTCTATAGAAAAGAAGTCTTCATCTCGGATGACATTTAAGAACTGTTAAGTGGTCCTACCAGCAGAAGAGTGTTCTCTCTTTTTGGTGAGGGGTTTTTCATTGTTTTTCAATCTACTTCTCATATAAATCTGTCCTTATTACTTTCTTCTATATTCAATAGAAGAAAGTATTGGATTCATAAAAATTTTCGACCTCGGGTTTTTGATGGATTTACACGTTTTGAGAGCTGTAGAACACGATTTGACCATTTTTAGAAAATGTCTGTCTGTCTGTCTGTCTGTGTGTGTGTGACAAAATTTTGTGGCAACTGTATCTCAGGAACTACTGCACAGAATTTCATACAAATTAGTATGTAATTGCCCCTTGACATAAATTAGTGCCTATCAAATTTTGGTAAAAATTGTCTTACAGGTTGCGTTGCCATCCCGCTTTTTCTAAATTTTTAACATGGTGATATAGGACAAAATTTTGTATAAAATTTACAAGAATTATTTATAACAGAGATAGTCAACTAGGAAAAAATTTTTGTATGTGTAGGAGCCTCGTCAACCATAAAAGAAAGTCTTGTGGTGGCCACAACATACTAGTTTTTATTTTTATTTTTGTATTTTTATATTGATATATTTACTATTAGACTTTATTTATGAATTTGCTTGCTTATTTTAATATTTTGTATTAATTCAATTCTAATCTTGTCTTCGTTTGCTATACATTTTTGCTTTCCTCTATGAGAAGTCGGGGGCTAGAAACATATTTTTTGGCTAAAAAGCACACGTTTCTTCAGAAACTTCTCATTTTCCATTCCCTACAGGGAAAGGGGGGGGGGGGGACTCCCCTGAAGAGGGCCCTCATGTGTTTTGGGATTACTTTTCATTTATTATCAGTTTGTTTATTTATTTTGGCATTATATTTCCTTTTGCTGCATTTGCACATTGGTTTATAAATACTCTGTTTCAAGTTTTTTATAAAAAATTCAAGTTTTATTTCTACTAATTTTCATGATTTATTTTATATAGTATATGTCACGTACTTCTGGCACTATGCTTGCAATCATGGATCGCATAAAGAAGACAGTTAGGCTTGCTGGAGCATCTCTTTATTTAAAATCCATTTCAGGGTTGGGGATCCTGAGTCCGCCAAGGCAATGGTGATTCGTGGAGTATTGAAGACGGCCCAACCGCGCTAAGCGGAAGTGGCCGGTGCCCGACCACGCTAGCGGAATTTGTCGGCGCCCGACCTTGCACGTTAACTTTCAAATTCGGTGGCGCAGCTTTACTAGATTTTACTGGCTCCTAATCAAGGAAGATGGATAATTTTGACGAGTTTTGTCTTTTTATACCCGTAATTTTGGTGTATTTCTGGCGTAATCTTAAACTCCTCCCTATTTCTTTTATTGGCTATCTTATTTAATAACACACCACTTCTTTGCTTCTTATTGGCCGTACTTTCATATTCGCTAGACGCCGGTACGCGCCAAATCGCCAAGTCATTAACACAGTATTTATAGTTTTACATCTGACATAAGTAATCAAACCCTAATTTATAGTCATAACTCTTTTATTTCTTTTAACGTCGCTAATTTAATTCTTATACTGAATCTTTCCGGCGCCAGATATTCATTAAACTTAATTTATTATTCGTTTAACTTAACTTATTGGTATTTTTATTCCAATTTCTTCCAATTTACTTTACCAGATTTTATTTTTATACTTATCATTTTCAAATGAACGCGATTATGAATTTCTATTTTGTTTTTTCTATTATTTAAAAGATACTTACGTCCTTATAAGATTTCCTTTAATTTATTTTGAAATATTAATTTAAAATATAAAAATAATACTCTAAAATATGAAAGTAATAATTTAAAATATAAAAATATTAATTTAATTCTAACCTATTTTTTATACTATTATATATGTATGTTTTTTCATCGAATGTTAAGTTATAGCCGACATAACCATTAGTTTTTTCCTTACTGAACAATTCTCTCGTCGGATTCATTTTAACTATCAATATTATTATCAGTAAAGTTCAAAAAATGATTTATTAATCTATCGTTCTCTTCATATCTTTCCATTTCCCCATCATTACTTTCATTTCATGAGTAGAAATCTTCTCTCACTCACTTTATTTATCTATATAAATTGACAGGTCGAAAACTCAATCAAATTTAACCCAAAAATTTTGATCGATAACCAAATGATTTGACAATAAGAGCATTAAACATCTGATATTCTACTGCATTGCCCATTTGAACCAATCAATCAATAAATAACAATAATTCCAAAGCTGTATGCAGAAGGATTGAATTATAAATATGTTTAGTCTAACAGTTTAAAAAGTGTATCTGTGAGGAAGTTACTCACATATTATTTAAATAAATTTAATTTTTATTCGAAATTTATTAAGTACGAAATTATCAGCTAAATAATATCAGTTCATTCAATTCATTTAACTGAGTAATACAAACTTTCTTTTAATATTATAAGAAAGACTTATTGAAAGAGCACAATTTGTATTTTCCGTTAAGCTCAAATAATTAAGTGTAGTGTTTGTTGAATAAATATCATTAACTGATGCAATTTAAATCTTTTCTGGTTATTAAATAACTTTTTGATTACCCATCAGAAGTCAACTAACTAACAGTTCAAATTACAATTTATTAAATAAATTACTCTTTTAGAAAACTCAGCGTCAAATAATATTGCATAAGTTTATTTCATTATAGCTAAATTTAGAAATCCCTGTCAGATAATATCATTAAAAAAATATTTAGTTTCTAAATTACAATTATAGTGCAATCGTTAGATGTATTTTTTTTTTTTTTTTTTTTAATTCTTATTTTAAGGATTCATTTTGTTGGCGAAATAATTGGCTATAAGTTTTAATTCGAACTTTTGAATTCAAAATATTTATATCATTTAATTCGAGAAACAAAGAAAGTATTTGGCACTGTAATTTTTTTTTTTTTTTTTTTTTTTTTTCGAACATTGTCTTTTTACTTCAGACATCCCTGATCTGTTCTAGGGAAGGGAACTCTGAACTGCTCCAGATCATCGTATAGCAAGGACTCAATTACATTAGCTCTCTCCCCCATCTTATTCGACAATCTCAACGTTTCACCCTGGATTATTTGCATCATCATTATGTTGTACAGCAGTCTGTATTAATATTTTGAGATATTTACTCTTGATATTTTTGGAAAGTGTCCTTAATAAAAGCATCCTGATGACTGCAATCGACTATTTTTGAAATGTTTCTAGCTTATAATTTTTTAGGAACTTTCTCCATTATAAACGATCGCTGCGTCAAGAATCTTCATAACAAAAATAAAAATTATAATATAATCCATATATATGTATATATATATGTGTGTGTGTGTGTGTGTGAAAGTAATATATTAAAGTGTGCGTAGTGTGAACCGATGGTCTAGATTTATACGTTATCAAAGAAACAAAGCAATAATGATTGTGAAGTGACGTCAAGACTGAGTAATAGAAGCCGTTGTTGGGCATAATATTCAAAATTTTTGACCAATGTGTTATATTTTTTTTTTTATGTATAACAAGGATTTAGAATAGTATCCCGGACTACACAGATTTATGTAAAATATTATACATATGATATGTATTAAAAAAAAATCCTTAACCATATTAAGAGCTTAATAATATATATGTTACCGCTAAAGTGCAGAAATCAGTTAATCTGCAGATTAGCTAGGCAATCTGCACATTAACTAGGGTGATACGTTAAAGTGAGGAAAATTGTTTCATTACTCAAATTACCTAGGTGATCTGCGAATTACCTAGATAATCTGCACATTACCTACTAGGCACTCGTTAAAGTGAAAATAAAATCTCTGATGGTATAATTTTACTGCACGCTGTGTTGTATTTGTTTTTATCATTCGGGTAAAGAAGAAAAAAGATTAGTTTTCTTTTCTTTTCTTTCTTTCTTTACTTATTTTAATCTGTATGTGTTTTAAAGTTATATTTGTTTTATTTATTTCATCTTTTTTATTCTGTCAATATAAGTTTGAAGATGTTATGCATTTTTAATATGAAATATAATATCTTTAATAGCTTACAATAAAGTCTATTTTATAAATGAATGTTAGAATTGTAATACAGTAACGATTTATTTTCAAATAAAAATATTTAACAATTTAAGAAAAAAAAAAAAAAAAAAAAACGTTTTATTAACAACTTATATTGCTATTACTATATTAAAAAAAAAAAAAAAAAAATATGCACCAATTTTTAATTAGCTAAAGAAATATTAAATTAGACAAATCAGAAGCATTTTAAGAAATACTTCAAACAATTAAAACTGCTTTAATAATTTTTAGAACGCATGAAAATTAAAATGACAATTTTCCAATGCTTTATTAAACTATATTTTTCAGCATACATATATCTGTACAAGTTTAGGAAATATATTAATTTTACAATTATAAAAAAAAAAAAAAAAAAACTTCATTAACACATTTTATGTGATAAACTACAACGAAATTATTTGAAAAAGCGAACAAAATTAAAAATAAAAATATAATCATGATATATAAAATATATAAAGGAAACTTGAAATTGAAAGAAACAAAAGAGAAAAATTGTAATGAAATGCTAAAAAATGCATAAAAATTTCATTTTAAGTATTTATAGAATAATGCCATAATATTGAATGCCATATTTTCAAGAGTTAAAAAATAATACATGTGTTCTTTTTTTCAGTAAGTAATAGTAATTTAAATCAATTTTAAAATAAAGTAGTTTTAAAAAGTTGTGGTTTAATAGTTTTATTTCGGGAGAAAATAATTACTGTGCTGTAAATTTAAGATTCATAATTTAAAATGAAGTTTCACGAGAGAGAGCTTTTAATTAAGATTATATTTCATTAATAAAATGCAGACCCTTATCAAACTTATATTGACAGACTTAAAAAAGAGAAGAAATAAACTCAAAACAATTATAACTTACTTGTACTTTAAAATTTGTGTTGGTCGTAATAAGAAATCTAATCTCATAGCTTCGATGATCCACGTTTTGCGTTTACTGTTTATCACAACAGCGGAGAGGAAGGGATAAAAGTTTCGGTTTGTGTTTGAAGGTCAATCGCGTCACAGACTAATCTGGGATTCGCGTATCTGTATCACATGACTGTTTGACGTCATAGTGAATGTAAAAAAACTAAGGCTCGAAACAAACATTTGAACTTTAACGACACAGAAGCCGTTAATCTGCAGATTACCTAGTTAAAATGCGGAAAACTCTTTATTCCGCACTTTAACGGGTCATTTTAGTTAATCTGCAGATTAGCTAGGTAATCTTCAGATTAACGGGTTTTGCGCTTTAACGGTAACATATATATTATAAATTTTTACAGCCAAATATCAACCATGTTAAGAGCTTAATAACATATATATTATAAATTTTTATAGCACAAATATCAATACATTAATGCTCCTTGTTGCCCTACCCCCCCCCCCCCATAAAAATAAATAAATAAAATATAGATAAAATTTAAATACTTTCCAAATAAACGAACATAGTGTTCGTATCCGTAAGGGAAGAAAGGATTTTATGTAAACTTTACGAGAAATAGATAAACAAGACTAAAAAATATTTCGTATACTTTTTTTTTCTCTTTTTCTTTTCTTTATTTTTGTTTTTAATAAAGAAAAAAATACTGAAAATCTCGTTTACAAAAATAGTACGAGATATTATACAGATAATATTCGCAAGCAACGGGCATTTTTTTTTTTTTAAGGTTCAGTTTATTTATTATTTTGAAAATAAATAAATAAATAAAAGAATAACAAATATTTAGGACAATACATTTTCTAAAATTAAAACAGATTTTATACTGTGGAAATATTTAATTAAAAAAATTAGATGAAAGTAGCATTAAAAAAGATCCAGATTCGTAGATTCAAGATAGTGTTCAGGAGTGTTCAGGAACATGCAATCAATCGAAAAAAATTAAAGTTGAATATTTTCACAAATCCAGTACGTTCTTGTTGCATTTAGAAGAAAGTAAAAAAGAGCAACAAAGACTTTGTGCATTGTTGTAAAATTAAAATCAATTCAAAATTTTTCCCCTTCTGAACATGATCTTGAAGTACACGAAAATAATTTCTCTACAAATGTTCAGTTAATTGGAATTACAATTAATAAAATACGATATATATATATATATATATATATATATATACTATAAAATACTGTTCAAGCGCCCCGTCAATCTGTATGGAAAATCGGAATATAATTGGGGAGGGGGCGAATAAACAGTAAAAATATGCAAAAATGTAGAAATTAACATGCATTTTCCTGTTAAAATTAAGTGGTATAAAAATTATTTTAAAACAAAACACATGTAGAAATGGAAGTATTTGGCGCTTGAGATAACACCAAAGTTAGGTAAAATCAAACCGGAAATAAATATTAATTTTTCTTTTTACAGAAATAATATTAAAGAACGCGTGATAAATTTTAAAGATTTTTTTCAAATTGTGATAATATAAACAGTAGATTTTACCTATTTTTCAAAAATGATTTGCAATATCATGAAAACAATGTTTTCTGTTAGAAAAATACAGTACTATTATACGCCCATTTATTAAATAATATTTCTTTATCAGGTAAATGAAAGACATAAAGAATGAGATTTTTAATGCTTCAAGACCAAATAAAAATAAACTGGTATTTTTTCCTCCTCTATTTCTCTATTTTAATTTGTTTAAAGAGATAAAATAAAATAAAAAGATTTTGTAGATTTTTTTCTAAAATTATAATAAAATAAAAGATTCTTTTTTTTCTTCCTCTCTTCCTTTTATATTATTTCGAAAATGATCTGAAAGATCAGGAAAATAATATTTTTATCTAATAAGGAAGCGAAGTAGTTGAAGTTTCAGAGAATATCAAAGTTCTGGCAAAAATAATTTTCTATTTTTTTCTTTTTCTTTTCTAAAAGATAAAACTAAACAATATATAAGACTTTTCTACAGCTAAAATAAAATAGGCACTAGACCTTTATTTTTTTTAAAAAATGATCTGAAATAGCACGGAAACAATAATTTATTTAACTAGATAACAGTATTATTATACGCTCATTTAACAACTAATATCTGTTAAGGAGATAAAGAAATAAAGAGTGAAAATATTTAATGCTTCAGAATGACATTGAAAGTTAAGTACCCCCCTCCCCTTAAAAAAAAAAAAAAAAGGAATAAGAAAAATTGTTTTAATTTGTTTGAAGATATAAAATATAATTGAAGATTTTGTAGACTTTTCTGAAACTAGAATAAAGCAAAAATCTATTTTTTTTCCCCCGCAGATGTCTAAAATGTTTACAAAAATAATATTACACAATATTATTATACATCCACTCTTTAAATAGTTTCTCCTTATCAACCAAATTAATTAAGTAATAAACAGATTCATTTGATGCTTTAGATAATACTTAAAGTTAAATAAAAGTAAACTAGTATTATTATTATTATTATTATTTATAATTGTTTCAGAAAGATAAAAATTAAATAATATGCAATTAAAAATTTTATGCACTGTTCTAAAACTAGAACAAATTAAAAACTAAAAAAATATATTTCAAAAATTATACTAAAATTGGAATAAATTAAATACTTATAAAATATACTTTAAAATGAGTTGAAGGATTACGAAAATAATATTTTATTTGAAAAGATAATAATAGTATTATTATGCATCCATTTATAAACTAATGTCTTCTTACCAAGCAAATGAAGGAAATAAGGAACGTAAATATATTCAAGCTTCAGAAAATACCGAAGTCCAGTACAAATAAATTGGTAAAAATATATTCCATAATAAATAAATAAATAAAATAATAATAATTTGTTTTAAGGAGATGACGTAATAAGGAAAAATAAGGTAAAATAAATTAATATATATATATATATATATACGAGGTGTGGCAGAAAAGTAATGAGACTGATTTTTTACTTAACAAAGTTTTTATTTCTTTCAAACATCTATGTTATCCCCTTCAAAGTAGTTCCCTTGGGCAGCTACACGCCGATGGAGATGTTGTTCCCACTGTTCGTAGCAGCGCTGGACGTCTTCAACCGTTATGGTCTTCAGCATGTCCGTTACAGTCTTTTGGATGATTTCTAAAGTCCCGAAATGACGGCCTTTGAGGACATTTTTCAGTTTAGGAAAAAGGAAGAAGTCACAGTGACTGAGGTCAGGGAAATAAGGGGGATGGGGAACCACAGGAATGCCTTTTGAGGTCAAAAATTCTGTTATGGAGAGGGCAGTGTGACATGGGGCGTTGTCATGATGGAGCAATCATTTCTCTGCAATGTCTGGTCTCACGTGAATGACCCTTTTTCTGAGCGTTTCAAGGACAGCTTTATAAAAAAATTTGTTAACAGTTTGTTAAACGACGGTCTGATCTCACAAGAGTTTTCACACGTTCGATGTTTTTGTCGGTTTTCGAAGTTGAAGGCCTCCCTGAACATTGTTCATCTTCAACATTTTCTCTGCCTTCCAAAAACGCTTTGTGCCAGCAAAAAACTTGAGCTCGGGATAAAGAATGTTCCCCATAGGCCTGTTTTAACTTTTCAAACGTCACACTTGCCGATTCTCCAAGCTTAACACAAAATTTAATGGCACAACGTTGCTCCAAAGTCCGCTGTTCCATTTTGCGTGACGCACAACGTAAACACAACATCAATAATCGCAGTCTCAAAAATCACGTAATTAACGGACGGAGTAGAAACTCGAACTGAGCTATGGGAGGGTTCTGATGCACGTGCTCTCTCAAGGACAACAGCGCAGGTTTGCCAGATCGCTTGCAGTATCGTCAGTCTCATTAATTTTCTGCCAGACCTCGTATATATATATATATATATACCCCGCGACAAAAAGATAGGTACAAAGGGGTTTTTCTTTGATTTTTCATAAAATAACATTATATAAATTGTGCTTATCATTTATTATTATCATAAAATAACACTATTCTTGGACTAATTTTTGTTTTAAGACTAATTTAAAAAAGTTTTAAGACTAAAATTTTTCTAATTTAAGACTACACTCCACGACAAAAAGATAGGAACAAAGGTTTTTTTTTATTTTTTCATAAAATAACGTTATCTAAATTGTGCTGATCATTTATTATCATAACAAAATATTATCATATCAAAAACATATTAAATATTTGAATCACATTCAAAATATTCATATTCAAAATAACCATATTAAAAAAAAAAAAAAAAAAAAAAAAAAAAAACCTTTGTTCCTATTTTTTTGTCGCGGTGTGTAGTCTTAAATTAGAAAAATTTTAGTCTTGAAATTTTTCTAAATTAATCTTAAAACAAAAAATAGTCCGAGAATAGTGTTATTTTATGATAATAATAAATGATAAGCACAATTTAGATAAAGTTATTTTATGAAAAATCAAAGAAAAAATCCCCCGCATTTTTTGTCGCGGAGCGTATATTTAATTAATTTATTTTAAGAAATAAAGTTAAACAGTAATAATTAAAGTTTCCATAGGCTAATTTTAAATTATTAAAATAAAGACTAAAAAAGAAAATAGTTCGAAAGTGATTTGAAAGAGCACGGATATAATATTTTATCTATCAAGATAACAGTACTATTTATTATACATACATTGATCAACTTATATCTCTTTATCACGCAAATGAAAGAAATAAGGAACGGAAATATTTGACGCTTCAGAGAACATTCAAGGTTTAGTAAAAAAAAAATTGCTGATTTTTTTTTTTTTTTTTTAACGATTGTGCTGTTGTATTTCAAATGAAATAATAGTATTAAAATACGTTTCAGAAAGGTGAATGAATTTTGAATTTCAACATTTTACTTTGCTAGATATTTTTCTCTTTATCTACAAAAAAGATTAAACAATAATAATAATAATAATAATAATAATAATGTTAAAATATCTGAATAATATAGTAAAATGTGTGCATTTGCGGGTATATATAAATCGAAATCTATACATGATGATTGATTTTAATGCATTGTTATAATTATTATTTTACATTATGTAAAACTAGGTAGTTGTAGGGTGATTGAGGCGCCCGTTGAAAAATGATCATTTTATTTCATTTATTCCTCACTTTAAATAATTAATTTGTTAGCAAGCCCGTGCGATATTTTTGCACTTTATTTATCTCTTCTTTACCTTGAAATTTTAAAATTATTATTATTATTTCATAGACGTCATTCTTCATATGCATGAGCAAATTTATTATATATATATATATATTTCACGGAAAAGCATGTTATTTTATGCTGAAGAGAGAGAGAGAGAGAGAGAGAGAGAGAGAGAGAGAGAGAGAGAGAGAGAGAGAGAGAGAGAGAGAGAGAGAGAGAGAGAGAGAGAGAGAAGGCAATAATTAAAAATTTAAATGTCTATTTTAAAGCTGTTATTTTCATATTTTAATTAATTTTAAAAAATATTAATTAAAAATTTGTTACAAATAAGGTATCAAATGAAAGGGGCAATTTTTCCGAATCCGTCGGATTAAACAGCTTATCGATCGGACAATTTAATTTTTAAAATTAACTAAAGTATGAAAATTAGGTTACAGAGTCAAAGGATGATACATTTTACACTATGTACATGTGATAAAGATAATCATATGATGAAAACTGACGTTTAGAATAAGAAGAAGAAAATCTTTATGACAAACTGCAAGTGAGGTGCTACATTTACCCCTTAATACGCTTTACCTGGGGTATGTGTAGCCTCTCAGTATTATCTAGGTAAAAAATATAATCTATTTACACTAAATGTGTAAAAGCTATCTTATTAATTATTTTTCTGCAAGATTCATCTAATATATACATATATATATATATTTAAAGAAGACATCAGAATTTGAATAAATTATCAGAATTTTAATGGGTTAACTTCGAAGTTGATTTCTAAATTCTTTGCCAATATAATTTTTTATGTGAAAAATAAACAATCTTCAGTTGTGCAAACCCTTTATTAATCTACACTGTAAAATATAGCTTCTTAAAAGTGAGCTAAATTGTCTCAAAATAGCTCCAAAACAATATATACTTAAATTTGAAAAACCATGCTCAAAAAAGGGGTTGACCAATACGAATCCCAATATCCCCATATTTAGCATGTAAATATACTCAAAAAATGAGTACATGGGTTTTCAAATTTAAGTAGATATTGTTTAGGAGCTATTTTGAGACAATTTAGCTCATTTTTAAGAAACCATTTTTAACAGTGTAATATTAGAAATTTGAGAACTTGTAAGAAATAAAGTTACATTCAGTATTGCAAAAGAAGACCTATTAAAAAGGTATAAACTCTTGCCATACTTATCCCAGTTGACCATATGTTCATTTCTTTTGGTTTGATACAGTCAGAAATGTTAAAATATACCGACTAGAGATTAAAAAGTTCCATGTAATATCCCCGTACTAAACGAATTGATTGCGAACATATGGAATTCCCCCTAATATCTGTTTTTGACTTATGCTGATAATTGGTACCACAGACCCATACACGCTGACAGTCACACAGGACAACAGTTAAAAGTCTCATTTCTGGAATCCATGAACCTCAAAACGTGTAATTGTAGCGAAAACACATTTAAAAAATTTGATCTCAAAACCACACTTTCTCTACCATATATAGGTGAGTTTCTTAAAAATATAATAATAATAAAAATAATAATAATATAGACAATATTATTTTCTTATGGATTGTTCGTGACTCATCATTACTGAAAAAATAAATAAATAAAATAAATAAATTGAATAAGTAAGTAAGTAAAATAATAAAACTGTAACGTGTCAGAAAATAGTTAGATGAGATTTATTTCATCAAATTCGATATAATACTCCTCCAATTTTCAACACATATATAAAAAGAAATACAAACTCCAAAGAAAATGAGAAGGAAAATTGAAATCAATAATGTATTGTGCGGGAAAAAAAAAAAAAAAAAAGCTTTAACCAGACAGTGATTTAAAGAAAAGAATGGACTTTAGAGCTTTTGTTTCAGCCACAGAGTCACAACTAAACATTAGAAAAGATGAAAAGAATAACATTATTACTTAAACAATTAACTAACAGGGATCTTAAAAAAACAATGAATATTTAATTAACATGTTAACTGCAATAAATTATAACTTATAATGTTAATGTTAGTAAAAAAAAAAAAAAAAAAAAAAAAAATCAATAATAGACACAGTGAATCGAGAAAAGATTGGATTTTAAAGCTTTGCTTTTTATTGAATATGAAAAAAAAGGTAAAATGAATTACATAATTACTTAAATAATTAACTAATAGAATCTTAAATTTATATACTTATCCAAATTTATTTTTTATTTGATTTAAAATTTATAGATTTATTTTTAAAAATAATATTTGAAATATTATAAAAATAAAAATAAATTACTAATGTTAATGAGTGATAGAAATTAAAAATAAAGGTTAAAAAAACAAAACAAAAAACATACAGTAACTTGAAGAAAAGAATAAATTTCAAAGCTTTTAATTGCATTGTAAGTAAAATAATCTGAAGTGTTACTGACACGACTTTCTCTTACCGTGCATTTCAATACTATAAAGATAGATTGCTTATTAAACCTTAAGATAATAAAGTTCAATGTATTTTTTAAATAATCTTAAATAGGTTTAGAAACAGTTTTATTTGACATGTAATTCAGTGTAAGGGAGACTACCGCCCGCTTCAAAACTCCGTTCAATTACAGTGCATGCAATTATTAAAAATAAAAAATAATAAATAAATAAATAAAATAAAATAAAATAAATCAAAGCTGTTATAAATTTACCGTCAAACTTAAGTGGCAATATATTACGGACTTCAAAATGCCAAATTGGAATTTCTTTTCAGCTATTTGTTTTTAAGTTAAACTGATAACATATGCATACAAATTGACCGTTAAAAATTGAACTTTCGTAATCAGGGCACCTCAAAACATGATTTTAAGTAAAAAACCAGATTTGAAAATTCCAAAATACTTTGTTTACAGTATGTGCATGAAAAATTAATTTTGCTTCCTGAGCAGTGTTCATTGACATAATAAAATACAGCAAAGTAGTTCCACCAATTACAATCAATAAAAAAGAACGTTTAGCTTAATTTTGGGTAGCCCTGTATATTGTCTGTAATCAATATGCGCTATAAATAATATTGTGTACTTAAATTTAGTTTTACTTGAAAAACATCTAACACAAAAGAAATTACAATTCCATCAATTTTCAACTATTGTCGCACTATAATCAAGTTCTTTTGTGTAGCCCTGTAAATGAACAGTGAATGATTTCTATACCATATTTTACATGAAACATGTTTTACGTATATAATATATATATATTCGTTTTATTTGGTTTAGTGTAGTCTATAGATGTTAAACTCTATTTACCTGCAATTTCCCCCATAGACGTTTAATATATTTAAATACTCTTGGGTGTCCCTGTACACGAACCATTCGCTTGATCTCAACGAAAAATTTAGTGTAGCATCCCTATATCATATACATTTAGAATACCAAGTTTCTACTTTCTGCTATAATTAGTTTTTGAGATATGCTGATAACAGACAGCATATCTCAAGGATGTTACACTAAACTGTGGGCACACACAGACCAACCGTTAAAACTTAAAAACTTGATTTTCTGATTCAGGTGGTCTCAAAATGTGTAAATATAACAAAAACACAATTTCGAAAATTTGACCCAAAAACGATACTTTATCTTATGGGTAAGAGAAAATAAAAAAGATAAAATGAATTAGATAATTATTTAAACAATAAATTAAAGGAATATCATGAAATTAAATAGTGTATATTTAATTAATACATTAATTGTACATTTATTATACATTAAAAAAAAGTTTCATGTATTATTATCGTTAATGAAGTAATAGGAATCGATAATGGATAAGTAAATTTTTAACTGAATAGTGATTTCCCGTAACGAATGGATTTCAAAACTCTTGCTTCTGTTGAACAGAAGAAAATATAAAATAAATTACATAATTACTTAAATATTTAATTAATAGAATTTTAAAATGTGAAATTAGACATTTTGTATTTAATTAACACGTTCGTTGCACAAGATTTATTGATTTAATTTAAAATTAACATTTCAAATATTATTATTACAGAAATAATTTTCTTCAATTAATAAATGAAAAATAAAAATATGGATAATGGATGAGAAAGAAAGAAAAAAAAAAAAAAAGATTTTGTGTGGGGAAAAAAAAAAAAACTTAAAACTTTTGTTTCTACTAAAAGCAAATGAAGATAAAACGAATAAAATAATTACTGATATAATTAAAAGAATCTGTGTGTATTTAATGAACACGTTAATAGGTTCATAATTTATACAATGTTTGAATTATCCCTTCAAATATTATTTATGTTAATGAAATAATTATAAATATAATTATATATATATATATATATATATATATATATATATATATATAGTAAGTAATATTATTAATATTCTAATAAATAACACAGTTGAAATACAACAAGTAATTAAATCAATTCACGTTAACTTGTAACCTAATTGGCATTTGTGGTTTTTTGTGGTGATTTATTTGACTATCTATTTTTCTTTCTCATTCTTTTCATTTTAATCATAAACATTATATATATATATATCACAGTTATTTTGGAAAAAGAATATATTTTAAAGCTTTTGTTTCTATTGAAAGCAAATAAAGATAAAAATAATAAAATAAATACTGAAATAATCAATTAAAAGAATTTTAATGAACATATTAATAGGTTCATAATTTATATAATGTTTTAATTATCCTTTCAAATGTCACTCATGTATATATATAAGATTTAAAATATATTCAAAACCTTATCAAACACACACACACACACACACACACATATATATATATATATATATATATATATATATATATATATATAAATCACAGTTATTTTGGGGAAAGAATATATTTTAAAGCAGCTTTTATTTCTATTGAAAGCAAAGAAAGATAAAAAAAATAATAAAAACAATTACTGAAATAATCAATTAAAAGAGTCTTAAAGTCTGAAACAAAACTGTGTGTATTTAACGAACATATTAATAGGTTCATAATTTATACAGTTTAATTATCTCTTAAAATATTATTTATGTTAATGAAATGATTTTATTAACATTAATGAATAATAGAAATCAGTAATGAATAATGGATGAAAAAATAAAATAAAAATTACATAGTGATTTAAAAAACAAAATAAAATAAATAAATAGAATTGAAAGGTTTTGTTTCTATTGAATGTAAAACAGTATAAAATAAATAAATAAATAATAATAATAATAATAATAATTAAAAAAAAAAAAAAAAAAAAAAAAAACTCACCAATCAGAATAATATTGAGAAAAAAAAGAAGAAGCAGTTAGAGGGGTGGACTCGAAATCCTGAACCTAGTTGTTGCAGCTCTGTTATAAATGTATGCAATGTACTTTAATTAAGGCTGTTCTCAAAAAATATATCTCGTTTGACAACGTGAAACTTTCTGATACACTTCCAGAGTTATTTGTAGACAAAAATACATGGAATTCACAAGAGTTATTGTTCAAATTATAAAGATCCACGTGTTTTATTATTATTATTATTATTACTACAACAGGACTATTTTCTTTTCAGACAACGATTTTGCGTTGTCGCCATCTATTGTACTACACTTTGAATTTGCCAAGATGTTTGCCAATGCCAATTTTATAATTTAATTTCTTAAACTATCTTAAAGTATCATGTTAATTTGTAAAAATTTTTATATTTTTCAAAGTCTACTCAAAAGTGAGAAATTCGTTCTTGCTTTTTGTAAAGACCAATTGCTGGTTTTGGTATCGGAGACCATCACCATTCATAAATTGGGTGACTTCCAAATATTTATTGGCAATATTTTCTGAATAAGTATTGATGTTGGCTTATGAACAATTGTTGGCGATATCTTCTGGATATTGATGATATCTTCTGCATATGTATTGAGGATAACTTCTAAATGTTTGCTGGCGATACCTTCAGGATATGTATTGTTTAAATTCTGAATATTCCTTGGATATATCTCTAGGATGTACATTGATTATGGCTTCTGAATATTTGTTACTTATTTCTTCTTAATTGGATATGTATTTATGTATTGATGATGACTTCTGAATATTATTTGTTGGGTATATCTAGCCAACAAATATTCGAATTTTTTTTTTTTTTTAATAGGATTGTAATATACAAATTAGTCCTATCGTACTAAATTAAATTGTGTCTTTGACAAATCGGCAATATGTACCACTCAAGAATATGAATTAGGCAGACATTCTCACTTTGACTTGATTTTCTGAACATTCTTTCTGTTTTATACAAAAATGGAAAACAGCCTTTCTTTTGCCTAAATTAGAATGCCTGTAAATTTTAAATGCTTACCAAGGGAAGAAAAAATAAGAATTGTGACAGAAAGTTGTCTTGTATTTAAAAAGAAATCTGTATTAAATATACAAAAAATATTTAGAACAATGTATAATTTTTTCACATGAATAGAGTATGTGTACGTTTCATTAAGAACTGGAATTATATATCAATATATTTAAAAAATTTAATTTAAAATCAAATTCTAGAAAAAGTTTCAATCTTGCATAATTGACAAGAAATTATGTGAGGGGGGGGGGAATTATGTTCAACTTTAAATTTACTTATAATAGTGTTAAGGGGGTCCCTACAAAAGACTACGTCTAGCAGCCGACATGCATTAATTAAACGCTGATCCTGGAAGCCTCCCAAAATAAAATCCTGGGTATGTCCTTGATTTCAATTAAATTAGTAAAGCGGTCTATTTACTGAAGATTTTTTTCTTCATCCGCAGAGTGTGTAACTATTGAAAACTAACTTTCACAGATATAAACTACTATGTCGATTTTTAAGCACATGACAAAAGAAAAAAAAAAAGGATTATCTTTAAAATTGTCAAGACGTTAACTTTTACTTTCTTTCTATTTCCTCCCCCCCCCTTCCTCAATTTATTTATTTTTCAAGCGAAAACCGTTATCAGCAAAATTATTTTTTACGTATGAGATAATCGGTATGCATTAATTAAACGCTGATCGATTCATAATCTCCCACAACTGTTCATTCTTGAATTTTCTTCAAAATGGCAATTTAGTGACTGTGATGTCAATTATCAATACACCTTGCAAAAAGTGTGTTGTCAATAAACATTAACTTTTCCGGAAATAACAAACTGTGAGATCGAATATTAAGCAAAAGGTGGGTGGGGATTTGGGGGAGAACTAAACCAACATTTTAATTGAATTGATCAAAAACTTTGTTTTTCTGTTATGGATCTCTCTATTATAAAAATAAAAATGAAAATAAAACTACAAACATTTCCACTGTCTTTTTTTTTTTTTTTTTTTTTTCAAATTTCTCGTGTATTTTTCGCATTTTTTGGCTTTATACTGTAAAAAATGTCTCACATGAAAAATATGAAATTTGACAGTTTTGCACAGAAATATGAGAAAAACATTCAGAAACAAAACTTTCATATATCGGAACATCATTTTAGCTGATATTTAATGTTGAAATGGGAGAAACATTTTAATTATAAAAGTTTTATAGAATCAACTTTATGAGATTTGGTCATGTTATACAAGAGCTGATTGTGGTGTGCACTGCGTAGTGTATGATCCCCCCCCCCCCCCCCTTACCCCAAAACATACGTAAATTGTGTCTAGATTATTTTCGCTTTTAAATTTATGGATCTTAAAAAACACTCTGAAATGAAATTTCGTAAAAGATATACAAAGATATTTTACTTCATTTAAGACACATTTTATCAAAATATTTCAATTAAGCGATATATGTTTTTAGTTAACTGAATTACTTTTTAAATGGAAGGGAAAATTCTGGTCTTTCATTCATCCCTCTCATTGGAGAGGGAAGAAATGAGGACAGTCCTCAAATTCCAAAGCTGTTAAAATAGAAATTGATGATATCGGTAGTAATCTGGATTGTCAGATTCGTACTTCAGTTCAAGAAGTATTTAAAATCCCGAACTGCAGTATGGGAAAAAAAAATAAAAAGACAATTGAATTAGGGGTGTTTTTTTAGGACGATAATCCTCATAGCTTTCGGAATTACCCATAGCGCAGTACTAGTGCGATGTTAAACTCAACCAACCAATCTCATAGCTTTCGGAAGAATTGGTAATGTATTTTGCTTATTCCCCCCCCCCCTCCCTCTGATATTATTTACATGGACATAATTTCTGTTAAATATATATAAAAAAATATATTTGAAAAAAAAAAAAATATTATTTCACGGTACCGTATATGCACATACAGTAATACTTAATATTAAACTTATTAAAAAATAAACTAAATAAATATAACCAAACAGACACTGTAGTTGCGATATGTAATAATTATAATAGCATTTCAGTGTGGAATTTTACAATTCTTTCTTTCTTTTTTCTTTTCTTTTTTTTTTTTTTTTTTTATTTATTTTTGTAAAGGGGCGAAACTCCCGTAGAGCTTGGCCATGTACACTGGTGAGCGAGCAGAGGGCAGAGACCCTCAGTTGTTTATAAAAATGTTAAATAATTAATTGTTTTACAAAATGGCAAAAACAAATAAATAAATAAATAAAATAAAAATAAAAGGCTTCAAACAGAGAGAGAAAGAGAGAGAAAAAAAAAGTTTTGAAATAAACTCCATGTTCAAAATAGCATTTTATCGAATCGAATTGGTAAATCTGCTTTTTGGGGAATAACAATAATAGTAAGGAAATAGAAAAATATATGAATGAAAACCACAAGAACAAAGTAAAATCACTTCGAAAAGATGTTTTAAAATACAAATAAAAGTACAGGGATAAGCTTTAAAACCTTAACATTCTTGACAGGTATAATACTTAAATTTTCAAAACAAGTATTAATGATATTGAAGGAGGATAAACTAGGTTACAAAAAAATGACAGAGTGAAAGAAGAAAAGAGAAAGATTTTCCTTGATAGTAAAAAGTGTCATCAACAAAATAATCTCTGATAATCTTTTGATGAAGCATCATGAAACTTTTAAAAGAAATATATAAATAAAAAAAAAAAAAACTTTCAACTATAGATTTCTTCAAAATAGCTAAAGCAGTTTAGTTGACGTAACGTTCATAAGTGAGAATTATTAATCTCCCGGCGATTGCAGCCTGTAAGGTCGACTTCCAGGCACAAAATCCTTCTAACCCTTAATTCTTTTATTTTTACATAAAAAGGTCAAAGTATTTTGATTTACAAAATTAAAAAAAATTTGTTTGGTTTATAAAATTCTAAAAACACTAACTAACTGAAATAAGAAGTACAGCTGAAACTCTATAAATTTGATGTGGAAAAACACGTGTCCATTGTAGTACATTTAGAAATGAAACATGAAAATAGTTACCTAGCAATAGCAATAAATAAAAGTAAGAAAATAAAATACCATAACTGTAAAAAACACAAACATAAATAAAAATAATTTTGAGTCCTAATCTAATAAAGGTAATATAATGACTAGTGATACAATGATTACGGAAATATAATAATGGCAGATAATTACTTAAATTTTAAAACATATATAAATACATTGGAAGAGGATAAAGCAGATATCTTAAAAACAACTGATGAACGAGGGAAATAACGAATTTCCTTAATAGTATAAAGTATCGAGTTTAAATTAATCTCTGCTAACCTTTTGATAAAAAATAAGAAAGTTCTTAGAAATACACACACACACACACATAGATATGTCTCCTCATATATATTTATATTTTTCATAAAACCTTCAATTTTAGACTTTTAACAAAATAATGGTAGCAATTTAGTGTCTATAATGCTTATGTACCTCGTGTTCGCGAAGAATAGGTTAACGGTGAAAACTAAGGCTTCTATATATACGAGCTGGCGCATCAGGCATTTTGTTGCCTTAGGGTTGCCACACGTACACAGCGCGTTTCTCTGAAAAACAAACGACAGACATTTTTTTTTATCGTCTTACGTTACATTAGAGTAACTTTTTTTATTATATTTTATAATTTTAGCTAAGTAAACTATGATATGGGATTTTGTTTAGCGATAAACTGCTATAATCATTCAAAAAGAGAATATAAAGTGTTCACAGACTTTCTATTACTGTGTATTTGAGTTTTGGCGACATTTTGTAAAACATCCATAGGATAACCTGAGAATAAAAGGACATCCTGAGATTGTAATGTTAAAAAAATGTGCTTTTAGGAATATTATTGTTGCTTATTGCTCTTATCTTGACCGGATTAGCTTCATATCAAAATTTCTTAAAATCAGCGATAAGGACGCCAAGCTGGAATACTGTCCTCTTTCGAGGCAAAAAAATGGCTGCGATGCGCCGGCCTATATATTTTATTTAAGGGGCTCTAGTGAAAACTAATTCTTCCGACGGTAACAACTTGTGAAATTAATATCTAAGCGAACAACCCGTTCCTCCCCCCCCCCCCCTTTCTGTTTTTTTGTTTTTACCGAAATTGTTAAAGTACTTTGTTTCCTGTATAATGTCTAGTTTACAAAATGGTAAAAACGTTGAATTGAACAATTCAGACGCAAAATTTTATGTTAAAAATCTCTACTAAAACTGTATTGAATGAAATTTTGAAAGTGCTCGTCCAATAAGAAAATAAAATATCACACAACCAAAACAACAAACATTAATTAAAATCACTTTGAAACGATGTCATCATTTTGAAAAGATATCTTTAAAACTCTAATAAAAGGAAAAGGAAAAGTTTTGAATAGTTATTCTCCTTTCAAAATATTAAATATTTATCGGCGTTAAGGAAATATAAAGTGACAGCAATAATAATTTTAAAACAGCAATAAATAACATTATAAGAGGATAAAACTGATTACATAACAAATGAAAGATTGGAAAATGGTAGTAAAAAAGGGAGACTCACCTCAATATAAAAAGCATTGTATGTATATATATATAGTGTGTGTGTGTGTGTGTAAAAACGTAATTCGCTGTAATATTTATCCACTCCGAAAGGAGTTATCAATAAAAATTATTATCAATAAATTATCATCAATAAATTATTATCAATAAAAATTATCAATAAAAATTATTATATCAATAAAAATTGTTATCTATAAAAATTAATGCTTTTTTTGCAATGATAACTTGCCAGATCGATTTCTAAGCACACATCCACATTATTTTCTTTTGATAGAAATGGTAAAAAGTTTTTGTTTTCTGTAATGTTTGGCTTACAATACAGTAAAACTCCTCGTTGGTTTACAAAATGGTAGCAACGATTATAAACTGAAACAAGTCTCCATCTCAATAGCGTATTTTCTTAAAAAAAGCTTGAATTTGTAATTCAAGGACATTTTCAACCATATTCAGGTTTGATCGAATCAACTATATTACAAGTTTAAAAATTCCTTGAAGTCAAAATTCAATAACTAGAAGATGCAAGCCAGTTCTTAGTTAACTCTATCTGAAAGAGTGGAAACATCAAATTTGCAAAAGTAGAATACATAACCTTATGTCGTAAACTATTAAAAAAATAGATTTTTATTTAAGAAAAAAAATTACAAGTATTTGATTCACGTATTCTAGAGCCCCTATAATAATATAGGCCAAAGCATCAGCCGTCATCTTTTTGCCTCCGGAGACGCCAACTTGCGCATTTATCGCAGCATGTTCTTCATCTCTTAGGATTTGAGGGAAATATAAACATTTTATATCTTTTCCTGGAATGATTTGAGCAAATAAGGAATGAACAACATCTTATATCACATTTTGTTAAGCTAAAATTTACAAAAAAAAAAAAAAAAAAAACCCTCAAAAGTAACATATAATAGCGGAAACAATGGCTGAAACTTGATAATTTACGGAATCGCTAGAAATGTGACTAGAAATCCTGAATGTAAGGAGATTGGACTGGACATTGAACAAAAACGGAGAACGTTTGTTCAAAAACCCCTTGATTGGGATACTAAGAATTTTTTCTTGCCACTGTCTAAATTGTTTCTTTCCTTTAAAACTAGGTTTTCTTCATCTTCATAGAGCCATGTAGAGACCCATTCAAAATAATTTGCAGAGTAATGGTATAGTATATAATAGATTAAACAAACATTGTGGACCGACCAGCTGATCAGTGTGTATTTTCTGATGTAGGGTCTCTACATGTGACAACCTTAATGAAAAAAAAAAAAAAAAAAAAAAAAAAAAGATACGCTAGCTCGTATATATAAGAGCCTTAACGTATGCTGTAGCCAGCATACTGTATGCTTGATACGCGTTTATGCAGGGTTTACTTATCAGACTTAAAGCAAACTGAACAAGTGTAAACTTAAATGCTTGATCTTGCCTTGCATTAAACTTGAAGGCCTGAAATATCAAGTTTGATGCAAGTTCTCTGTATTGCGTGTATTTGATGCAAGTTCTCTGTACTTATCTGAAAGTTAACAACTGCAATGCTAAACAATATTTATTTTTATCCAAATCATGTTTTCAGTGACGCTTTATTACATGAAATAAGATGTTTTTCTAGCGATGAAAATAATACAATATATATATATATATATAATATAACGTTCTATTAGAAAAAACAAGAGGTAAAAATAATAAAAATTTTGAAAATATATTTTCATCCCTTGCATTGAAAGGGATAAGCTTTAAAAACCTTATACTATTTCCAAAATACTTATCAGCATTAAGAAAATGCAGTGACAGATATAATACTTAAGTTTAAAAAACAGGTATAAATATCATTGGAAGAGCATATAAGGCAGATTACACAAAAAAAAATCATGGATAGAAAGAAAAAAAGTTTTTTCTTTCTTTCTTTTTATATATAATAACAAGTGTGGAGTTTCAAACAATCTCTGCTAATCTTTTGATGAAGTACCACGAAACTTTAGTATAAATAAAAAATAATAAATGGTTTCAATGGAATAGTGTTAGGAATAAACAGAAAAAAGAAATTTTGAAATAAGCAGAATAGGTTTATTTCAGAGCAATAAAGAGAAATTTGTGTAATTAGCATAGCTATTCTTAAGGGTGAAAAATCGATTTACATTAAATATTGCACAAATTTACATAAATCAATGTTACATATATCATGGGCAGTGGTAGCCTAGTTGGCAATGCTCGTAATCGGATGAGAGTAGGTTCGATCCCTGCGCTGATCAAAGACTAGCATGTGGCTGGTGCATGTAAAATCAGTCATGGCTGCAACATTCCCTATGTTCCATAACCTTCGAGGGTTACCGAAGTGGGGAAGCTATCCTCTCCGCGGAGAATGAATGTTGGGATAGCATGTCTCGGGATCACTCCTAGGAATAAATTCCAGATCACCCATATGCAGCTTTAGGAGTGACGTTAATCAACCCATATGAAATTATTACTTGGTGTGTTCATATTAATTTGCAGAAGTGTTTTACTTCTGCGAATATGTTACAGAAGTATGCACTTCTGCGCAGAAGTGTTTTACTTCTGCTTACTATGATATCTAAAGATTATTTGGAACAAATTAAGACTACACTGTTAAAAATTTCTGTAAATTTACAGTAATTCTTAGTTAAAAGTGAATAATCGAGATTCTCAATCTTTATTCTGTATTTTTACCTAATTCTATTATTTAATTTTTTAATTTAAATTAAAAAAGACTGTTTCTACTTTAGAAAAAGCATTCTAAGTCCGAAATATATTCTCACCAATAATTAATTAATTTAATATTAGTTATTAAAATGAATGTATAAAATATGTTTTTTAACATCTCCGTTTATTTTTCTCTGTAATTTTACGTAAGACTTAAGATAATAGATTACACAGAGTTTTCTGTTGAAATTTTTAACAGTGTAAGCGGGTTTTACGTTTAGAGATAGGCAATGGCAATTGGAGACGATCTATGATTCATTCTTAGAGGTAGTTGCTCTCCGAATTTTGATCCACAGCAGCGGGGATAGTTCCCTCACTTCGGCAATTTCTAGAAGTATCACTTTTGCAGAACATAGGGGACATTACAGAGATGTCGGATTTTACGTGCACCAAACACAATTAACGTACACGACGGTGTTTGAGTAGTTCGAGTATCGAAGACGAAATTCTACGATTACGAAGTCGACGTTAGGCCAACTTACTGCAGCCTAATCCGATTTCGATTTTGTGTTGATTGGAAATCAGTAAAGTTCTTTCCGAGTTTACCTTTGTCGCGTTGCGAGCAAGTTAATTTACGAGTTCGACACTCTGCCAACTAGGCTATCGAGGCTCTAGATTAACGTCGGACAAAAGCTTGCAGTAAAAAACAGGATATTTGCGACAGCCTGGAAGGGGACTCGGAGGCATTACACCACAACTTTTTTCTTCTACGTAGGGAATATCACGACGAACTACGCACGCAGCCAAACATCTGACAGTTCAGCACACTTTCACATGGACCAAGCACCATTACACTCTCATTCCTTTCACAGAGTAGTAGAAAGAGGGATAACCCTCGAAAGCAAACTACCACAATGTTGTGTCACTTACGGTTTTGTAATGGAAAACGAATTTAACCAACTAGTTTCACTATAGGACAAAATTTTATGCTAGATATGCGTGTATATGTTTTTATTAACCCTACGTCAGGCGCACCCGTAGGACGAACAAAATCGGGCGCACCCTGCCTGAGAGGCCAGGTAAATAGTTTATTGTTAAAATATACTTGTACTACAAACAATAAATTCGTACTTATGCATCAAATTTTCGTTTACTACTTTCTATTCACTCCTAATAAGGTCACTATATGGGTGTTTTTGAATTAAAAATCATGTGTATAGGAGATTTAGAGAATAAAAACCAGAACGGGCCACTAAGGCAGGGTGCGCCCGACGGAGGGTTAATGTGAAAATGTCGATTTTTTTGCGCATAGAAAGTTGATTGTAAGTCAGCAGACAGATTCTAGTCAACGGCTGCACTTTTATTCAACGACTATCCTCGAAATAATCCAATGAAACTATTACCCGTACCAGAAAAGTTAGTAAATACGATTACATACAGGAATACTGCTTGTTTAGGAAAAATGATATCACAGTCTTTATCATTAAAAACACAGAGTAATTCACACAGGTCTCACTGTAATTATCTTACAGTCTCTCGGGGCAACCGCTCAATTCAAAAGTCCGAACACAACTGATTTCATCTGGGAGTGAATTTGGTATTTCCATATTCTTGGCAATATTCAATGGTAGTTCTCTGTGAAAATCCAATAGATTTTGGTAAAGTCCCATAACTTCGTTTCTAATGTAGATAGCGCTTCCAGATTTTAGCAAGACTACAATTTTTCGTCAAATATGTTGCTTAGTTGTCGTGTTTGTCACCAATTCTGACTTCGTAGAAATCAATAGATGATCTTATTTTCTTTGTGTCATTAAATCTATTTTCTATTCAAAAACAATTCTAATTAATGAAAATCATTCGTAACAATATTAATAAAATAAAAAAAATTAAATAAATAGTAAGATAAACAATTTCATATACATAAAAAAAAATAATATAAAAATAACAATTTCTTCTATGAATTTATGGATTATAGTTAAATGGTTGATGAAACCTATGAAACATCTACTTAAAGAACCTCATAATAGAATGTGATTTATTTTTCTCTTTGTTTTCATATACAATGGCCAAGAAAAATTTAACTCACATTTGAAATTTTATCATATATATGCATAATTACTTTCGAGATAAAACTGTTTATTATCTATTTTTTTTTTTTTTTTTTCGAAAAATCAAATAGATTAAAGAAAGTAAAGAAAAATATCGTGAAGAAAAAAGAGTAACTTCGAAAGTTGAAAAAATTCAGAAATTTCCCTTATCTAAAATGGACGTAGTTTCTGATAGGGTAAATAACTTTAAATGCTATTTTCTATTACTCTTATCTGATGTTCTAAAATCTAAATGGGATATATTTTGTCAGAAGTGTTAGAGAATAATATATATATATATATATTTTTTTTTTTTTTCAAAGAACATACTGTACCATTTTATATTTCTTTTCTCTTTAAAGTATCGCTTAAAAAAAAAAAAAAAAAAAAAAAAAAAAAAAAACTTTCCAGCACGTAGATTTTAATTTTACGAACATGTACTATGCAAGAATAGTATCGTAACCTAAAAAAAAAAATTCCTATGAAATTTTTATATATCTATACATTTAGCGTATGCTAAATAGGCTCATCTGGTGAGCAAATAGTTAGCGCTCTAACTTTTATTGCTATATGCCGGGTTCGAATCCCAGCTTAGACATCGATGTTCGTCATGGTTCGAAAAACACTTTAAGCCATGGGTCCTGTCTAAATAGCTTTTGGGCCATAAGCGACAAGCCAATCTAAACTTATTTTGGATATTTTTATGGTGATGCATTTTTGTATGTGTGGAAGTGAACACAATAGCATATAGATCAAGTAAGTTATGCATTGTACAAGTCATCATCGTATGAACTGTACATAGATTTTTTTTTCCTAAATGTAGAACTTTTTACAGATATATAAAGAAAGTTATTCGTGTAAAAAGAAAGAAAATTCAAGAAAAAATTACATTAAAAGCACTTTAAAAACACGTAAAATTAAATTTTATTTAAAAGTTGTTAAAAAAATTTATTCGAAGCTTTTCGCTTTAATAGTAAAGCATCATCAGGGATTTTTATTATTCGTTTCCAATGAGTAGTTTTTAAATATGTTTTCTTTTCACAGTCAACAGTTAAGTCTTTTAATAACGTGAATATCAGCGAAGTCAATTTGAAGTCCGGTAAAGGTTGGATGAAGAAGCTAAGAAAAATAAGAGAAGCTGGAACTGTTGAAAAATCACACGAGGCTATTGTAGGAGAAAAACCATCATGAATTAGCAGAAATAAACTATTATCTATTTTATAATATTGTGCCAAATTATTGACAAAATTGCAGCATCTTTGGAATTTATTGCATTTTTGCATTTAATTATATTAATAGCTTCGGAAATGTAAAGTTCTTGGATAGCAGATAGTGCCGTAATAATTTTGGCTTTATCCCATATAGGGTTAGCGTTTGCGTTGGCATAAATGAAGTCGACTAGAGTAGAACTATTTCCTTCTTTGATATTTCCTATATGTTCTTGTATTCTTTTATTTAAAGTCCTCTTAGTTTGTCCAATATAATAGAAAAGAAGAAAAAATATTTTTATTTATATGTGAAAGTACATGCATTTTTGATTATCTGTAATGGATCTTAACAAAGTTTTATCATTTAGGTTTCTTTTCTAAAATTACTTATCCCTTTCATTAGAAAAAAAAAAAAAAAAAAGTCTTTGACACTTTCTTATTTTTTTAATGGAATGAGCAGATCCTAAATAAAACACATTTTTTATTTGAAGTTTTTTTTTTGTAAAGCAGTTTTTAAATCGCAAATAATATCTAGCAAGTAAGTTTTATAATAAGTTGTAGATAGTATCTATAACAAACAAATTTTGTAGTAAATTGCAGACGATATCTAACATTTAACTCGTAATTTTTGAAATATCAGCGGGAAGTAATAGGTCCCATTATCAGCCAAAGAACAGATTTTTTTTACTTTGCCTAAAACTACAAATTAGAACCTTTTACAGGCCGAATTTAGATCCAGATATATTTTTCATCAGTTTTTTTTTTTATATTTTTACCTTATAATGCTTTAGTTAAGGGATATTAAACATATAAATGGAAAAAAAAAATATACATCAATATTAATTAACATTAATAATAATTATTAAGATTACTAGATTATTAAGATTAATATTATAGATTATTAATATCATCCGTTTAATATTATAAAATTTGGTGTCCTTTTTGATAATAAGAGTTATTTAAAATATACCAAATAATTTTCAGAAGCATCGGATACTTCTAAATTTGTATGCATTTTTTTTCAGTCGTACTTTGTAAGAAAACATAAGAAAATGATCATTTTAAAGATTTTTTGTACAGTTACAAACTAATGATAGGAACGTCGATTCTATTTTAAAAAATCAAGTCATCTTTTAAAATATGTCTGCTAGTTTTTTCAAGTCAATATTGGTGCAATTTAAGTTTTTAAATAAGTTTTAATTTGATTAATATCATTCGTTTAATATTGTAAAATTTCATGTTCTTTTTGATAATAAGAGTTATTTAAAATATACCAAATACTTTCAGAAGCATCGGATACTTCCAAATTTGTATGCAATGTTTTCAGTCGTACTCTAAGAAAAATATGAAAATGATCGTTTTAAGATTTTTTGTACAGTTACAAACTAATGATAGGAACGTCGATTCTATTTTAAAAAATCAAGTCATCTTTTAAAATATGTCTGCTAGTTTTTTCAAGTCAATATTGGTGCAATTTAATTTTTTAAATAAGTTTTAATTTGATTAATATCATTCGTTTAATATTGTAAAATTTCATGTTCTTTTTGATAATAAGAGTTATTTAAAATATACCAAATACTTTCAGAAGCATCGGATACTTCCAAATTTGTGTGCAATTTTTTCAGTCGTACTCTAAGAAAAAATATGAAAATGATCGTTTTAAGATTTTTTGTACAGTTACAAACTAATGATAGGAACGTCGATTCTATTTTAAAAAATCAAGTCATCTTTTAAAATATGTCTGCTAGTTTTTTCAAGTCAATATTGGTGCAATTTAATTTTTTAAATAAGTTTTAATTTGATTAATATCATTCGTTTAATATTGTAAAATTTCATGTTCTTTTTGATAATAAGAGTTATTTAAAATATACCAAATACTTTCAGAAGCATCGGATACTTCCAAATTTGTGTGCAATTTTTTCAGTCGTACTCTAAGAAAAAATATGAAAATGATCGTTTTAAGATTTTTTGTACAGTTACAAACTAATGATAGGAACGTCGATTCTATTTTAAAAAATCAAGTCATCTTTTAAAATATGTCTGCTAGTTTTTTCAAGTCAATATTGGTGCAATTTAATTTTTTAAATAAGTTTTAATTGGATGTTCCCAATTGGGAACACTGGCCTGTAAAAGGTTTTAATATCAGTTTAAAATTACTGCCGATGTTAAAACAATATAAAATTTAAATATACGCAATTTCGTATGGACATGTCATCCAAATGTCCTGTTCATATGTTTAGAATTATGGGGAGAAGAACAAAAAAAAAAAAAAAAAAAAAAAGCTCTAGTGATTTGTGGTTATTACAAAACATTCTTCTGTATAATTTTATATAACAGACCTACCTACCGGTTAATATGAACAAATATTTATTCAACATAACTTCTAAAATAAAGATTTTACAGATGCAGTTTGGTGCAATTGGTACATACAAATGCTGAGATCATATGGAAAGACAGAAAAGGTAAATAATATCAGTGTTACCTGTCATCACATATGTACCCAAAGTCAGACGGCATTCTTTTTTTAAATTGCCCTCTCATATATCAAATTTGATGTACTTACACGCTGTGAAAGCTAAGATATATCCTTCATGTATATGGGAATAATTGCAGCATAGCAACGTCACTTGTCGGCTGATATGCGCCCAATTAGAGTCAGCGCAATGTTTTTCTCATATATCACGCATTGTGCAATTTTACAGAATAGAAGCTGAGACATAGCCTTTCCCTAAATGGGAGAAACCGCAGCATAGCAGCATCTTTTGAGTGATTTACACCGAAAATTAATATATATATACAGGGTGATCAGTTTAAAATAGTACCCGTGGGGTTTTCTTAGAACCCTTAAATCTGACGGATGTGACAACTATTCTAACATTGAAGTATGATTGTTTGAACCTTGTTTAAGTTTGTGAGACAATTTCCAACACTGTTGGACTGTTACAACTTTATTTGTGAGGTAAAACAGAAATGGAGACGCACAATTTTTTTAATTCTGTAATAATTTTATTTTTGAAAAACATAATTCAATTTTTTTACATTATCATTCCTGACAGAAAATGTTGAAAATGTTCGCCACCACTTTGATGCAAACATGAACACGTCGAACCAGGTTTTTGACACACTTCGCAGCATTGTTGGTGTTATTGACGAGATTTCTTCAGTTATGATCTGTTTTAATTCGTCGATATTTGCAGGACTTCTCTGGAAAAGCCTATGAAATGATAATGTAAAAATGATAAAGATAATGTAAATGTAATGTAGGAATGATCATATAAAAATGATAATGAAAATGTAAATGTAATGTAGGAATGACAATGTAAAAAATAAAAAAAAAAATAAATAAGTTATGTTTTTAAAAAATAAAATTATTCCAGGATTAAAAAAATTGTGCGTCTCCATTTCTGTTTTACCTCCATTTCAGTTATAACAGTCCAACAGTGTTGGAAATTGTCTCCTGCACTAGTCTCCTAACCAGGTTCAAACAATTATAGTTCAGTGTTAGAATAGTTGCCACATCCGTCATATTTAAGGGTAATAAGAAAAAAGAACGGGTACTCTTTTAAACTGATCACCCTGTATATTAACTTATGAGAAGGTGCAACTAAATATAAATTTGTACAAATTTTGTACGTTAGATCTTGTGCTACAGCTGCCACAAAACATTAGTAACATACACAAACATACAGATAAACATTTTCTAAAGATAGTCAAATCGTGTTCAGGACTTCTGAAAATGAAATTATTAATTATTATTATTATTTACAGATTCACTGTTTTCTACTATGAATATAAAAGAAAGAAATGTTGTTAATTAACTTCTAAAAACAAGTGTTGTTCGGTTGTATTAGTAGCACTATATTCAATAAATTTATAAATACTATTTTTAATACTATAATGAAAAACGAAAAAATAATATCTTAATACTCTCTATGTACTTGAAATCAAGTGCCCATTTCGGAAGTAAAAGTATCAGATTTCAAAATGTTTTGATAAGGATCTCTTTAGTTTAAAATACATTTTAATTACATTGATTGTTTTTATAGTTAATTTTTTTAGTTAATTTCAAAATGCTTGAAATCAGCAACAGGTTTTCAACAGCATAACGTTTTAAATTTTTCTTTCTTAAACATAATATTGTGATTATACATAGATTTTATGCAGAAGTAAAGTAATACTTAAGTATGCAATTTCAAACTTTAATAACACATATTAACGCTTTGAAATGAGAGAGAGAGAAGAAAAAAGATTAACGTTTTTAAAATGTTTGGAATAAGGGTAAATTTCAATAGTTTTTAGTAATTTTTTAAGCTTATTTTAAGTTGTCGTCTTTTTAATTATTTTTTAAAAGAATATTTATTATAAAGTAAATCATATAGTGTTAAACTTAAAAAAAAAAAAAGTAAGAAAACATTTTCTAATATCATAAAGGTGCTTGAAGTATGCGACGCGACTACTTTAAATTATCATTATTTCTTTTTCTTTCTTTTTCTTCTTTTCTTTCCTTTTTTTAAGCGTTTTTAACATGAGTATGTTTGGGGGTTATATTATTTTCTGAAATTCGCATTATATAAAAATAAATAAAAATATTTTTCTTTCTTAAGCATAATATTGTGAGATTATACTGTGATTTTATACAGAAGTAAAGTAATACTTAATTATGTAATTTCAAACTTTAATAACACATATTAACGTTTTGAAGTGAGAGAGAAAAATAAAATAAAATAAATATATAACGTTTTTAAAATGTTTGGAATAAGGGTATATTTCAATAGTTTTTAGTAATTTTTTAAGTTTATTTTAAGTTTATTTTTTAAATTATTTTTTTAAACAATATTTATTATAAAGTAAATTATATAATGTTAAACTTAAATAAGTTAGCAAATGTGTAATACTCGCTATTGGTCAAACACCTCGCAAGACAAGCAAACTAATTACGCCTATGGGTTAGTCCTATAACCTATAACGTCATTATGATAGCTATTGGTTATTTTAATAAATAAAGAAGAAATCTAGAGCACAAGCTAACATACATATTTTATAGAAATTACCCATCGAAACGCACATCATATAATACACCATATACACACATACAGACACACACACTTTGGATTCGATGCATATCCATGTTTTGTGTGCATAGAAATCATTATTATTGCCAAAGAAGGAGAAACATATGTTCAAACAAATGCCAAAATTTAAAATACATGTATGAAAAAAAAATATTATGAACGTTTCTGCATATGAATTTGATTACAAACCACATACCACATCTACAACCAATACAACATGCATGGACATGGCCTACAGCCCAATAACACACTGAGGAAAAATTCTGTAGCTGACATCTACAATCTAAATTGTGGCTCTATTAAAAATACTTCCAAATCATCCTTATAAATTCAAGTCCCCTTTGAAAATGATTTCTAGAAAGCATTATTGACATTCTAGAGCGTTTTACTCATATTATCGAGGGGTCAAAGTTATTTAAAAATCTCTGCAAATAAATGTGAATGCAAGTGGCGAGTTTTAGCAACTATAATCTTGGTTTATCTTGGTTAGATAATTTTCGTCAAATTTCTTCCTGTATAATTAAATGACAATATATTTTATGGATGTTAAAAATAAATTAAAATAAAATACGTTGAAGACTAGGCGATATGACTGATAAGTCCAATTAAAAAGTTTAATGTATTATAACCTATGCGAATCGCATGGTTTTTTTCTTGTTCCTTATACCTGACATTTTCGACCTTTTTGTATTTCTTCCATTCGTTAATTTTTTTTTTTTTTTTTAATGAGGGGAAAAAATAAATGTTAGGACATAATTAAAGTAATTAAATATATGTACACCATACTTTTCTTTTTCTTGTCTAATTTATGGAATAACAAACGCAACGAGCATTGTGTTAATTAACAAAAGAATATAGTATGTTAAAAATGTTTAACATTTTTTAAGATTTCGTTAATTATATCAATTATTTTGTATCGCTTAATGAGGGGGGGGGGAGGTTATGTTTATCACATTTTATTAGAAAATTAAAAGTGATTTAATAATACGAAACCCAGTGTTTTACGCTCAAGAAGTTAATGTTTTGACATATTTCCCGATAAAATATATGCAAAATTTAATTATATTAATTACTCTATTCAAAATATTTAAAATGCGAGGTAATGATTCAACGAAAAGCTACATGATTTTTGGAAGACTATTAAAAATTTAAGCTAATATTTATAAATAAATAACTTAAAGTGACGCATATTAATAAAATATATACTTACATATTTGTTTATCTATCTATCTACCTATATAAAAGTATTTAATTATACCAATAAAATATAACTGCACTATGCATTAATAAGTACGCACACACACACACACATATATAAGGCAAGTCACAAGTCTTGCCGCCTGCTTCCTTCCTTCCTATCTTAAGTTTCTTAAATTATTTTTTCTTAAATTTTGATAAAGCTTATGGCTTTAAGTTAAGATCTGTTGTGTTACTTTATTGATTCGTTTGTTTTGCAGGCTGTTAATTAATAAATCTGGTTTCTTTAAATTTGTGTATTTCATCCGCTGATATTTTTTTTTCTTTTTCATTTTTCTGGACTTCTCAAAGAATTTTTAATCTTGGTGGACATTGGTGTTTCAGTGGTCTTGTGTCTGTTGCTTGGCTTCTACTATGCTTGATAGATCATCATTATATATATATATATATATATATATATATATATTAGGTGTACCGGAAAGTTCTGTCGTTTTGAAATAAAATACTGACATCGGAAATTTATCCTGGATAAAATTTAAGATATTCTTAGGTAACTTATAAGATGGTTATTTGTAAAGTACCATGTAAACACTGTTAAACAAAAATTTCCGGTTTCATTTTATTAATTCAAAACGACATAACTTTCCGGTACACATAATATATGTACTGTTTTATTTTATATAATTATATCTTTTTTAAAACCTTTATGTGAAAAGAGGCTAAGTATAAACTTAAACGAAATTCTTTGGATTAGGTTTTGAGCGAGAATTGCCTCAAAATTTGCGTCGCTCTCATACACAGACAGATGGACAAGCAGACGACGATTTTCTAAAAATGGTTAAATCGGTTTAGGATTACTCAAAACGCGTTTCATATGAAACCGAAGGTAAAAAATTTTCACAAATTCATTACATTCTTCTAGTATATAATAATAAACACGATATCGACATAATAGGAAACTGATGCTTAAATACATATTTCCCTCTTTTTTTTTTCTTTTTTTTGTTTTTTTCTTAGTTTGCTTTATATACATTTCTTTCATATTATTATATTATTTTCTTTAAAGGAAAAATGAGGTTTTTTTTTTTTTTTTTTTTTTTTTAAGAGTTAGCTTTATTTGAAAAAAAAAAAAAAAAAAAGAGAGAGAGAGAGAGAGAGAAAATAGTAGAAAAGTATTAAAAAGAGAATTCTAAATCGTCATTTAAACGGAAAAATTCCTATTCCTCTTTCTTAGATATAATCGACCCACTTTTATCGATTTTAAATCGATATTTACTCTCAGATCTTTATAAATATTAACTGTATCATATAATCATTTGTTCAATATATTATGCACATATGTATCTTTTGAAATAAATTCAATTTAGAGTTTACTTTATAGAAAAAATCATAAATCATGTATAAAGCAAATTGAAAATTGAAATGTATAAAATAGTACTTTTAAATATATAGAATTTCAAATTTTGCAGACACAGAAAATTTCAAAATTTTTAATATGCATATATAATTTTTTTTTTTGTTAATAAAAATAGTAATAAAACCATACTTTTGATGGTTTTATTGATTTTTTTTTTTTTTTTTTTTTTTTTTTCAGGGAAAAATCAATGAATATGTATGCTGACGAATTAAGGAATCGTTATTCTTATTCTCATTATTATTTGACTTGAAAAGTATGTTTACGTGAAATTTTATAATATATATATATATATGTATATATATCCCATTTATTAATTTTTAAAATTACTAGAAAATTTAAACTCTTGAAATGAATAAAATTATTATATTTACTCTTGAAAATCTTGAAACCGATTTTAAAAGTTGAAAATAGGGTACAAGAGAATGGTAATTAGTATCTCTTACCCGGAAGGTAAACAAAGAACTAGTTTGGATTGAAACGTTAAGCGTTTATTTTTGGCTATTATTACGCGTTTTGAGGTCTCCTGAAAACAAAAATAAGTTTTTTCTTGTTGATAAATTGCACATATTTTTACACATATATGCCTTTTATCACTATTTTATCTTTTTATGCATATATATATCTGTACTGATAAGTATAAAGGATTTAAGTCCATATTCTTGATTTTTCAGGAGACGAAAAATAAAGTTATACTAACTAAAAACTAATCAGAAGAATCGATTAGGAAAAAGGGATTAGGTTGTTTTATACCCTTTATACCTTTCAATGATTGTCAATCTTCATTTAATAAAGGGAAAAAATTGAATTAAATATTTTTATACTAAAGATTAATGCTAAATTTCTGATTTGAATCATTTTTACCAATGGATTTTCTTCAAGACTAAATGTCATGGATTTAAATCCTTTATACCAATCGATAGATAATTTTTTTCTGAGTCTGACTATGTACATAACTCAAAATCGACAATTTTGGACTTAAATCCTTATACTTATCAGTACAGATTTATATGCATTTTTTGCTTATTTTATGTTGTATATATATGACTTTTATCAGCATAAATTGAAAACAAATAATTGCAGGAAATTTAAAGTCTTCGAAAATGATATGAAAATGTAAATTGAAAAATTTGACCAAGATTGTTATATTTCAAGCTGTGTTTTAGGTGAAGGTTTTCTTGAATAATTTGAAATAAACTTTAATAACAAACTTAAATTGTTTCTGAAAATGTATGTAATATATTTAATCCTTCAATTTTTAATATAATTTTATCATATTAAAAGTTGAAGGGCGCGGTTGACCCTCTCTCACAGAAATGTATGTATATAAAAAATTGTTCCTAAAACTATTTTCAACTGCTTTTAAAGTATATTTATACACAGTACTTGTTATGTAACTTCTTAATCTGTAAACTGTCACAATAGTATTCAAATGCAAGTTAAGAAAAAGTATTCTGCGTGCCTTACCACATTATTATTATTATTATTTTAAATGAAAAGAGATAAATATAACATTAATACAGACGTTTACATTACAGATTGTGAAATGCTTATCACAAAATGTTGTAATATACTTTAAGATAATAGACAAATGATAAAGGTTATTATTATTTTTTTTTTCCAAAAATACAAAATTAAAAGTAATAAGTTAAAATGAATAGAAGGAAATTGATCCTCAATTCCACCCAATTTTGAATTATAATGATTTAAATTGCCATATTCATAGGAAAAAAAAAACTAATATGTTGTGGCAAGTACAACATCCCCCCCCCCCTCATATTTTCCTTTATAAAATCAAGTAGTACAAATCATTTATCAAATGTATTATTTATTAAAGTTATTTCCCAGGATGAATGAATCTCATAGAACTTGAGTATAGCACTTGATGTTCAAAGAAAGTAAATTTTTTGCCAACATCTAAGAAAATGCTTTCTTCTTCTTCTTCTTCTTCTTCTTTCCCGTGTAAAAAAAAAAAAAAAAAAAAAACGAAATTTTGTTTTAAAATATCATAGATCTGTGTATATTCGACCATTCGTTTTAAAGGTATTAATGAACCATTTTGTATAGTACCCATATTAAAGATTCCCTCTTCCCCCTCCCAGGGAAGGGGTACCTCAACCCCCTACAAAAACACAAATTCTTTCTTGGTTAACTATTACTAATATAAATATTTTGTTTTTATTTCACATTGACAAATTAAAAATTATGTACATTTAAATGAAATTTTGTCATATACTGCCATACTAAAACCTAATAAAAAATGTAATGGCAGTGCCACCTGTTTAGCTCTTCATCCTCAAATGTAATCAGCATCAATTTAAGTAATGTCCAACTAAATAACAAGTTTGGTTAAATTTCGGCCATTGGTTCGTGAGATACAGAGTCCATAAAATTTTTGATACACGCACACAGACAATTATTTTCTAAAAATGGTAAAATCGTGTTCAGAACATTTCAAAACGTGTAAATCAATCGAAAACCGGAGATCGATTTCACGAATTTAATGATTTCTTATATATATACAGGGAGGGAGAGAGAGAGAGAGAGAGAGAGTAAAGTAATTAAGAATGCAAAAAAAGTTTTAAAATTTAAAGATTAAGATGAAGTTTTCCTTATCCTTTTCAAAGTGAATAAAATGGAAATTACAGGCATGAGAGTGCAGAAAATTAAAAAAAGAGGAAACACGCGTGTTCATAAAATTAATTTCAAATGAAAAATAACGCGTGCGGGGAAAACTATACAAATGTATTCAAAAAATTTATTTCAAATGAAAAAATAATGCTCACAGAAAAAAAAACTAGTATACAAAATATTTTCAAAGTGACAAATTAAACTAAAAGAATAACACATCAGCACAACAGAACATGTGTTTAAAAAAAAAAAAAAAAAAAAAAAAAAAAAAAACATTAACTAGCAATCAACATTTTATAACATTGACTTTGGGTGGAAAATGGGAAGGGGGGGGGGGGTTGTTGAAAAGTAGTTCATGAGTGAGAAATATTAAACACAATTCTTCTTCGTTATGGGTTCTAGAATATGATAAAGTTTAAAATTAATATTGATATTTTTGTTGTGGATGGATAAATATTTAAAAAAAAAAAAAAAAAAAAAAAAAAAAGCTTCCCGCAGAATATTTGATTGGCGATGGTTAGAGATAAAAAAAAAAAAAAAAATAACATGTGTGAGAAATATTCAATAATTCTGTTCTTTTATATGTTATAGAATATGATAAAGCACGTTTAAAATGAATATTGACATTTATATTTTGGATAGAAAAAGATTGAGAATCTAAAGTTTTCCGTGGAGCGTTTGAACACTGATCGTTATTGGAGTTTGATTTTAACAAAAATAAAAAATCGCGAAATTAACGAAAATCACAAAAAAGCGGAAAATCGCGGATCCGCGGAAAATTCTCAAGCCTGAAATTAAATCTCTGCAATGTTTTAGAGAACTTGAAATTTATTACTGGGGTTAACATTTATTCCTCATTACTTCAAAAATAACTAAATAATTTTTATACAATTATAATTTTTTAAATAACCAAACAAAAGTGAATAAAATGGAAATTAAACCATTGCAATGTTTTAGAGAACTTGAAACTTATTACTGGGGTTAACATTTATTGCCCATTACTTCAAAAATAACTGAATAATTTTTATACAATTATAATTTTTTAAATAATAAAACAAAAGTGAATAAAATGGAAATTAAACCATTCCAATGTTTTAGAGAACTTGAAACTTATTACTGGGGTTAACATTTATTGCTCATTACTTCAAAAATAATTAAATAATTTTTATACAATTATAATTTTTTAAATAATAAAACAAAATGAATAATAAAATGGAGATTAAACCATTGCAATGTTTTAGAGAACTTGACATTTATTACTGGGGTTAACATTTAATACTCATTACTTCAAAAATAACTAAATAGTTTTTATACAATTATAACTTTTTAAATAATAAAACAAAACAATTTTAATTCAGGTAGCGAATTTTTATTCAGAGAGTGTTAAGGTTAATTTTTAAATAAATAATTGCATACTTTATTTATTTAATTATTTGATTGCTGAAATAAATTTTAAAAATTTTGAAGTAGAATACAATTTTATTTCTTCCTTCTTTTCTTTTATTTTTACGTCAAACTAGGCTCAAAATACAAAAAAAAAAAAAAAAAAAAAAAAAAAAAAAAATGCGATAAAGGAAAATAAAGATTTTATCATGCAAAACTAATTTTCGCTTTCAGAAAGTTTTCTTAAAAATAGTTCAAAGAATTTTAATTTTGAATTAAAAACGGAGAGAGAGAGAATAAATGGCGCGTTCAAAAAAGAAGATGTTAATAAAAAGAAACTACTTTGTATAGTTAAAGAAATTAATTCAGTAATCAGGTCAGTATTGGCATTTTTCTTTCTTTCTTTTCTTTTTTTTTCTTTTTTTCAATTTCTTCCTGTATTTTTAATATGAAAAAAGAAAAAAGAACGAAAACATAAATAAGTATTTTATTCATATCTTCATCGCTATTTTAAAATACTGTAAAATAAAATAAAAAAAATATATATAGTTAAGGAGTTACGTAAATAAAAATTGAGGAGCTAAACCTTATCAAATTAGTAGTTTATTTCAAGAACGTTTCAAATTCTATTATAATGAAAAGTTTAGTTACTGTTTACATTTATTGAACTCGGGTGTGCAAGTCAACGAAGAAAAATCCAACAAATTTTCAAGTAAATATTAAAAAAAAAAAAAAAAAAAAAAAAAAAAAAAAAATGTGGAATTTTTTTTTTGAATTATATAAATGGCTATTCTTAGATAAATTATACCTGTTATAATTTTATATGAGCAATCGAAATAGCATATGAATAATTCTGAAACCTATTTCTTGGCGATCTGTTCAATGAAGATAGCAAAATAATTTTCCAATCAATATTTTCATTAGCACCGACTTCGAGGTTTATCTCCAAAAAATCAGTTAAGTTATTTTAAACTGCTACTCTTAAAGTTATTTGATTTTGTGTTATTTGAATTAAAGTTATTTGAATTTGGTATTTTTACTACACACACACATACTGACCATAAACTGCAAAAATAATTTCTGCGCAAGATTTAGGAAATTTGATTCATCTCGAACTGAAAGTATAACATGCATGTTTTTCAGCATTGTGACTTAAACTTAAAAACTTCTCCACACACCATAAAATTAATTAAAGCACTAGAGGTTTTGAAATAATGTGGTACTCCTTAAGTGTACTGTAAATGTATTGTAATGTGGTTTCTTTAAGTGTACAAACAACTTGTTTCAATATCCTTTTTATTCTATTTGCTTAAATAAAAGTGATATAAAAAATTATGTGATTATTTTACAAAAAATTGTAAAAAATTAAACATTTACGTTATTGACAATAATAAATGATGAAGTTTTGTCTGCCTATTTAAATAGTGCTTCAAGTGCAAAACATATATTACTACCATGGAGGCAAAACCAACGCAAGGAGTCTTGCTGAAGACGAAAAGCCACATCCTTTCGAAACCGGTAGTGCTTTCATTAATTTTATGGTGTGTGAAGAAGTTTTTAAGTTTAAATACTGATTGCACACCAGTTCTTAAATTTAGTATTGTAAATTTAGTTCTGGGCGCTCTTATGGTATACGCACTTTGTACTATGCGCGGCATATGTGCAAACCTAGTACAGTGAAGCCTGTTAAGTTGGACACCCCTCTAAGTTGGACACTTTTTCTAGGAACGGAATGTTTCCATAGGATTAACATTATGTCCAACCTCTATAAGTTGGACACCCCTTTAACTTGGAAGTTGGACGTTGAAATACTGCCCTAAGTTGGACACTTTTACCCGATGAGAGAGGAAAAAAAGAAATAAAACTTCCTTTTTCTCAGTCTTTTTTTTTAGAAATTTTACTTATCCCTTGAGGAAATAGCTGTAAATATATAAAAAACATTGTTTCTTGTCACAATATATTCACCTCTGTCTCATCTTGTAAAAAAATATTTATTTTCTTCAATTGAAAAATTCACAAATTACTGAATTTTGGCACATAATGAAAGAGTCTTTCTTTTTATCGATTTGCATGAATTATTTTTGTCCTTTTCTCCTGGAAATATGTAGTACAGGCATATTTTGACTTACAAGGAGAGGTCACGACATGGAAAATTCAGATCGGGACGAAATTTCGCAGGATTGTAGTATACTATGAGGGTAACAACATATTAAAGCAGTAGGACCCACTATCCACAAAATTTCGAGAAAAAAGCATTTAAAGTTTCAGTAATCTTTAAATACAAGTTATTTCGCAAGCGAGCAAGCGCCCCAGTGGTGTGATCTTAAAGCGCGAGTCTGCTAGCCAGACGACTTGGGTTCAAGACTACTTTTTTTTTTTTCTTTAACTTTTTATGCAATCTAAACTTTTTATTTGTTTTACTTTATTTTATAATTCAATTCAAAATTTGAAAATTTTTATAAAATATTATTTAATTTTTTTGAATATAAAATAAATAAATTTTTCTATTTTTAATATTTATAACTTAAAAATACAATAAATTTCTATAACTTAAAAAATAAATTTTAGTTTTATTTTAACTGTAAAATAAGGTAAAACTAAAGAAACTGTTTTTGATTATTTATCGAAATATTTTATTTTATTTTAGGTATGCTTGAAACAATACTGAATTTTGTTTTTTAAATTAAAAATAATAATAATACAGAGAAATGATCATTTTAATTGCAGAAAAAATTACTATCCAAATTAAATAATTACTTCTCCAATCAATACAGTTTCTTGAAAAATTATAGTATAGGATTACGATGCTGTTAAATTATTACAGGTAAAGAAATGTTATCTTTAAATGTAGATTTTAAATGTTAATGAGCATCATTTGTTTTTCAATAACGACTTCCTTTTTTTTAATCCTTCCTTGCACAAAATAAAATTCCACCTGCCTTTTATTATTAACAAGCTAGAAGCGTTTACGTAATTTATACACATTCAAACAAAATCAGGAAGTTCAAACCAAGATTTAAGTAACACCTGCTAACTATTTTACACTTTGTTTACAGCTTGCTTATTTTTTAATTATTTAAATATTTGTCTGTTTTTCTTTATGTTTCTTATTTAGGGTTTTGTAAAACTAAACTTTATTACTTTCCGAACACTATAGTGAGGAAAGTATTGTAATCATGTCAAAAATCCGAATTCGAGATTTTGATGTTTCTATACGTTTCGAGGTCCCCTGAGTCCGTTTTCACTATTTTTACGATGATGTATGTATGTGTGTGTGTATGTGTGTATGTATGTGTGTATGTCTGTGAGTGAACACGCTAGCGTCTAAACGCTTTGTTCGAATTAGCTGAAAGTTGGTGCGTATATTGTAAGTCACCATAGTACGAACCCAATAGATTTTGGTGAATCTAGCACTTATAGTTTTTTTACAGGGACACAAAGAAAAATTCTTTATCATTATGGTCTATGGAACCAAAATCTGAAAAGTGCGATAGCATCTAAACGCTTTCTTCAATTGAGCAAAAAATTTATACACATATTATAGGTCGCAGTTACTCAATTTGTATAGAATTTGGAGAATCTGGCACTTACAGTGTTTTTACAGGGGCACAAAGAAAAATTCTTTATCATTATGGCCTATGGGACCAAATTTTTAAAAGTGCGATAGCATCTAAACGCCGTATTCAATTGAGCTGAAAATTTATATGAATATTATAAATCACTGTTGCACTAACTATAAGCATTTTGGTGAATCTAGCATTTATAGGTTTTTTACAGGGACACAACGAAAATTCTTTATCATTATGATCTATGGGCTCAAAGTTCAGTAGCGTTAAATAAAACATCGTTTAATATATGGAGAAAAATACTCAAACACTTTATTATGGTTTTATCTCTTTTGTTTTTTAACAACTCCTCTTTCTGTACTTTATCTACAAAATTGTTAATTACTCAATGTTCGGAAAGTCGAGTGGAGTCACTCCATATTTTTTTTCAAGTTATAGAAATTTATTGTATTTTTAAGTTATAAATATTAAAAATAGAAAAAGTTATTTTATACTCAAGAAAATTAAATAATTTATTAAAATTTTCAGATTTTGAATTGAATTGTGAAATAGGGGAGACCCGTGTACCTAGGGCCATCATGTACCTAGGGCCACCCCATTTTATTTGAATAAAGTTTTAATACTCAATTGGGCGAATAACAACACCAATTGCTACTTTTACAACTACTTTGGAACTTTTGAGGAGAAAGTTTTGAGAAGTTACATGTAGAAAACGAATTTACATGGTTTGAAGTAAAATTTTGCAAATCATCTATTTTGCTATTTTACAAAGGCAAGTCAAATATTTTTCTTTCATTTCTAGTGTATAATTTTGCTCGTTATATTGAGTAATAAATGAGATATTTAATTAGTCCTCTCTGCATGTCGATTTTTTAGTGGAAGGCATTTTGAATGAAGTTACCAAAACTTGTACCTAGGGCCACATGAATGCCTTGTACCTAGGGCCAGTGTGTTTGGACCTTTTAACACTTTCGCAACCGCATGTTTTTGTCTTTTTGACAGTAAGGTCCGCCTGTGGGCGTTTTTATCATAAGTTACAATTTTTCAAAAAAAAAAAAAAAAAAAAAAAAAAAATTCCGTATTCACATTTATATTAAAAATGGATATGCATTATAATCATACTCTCTCTAATCAAGATATTTGCATCCATAGTATACTGATTGTACAAATATGAATATTGTGTATATTTTTTAGAAACAAATAACATACAAATTGCAAAAGAAACGCCCACTGGTAGAGTTTCATATTTTCAAATGACGTGTATCTACGTCAGCGGTCGCGAAAGTGTTAAGAAACACAGTACAGCCTGTAGTAATTGGTTGCTGGCAAACCCTGGTAAACCAATCACTATATATGACGTTGCTGAAAATGTTGGCAAGTCCTATCCGTCGGCCTTTACTTCTGTAAACATTCTATCAAGCTTTCGTGTATCCGACATATGGCCAGTGAATCAAAACACATTCAATGAGGATGAATATTTTTAAGTTCAAATGTGACTGAAAGACAAGATACCTCCATAAATAAAAAAAAAAAAAAAAAAGATTTTCCAGGAAGAAAGTGAACTAACAATGATAGAACTAGATGACTCTGTTTCGTGTCCTGTTGAAATTTCGAAACTTTCAACATCTAACATCTTTTCGTGTACTATGCTTTAACAAACACGAACCTTAGCAAAACCTCCCACATCAAAGGAAAGATGTGACCGAAAACCAGAGAGATCTAGAAATCCAAGAGACACTCCAGAAAAAAAAAGAAATTGAAGAAAAAAAAAAACTTTCTGTTAGAATATCCCAAGAAAAAAAAAAAAATAAAAAGAGAAAATTTTCATGTTTCAAATTGAGGCAACAATATGATAATTATTATATGATAAATAAATATATTACTTGTTATTGTATCTTTTATAAAATACATGTTTATATGCTTATTTTCTATTCATTACAAAGTGAAATCTAAATATGAGATAATGGCCCTAGGTACAATGGGGTCTGGCCCCAGGTACAATGAGGGTGTTGTACCTAGGGCCACGAGTGAAGTTTTTTTTAAAAACCTTCTATTTGTCAGAATTTATTATTTTAGGTATTTATATTAATCCCAATTGGAAGTAATTAGTCCTAATGATATGTACATATCAGCTTGATAATTTTAAACCCGTCAAGTGCTCTGTTTTTGAACATTGAAAAAAAGCGGCCCTAGGTACATGGGTCTCCCCTATAGTAAAAATAAATAAAATGTTTAGATTACATAAAAAGTTAAAAAAAAAAAAAGTAGTCTCGAGATAGCCTCGAACCCAAGTCGTCTGGCTAGCAGACTCGCGCTTTAGGATCACACCACTGGGGCGCTTGCCCTTTTGCGAAATAACTTGTATTTAAAGATTACTGAAACTTTAAATGCTTTTTTCTCGAAATTTTGTGGATAGTGGATCCTACTGCTTTAATATGTAGTTACCCTCATAGTATACTACAATCCTGCGCAATTTCGTCCCGATTTGAATTTTCCATGTCGTGACCTCTCCTTGTTAGACTGTTTTAAAATGAGCATTAGACAATACATTTCGATTGTTAGGGTGCTTCTTCATTTGCCCTTCTATTTTTACTACCAAGTTTAACTTGAATGTATAATTGCACTAAACTTAATATAAGAGAAATCTATAGTGAAAAACGATGCTGATTGGATGCATATCAGCTGACAGGTGTTGCTGCTATGCTGCAGTTTTCCCCATTCACTGGAAAACTATATCTCAGTTTCTAGAGTGAATAAATTCACCAAACTTCATATGTGAGATGACCGTTGTGTAAATGAATGTTAGTCTAATTTGGGTGTAGATTTACTAACATTCTCCGAATTTCCATATATCTATCTCAGCGCCTATTGGCTAAAATTGCACCAAAATGCATATGCAAAATCTTTATTGTGAGAAGCTATATTGATTAGATTTTCGTGCATGTTAACTGGTAGGTGGCGCTGTTATATAAAAAATTATAGAAGAAAGTATTATAATGGCCACAACATACCAGTTTAAATTTAGATTTTAAATTGACAAATTAATTATTTTTCGCATATAAGTCATGAATACTTAATTGTATTTTTTTAGATGTGATTAAGTGATAAAAGACATACATAGATACAGTTTAATTAAATCGAAAAAAGTAAGCACCCCTAAAGTTAGACACCTCTCTAAGTTGGACACTTTCTCTTGGAACCGTAGGTGTCCAACTTAGAGAGGTTTTACTGTATAACTGTTTGGGAACAAAATAGGGTAAGCTAATGCCTTTAATAAACTAAAGGCGGAAACATTTCTTATTGTATCACTTACATTTGAAAATGAAATCATATTTCGTTTAAAAGGCTCACCATTATCGGCACAACGAAAATAACGGCTACATCTGTTTGAATTGTATCTGTTGTCAATATCAATAATAAATTTAACAAAAAAAAAAAAAAAAAAAAAAAAAAAAAGAATGAAAGAGACTCACTCATTCCTGATACCAGACAAATGATAAAAGAACCTTAAAAAAAAAAATTACATTTTTGTTGCCCAAAGACGACAATCCGCGTTTGTAATGATCGATAGATGGAGCTTTCTCAACTGCAGTTGTTAGTAAATATAATAGCCACGTGTATTAATTTATTGTTCTTTCTTGTTGTTCTATCGTTGTTTGAGCGTGAAAGCTATCAGTGTTATGATATATTCACCTTAGCCCACTAGAGGGCGAGCATTTCATTACAATCGCGGATTGATAAAAATATGATAAAATTAAAGTAAATAAAAGGGGAAAAATAAATTCAGAAAATAAGTTAAATATCACAAGTCGTTATATTGCATTTTAAAAAAATCCACATTCAGATTTAACAATTTTCCTCCATAAGAATTTTAAATACAAAAGATTACTTGTATAAAATGAAAGTGCATATAAAAATAACGGTTTTCTTGTTTGCTTTCGTAAGCTGATATGTTATGTTACTATTTTCATAAGCTGATATGTTATGTTACTATTTTCATAAGCTGATATGTTATTATGCTTTCGAAAGCTGATATGTCCCCCCCCCCTCCCCACTGCAACCCACATTAACCATACTTTTCAAACGATTCTACTTTTAGGCTAGGCTAAAAATTTTAACTATTAAAAATAGGATTAAAAACGTTCGACAAATTTCCGGTTTGCGCATTAATATATAGATATTGCTTGAAAAGCCATTCACTTGTTGTTTCTTCAATTAAATAAAGTCTGCATTATCTACTACTAGCAGGCTTTGCCCGCTTCGCTGGTCACTATATTTAAACGAATTAAAAAAAGAATCAATATTTTTTATACCAATCTACAAACTCTACTAAAAAGAAAATACATTGAAAATGCTTAAAAATTTCGCTTCAGGGCCTCGCTGCCTTCGGCAGAGACTTCGTCACAGCAACTTCTTGGTACTGGATAATTAGTTAGACCAATAACTAATAACTGGATTTATTAGTTAGACCAATTAAAAAAAATACTTTTCCTTTTTTTCCCACTCGCATTACAAAAATATTTAAAATAAAATTGAGAAAAATTGTGTAAAAACAATGAAACAGCTTGGATCTCTAACCGGAATTTGAAATTTGGCACTGAAGAAGCTCGGACGTTCCTGGCCAAAAGTGTTTACTTACGCATTTGCAATACCCATATCAACTCATCCCCGAAATGACAAAAAAAATATAAATAATTATAAGATTAAAAAAAAAAAAAAAAAAAGAAAAGAAAAACCTTTTACACACCATGTTTTTAAATTTTCTGTTGAATCTTATAGCTATAGAACTACATTAGCACTTTTTCAATGTGTAGAAAATTTTGAAATTGATAATGACGTCAATTTCTGTGAGATGCATAATTTATTTTTTCACAATTTTTTAATGTTCACGTTTAATTAAATGTATTTATTTTTATGTCGAAAGAAAATTAACTCTTTTTTTTTTTTGCAACAATTAAATTATAGCTAATATTTATTTTCCTATTTTAATTAATTAAAAAAAAAACCTTGAAACTTAATATCTTTAATCTAATAACTTGATATATATTGTGTCTTCGCAAAAAAAATGAACAGTTTTTAGAGCTCTTTTATAAAAAAGTATAACATCTATGCAGTATCTTAAAAAAAAAAAAAAAAAAAAAAAAACATCAGTTTTTACTAAAAAAAAAAAATTGGCCGAATTTCATCAACAAAGTAGTTAAATCTAGACCAATCAAAAATAGGAGTGGTCCACCCGGATGTGTTCCGCCGACAAACTCTTTGCTTTATTTATATAGGTTAGAGTACGTATGCATTAGGATTTCCCTTAAATGAGTTTTTTTTTTTTTTTTTTTTTTTTTTTTTTTTTTTAAATCCGATACGCGTAACCTCTAATTTTTTTTTTCTATTTGACCCTAAAAACGTTTTAGCAAAATATCAGCTCTCTGGGATAATGTTAACACGTGAGGAATTGACGACAAAATCCTAATACACATATTAAGATATCTATATTAGGATCCTAATATAGATATTAATCCTAATATAGATATTAGGATTTTCCCGTCAATTCCGCACGTGTTAACATTATCCCAAAAAGCTGATATTTTGCTAAAACGTTTTTAGGGTCAAATAGAAAAAAAAATAGAGGGTATGCGTATCGGATTAAAAAAAAAAAAAAAAAGTAAAACAAAATTTCCCTCTCATTCAAGGGATATAATATATTGCATATATTTTGCATATATTGTAAGATGTAAATCTAACAGCAATAAATACACTTTAATATAGAATGTGTTTCGGTGAATATTTTTCATTGTGACAAAGGTTAATTTAATAATAAAAAAATTTTCAAAAAAGAAAGATTTGATTTGAAAAGCAAAGAATGTAAAATTATATATATATATATAAAAAAAAACAGTAAGAATAATTTTTTAAAAAGACAAATGCTCACAAATTATATTTAGATATGTTTGTGCATCGAATTATAAACAAATTTATTTTTTCTCTATAAAAAAGGTTGATATGTTACACATCAATTAATCAAAATAAAACATTAATTTAAAATACAAGAAACCGTAGTTATTTTAAGTGTTCGCCATAAAATACAACGAAAAAAATGTCAACTCACTCAGACGTTACAAAAAAAAAAAAAAAAAAAAAAAAAAAAAAGAAGTTTATTTAGCAAGACAAAAAATGTTTAATGTTAAAATCTAGAATTTGATTGTTGCAAGAACAGAAAGTTCATAGGAAAAAAGCAGTTTTTTTATAATAACGAAAAAAAAAAAAAAAAAGGATTTTTTTTTTTACCCTTTTCGTTTTGGTTAACAGTTTTTTTCTTCTTTTTCTAAGGAGAAGGGGGTTTAATTTTATTTATTTATTTAATTCACTTTTTTTTTTTTTCAGAAATCCGTAGGATTAGGAAAACTTTCCCGTCCTTAAAAATGTTTTATTTGTTTTTTGCTAGGAATGTATACTCTATAACAAAAAAAGTGACGCACCATGAAGGAGTAATGCAAACTGGACACAAATTGACATACATACAGGTTTTGATGGAATCAAGCACCAATTCATCATTATCATCGATCCTACGTGCAACTGGTACTTCAGTGACTTCTAATACCCTTAATAGGCGGCTCAGTGGGGTTGAGCTCAGTCCCCTGATCTCTATTCCACTGAGGACGTTTGGAGCATCATAAAAAGGGTCCTACAACCAGTTCTGGATTTTACCAATCTAACGGAACAATAGGACAGAATTTGGCACGATACTTCACAGAAGCACATCTGCCAACACTATCAATTAATACCAAGCCGAATAACTGCGTACATAAGGGCCAGAAGTGGACCAACGCTTTATTGACTTGTTTACTTTGTGAGGCTCTTTTTCTTGATTAAATCATTCAAATTTCCTGAAACTGTAATCAATTGTTTTTCTCCACATGTACATCACATCTACCAATTTTTGTCCCATTCGAACCACCCGTTCCACCCCATCTACCAATTTTTGTCCCGACTTCTTCTTGGTGCGTCATTTTCTTTTGTTATAGAGTGTATATCCATGCGTTTATGACAGAAATGTGTTTAAGACGCGTTACACCTTTGAAAATTTTACAGTATATAAACAAAATAATTTTTTAAATAAATATTATGGATTAAAAACTTTTTAAATACTTTAATTTGTAATACACCAATATATATGTATATATATATATATATATATATATATATAATAAATAGATACTAAAATATTTCAAATATTTAAATTTAAGAAAGATTTCAAATTAAACAATTGATATGATCAAACTCAAAGCTACTATAAATCTAATTAAAAATGAAATAAATCAAGATAATTGGAAATATATGAAAGAATGCTTGATTCCTAACGTTATCCAGGACATGATAGGAAAATTAAAACACGCAAAGTTAAATGGTTTTCTGTTACAAAGACAGCATGAGCTAAAATTCTCTTTGTTTCATGCCCAAACCATTTACTAACCCCAAATTAAGAAAGAAAATGAACTTAGAGCAACCAAGAAACATTAAAATAATTAGTTTGAACCATGATTGAAAGAATCTGCTAAAAAAAAAAGTGCACTCAATCTATCACCACAAATAACCATTAGTTGCCATTTGAATGAGGAATAAACATATACAGACAGTAAATCCCCACACAGCCACTTATATCCATTAGACATCTAAATTACATCCAATGATCCATCAAAGGTAAATAATATCTTAAGAATGTCCATTAAAAGTCCTGGATATCCTGAACTAATTATACATATCAAATACATGTTTAAATGTAGACGAAATTTAGACGTGCCTTTTTCAATGTCTAATAGATGTAACATGTTAGATCAAAACACGATTTAGATATTTTCAATATCTATTAGATTTAACAAGTCCATTTATTGGATATTTGGAGATTTATCGGATATTTAACAGACATCTAATGGATGTAAAAAAGAGTGGCATTTGTCGTGCTAAACACATCTTTTTTCCAAGACATTTATAGGACCTCTTGAGGATGAAATAGACATCTTTAGGATGTAATGTGGATGAAAGGGATATCTTTAGGATGAACTGTGGATAAGTGTGTTTATAGATGTTTTATGGATGTAAGTGGGTGCATGGGTAAAGAAAGAATACATATATAAATAAATACATATATATGTGGAAAGTAATTCCTGGCACAGTCAACAGATGGCGCGGTCTCGGATGTATCCAGAGAACGATATGACAAGCGGAAGAGATAGTTGGCATCCGTCTGCAATGTAAAGCTGTTGAGACCGTCAGAGCGAAGGTTGATGTGGTCATTTTCTTCTAATTAGAGCTTGAAACGCTCTGAGTAGATGGGTAGAGCCATGGAGGGCTCATTACTTCAATCTCACTATTTGATAGCACGCGTAGGTGCTTTTTGTATATCATAGTACGAGTAGGTGCGCTTAAATGTTGCTTTGTGATATTCTGATGAAGAGAGCTTGTATGTATCAAGCCAAAGAACCAGTAGTTGGTTAATAGTGATTCTGTTGTTACAATAATATTTATATGTTATTTGTGTTTTGTGTATCTTCAAATAAATTATCTTCAAATAAATGTGACGTTATTTAATTTGCATCTCATCATTAACCCCACCTCTAGACGCCCAGCCAAGATCTTACACACACACACACACACACATATATATATATATATATATATATATTGTTAACTGATTTTTAGATTTATTTTGACAATTTAACAATAATTTTGAACAGTCAAGGAAACCGAGTTGCTTCGAATGACTAAAAGAATATAATTGAAAGAACAGTCGTTGTCACTGGATAATTCGATTAACTACGTCACAGATCTCCCTAAAAACATCCAATGAGCGAGCGACGTGCTGAAAGAACCAAATTTTTTGTTTAAATTAACCAAATAAGTTTTATTGATTTAAACAAATATTCATTAAATCACCAAAACAGTTCAGTTAAGATAACACAATAATTTGGTTCTGGTTAACAAAAGTTTCGTTAAGTCTATTTCAAGGAAAAATATTCGGTTAATTTAATACAAGTTTAATTGATTAAAAAATTATTAAAAATAAATAAATAAAAAATAGGTGTAATTACAAACACTTGAAAAGATACAATATACACACAAAAAAAAAAAGTCCTAAAATTAAATAAATTTCTGTTTTAATTAATATATAATGAAAAAATCTATTGACCGGAAACATTTTAAATATGCCAGGAAAAGTGAAAAAAAAAAAAAAAAAAAAAAGAAAGAAAGAAAAAGAAAGAAAGAAAGAAATTTCGAAAATTTAAGCATAGGGGATTACAGTTGCATTCTCCAAATGAAATTTTCCTTTGAAAAGAGATTTCTTTGGAGAAATTTTATGTATTACGTAAAGGAAAAGATATCTTCAAAAAATATAAGTACAGTTAATAAAATAAAATAAAATGAAAAGGGTAATAGGAAACTATACAACACTTTTAAAATAATAAGTGTAGCTCGTACAATTCTTTAGCTTAGACCAGATTCTGATTTTCTGAATATTATTTGACCAACATATTATTTACTTCTTTCTTAATTTTAGATTACAAAATAAAATTTTATTTCTTTATAAACCTTTTCAAATATAGAAAAGGTTACTAAGAAATTGAAATTTTAACACATCATATGCTGCATTGAAAAATACAAAGAATTGTAGGATTACATGCATCATTTTACTTTCCGAGAATCATGACAAAAATCCGACTTTGAGATTTTGGTGCTTCTAGAAGTTTTAAAGTCCCCTGAGTTTCTTTTTGGTTTTTTGCGATGATGTATGTATGTGTGTATGTTTGTAAGTAAACATAATAGCGTCTAAGTACTTTGTTCAAATGAACTTAAAGTTAGCATATATGTCATAGGTCTCCGTAGCACTAAATCTATTGATTTTGGTGAATCTATCGCTTACAGTTTTTTTTTTTTTTTTTTTTTTTTTTTTTTTTACAAGGACACGCACAAAAAAAAAAAAAAAAAAAATCCTTATTATTATAGCCTATGGTCTATATACTATATGGAGAAAAGTTCTGAAACACTCTATTGTAATTGTCTCTTTTGACCGTAAATTTCTTAATGTTCGGAAAATTGAGTGGAATCATTCTAGATTTTTAAAATATGCTGAGTGACTTTTACGAAATATATAGTCGTTTTCTCTCTTTTAAACGGTACATTTATTACTTAAAATACTGTTTGGACATTAGGACATACAGAGGTGACCAGAGCTAAAATGTCCTATAGGGGTTATCAAGACTATCCGAAAACGTAACCGTTATCACCAATCCCATCCCCTCCGAACAGGGACCGACCCGATGCAGAAATACAATTATGATACTGAAAGCATTTACGACGTGAATAGGTAATAGGTATACATTCATTAATTGGATTTACAAAGTTCAGTTAGTGCACACTTGTACACTCAATTTTGTGGTAAAATCCACTATTGAAATTGGTTACATAGTTATTAATCATAAATATCACCAATCAGAATGCCCCATAAATTTTCTATTGGGTTCAGGCAGAGCCTGATTAAGGGGGAAGCACACATTATTTATACTTACACCGTTATTTTTTAACAAATACTTTCCTCCTATAATAAACAGAAAATTCTCATTAAAAATTATTTTAAAAGAATTCTGGTGTCTAATAACGGTGAGTAAATTGGATTGTTTTACACCGTTCATTTTTTATAAAAAATATTTCCTCGTCAAAGCGGGGAATTTCTATGACATGAAGTAAAAAATAATTGTAAAAATATTCCGGTGAGAGCGGAGATAATGTGTGCTTCCCCCTTAATCAGGCTCTGGGTTCAGGTCAGGGCTTTTTGATGACCATTCAAACACTTGGACATGATTAGCTTGAAGCCAGGATTTTGTGGAGCTTGATGTGTATATTGGTGCATTATCTTGCTGAAATATACTATAGTCTCCAGATGTTATGAGAGGCGTCTCTGGCAACAAATTTTCCGCAAAAACATCTTGATAGGCTTCTGAGTTGATCTTTGGTTTTTTTGAAAGAAAGAAATTGGTGCTGTACCGTTAGCAGTAAAAGCCCATTTATGGAAATGGGAAAACTTACAACACCGTAGGTGAGCTAAAAATGGCCATTGAAAAGAGCTGGAAAAGCATACCAAAAGGCACTTTAAAGAAACTTTCAAAATCTATGACCTCAACAATGATTCAGTTAATTGAAAAGAAGGGCAAATTTTTGGATTATTAGCAGTTCTTTCAATACTATCTTATGTGAATCGTTTTTTCCAGTTTTCTAAATGTATTAAAGAAAAAAAATGAATTGTAAAATAAAAAGCAATTTTAATTTTCAAGATATTTTTATAGATTTATTTAAAACTGTCATTCATTACATTGAGTTTGAAAATGCATAAAATTTCAATATGTATTTGTAAATATTTTGAAGTTTTTTGCCCGACTTTAAAGTTTTTTTAATTTTATAATCTCAAAAATGATTAAATTAACTGAAAACAAGGCGAAGTTTTTAGATTATTAACCGTTTTTCAAATAATATCTTATGTGGCCTTAATATATTTTCCAGCTTTTTACATATATGAAAAAAGAAAATAAATTTTAAAATAAGAAATAATTTAATTTTTTTGAAAAATTTTAATAGGTGTAATTAAAATTGTCTTTTCTCGTGTTATATTTAAATTTGCATAAAACTCGTATCAGCGGTTGTGAAATAAATTAAGTTTTTCGCTTGGCCTTAACATTTTTCCAGGGCTGTACATGTAAGACGTGAAATATAGAACCAAAAATGTCTTTGAAAATTCATAATTATATTACCTAACAGCATCTATTTGCGTGCTTTAAGTAAAGGGTGTTGCTGTAGAGGTTAGTGTCAATTAACAACAAGATGATATTAAGCTCAAGTGGAATGCCTTTTATGAAGGTCTTTTAAAGGGATCCTAGCACGTATTCACGAGAGCTTCGGAGAAAACCACGGAAAACTCAAAACGACCTGACCGATGAAGTTGACCTAGATACGAACCTGGCACTTCCTATCTACCAGTTTCAAGAGCAGAATTTTGCAGCCACTGGTGGCGTCATTTTATTTATGTATTTGTTTTACTTTATTATTTATTTATTTATTGCTTAAGAACTTTGTTGTATGATTAATTTTAACGCATGGCGAGGGGTAGGTCAACCTTTCTCTCAAGGTGAAACGACGAAGTTACAACGGAGTTCATGATGTAGGACAATATTCCACATGTGTTAATCTATTAGATTATAATCCATTGGACTTAATAATACAGAGGCTGTTCGCACATTTTTTAGACGATTTTATTTCGCACTAAGAAAAAATCGTTTGCATGGAGAATTTTATTTTCACAACAATTATATTTTTGGAAGTTTTATTTATCTTCTGATATTTAGAATTTTTGTTTAGATGCAAAAATGCGCTTTTAAAATGACAGTGGATGGAAGGATAGGTTTCCGCTCTTTCCAAAGATAGTTTTTAGTGAATTCGTTATGAAAAGCATTTATCAGGAGAAAAATGGAAAAATGTTGCAACAACAGATGAATCTTGGGTCTATTTAAGTTGTTGCAATAAAAAAAGGTCAATTTATTATGACAAAAGTGGAGAAAAAAATTGCTACATGGCTCAAAGCATCAAAAGAGAGTTTTTCTAAAGGATTTATGATTGCCACTGGTATTTTCATACAAGCGCAAGATAAAAGCAAAAAAAATGTGACAAAAATGTCAAAATCAACTCTAAATACTCTCAAGAACATATTTTAATTCCAATTTTAAAAAATGAAAATCCAGATCTTTATCCACAATGCTATCAATCCGTTGAACTGTATCAAGACAAAACAAGCAGCCACACATCACAATCCGCAATTGCTTTTCTAGAAAAAAATGGAACAAAAAACGGGAATTAAAACCATACTCTTCACTGGCATTCCTGCTAAATCTCCTGATGTATCACTGTTGGATTTTTGTGTTTTTCGACTCTTAAAATCAGCATTATCCAAACACCGACCTACAACGCTTTGTGGACTCTGGAAAGCCGTTCAAGAGGAGTAGAAAAATATACCTCTTCCGATATTATAAAAAGCATTATTATCATAGAAATTACGATGTAGAATGTTAGTTAAGAACAAGGGCTATCAAACTGAACAAATAAAACTCGAAATATGAGTGAAATTGCTTCAGTACACTCCATCAAAATCGTCTAAAAAATGTGCGAACAGCCTCTGTAAATATAAACAAGTCCAAAAATTCTTCATTTAAAACTTACATTCTCGAAAAAGAAATAAATTAATCTTTTTTACAAAGTGATTAATATAATAAAAATGTACGTAATGCTTTCTTGGGGCCAAAGAATGAAAAATATAAACTTAAATGTTAAAATTAATTAAGCAAAAATGCAAGAAATATTAAACAGAGTTACAGAAGTAAAATAAAGAAAGTAAGAGAACAATTATCGTAAATTTTAAACAACATTTATTTATTTATTTTATTTTTATTTTTTATTAAAAAATAAATAAATAAACACAAGAAAACTCAGTGTCTTTCAAATAAAAATTCTTTGAAGTAAATGCCTAAAGTTAAATATAGAAATTTGCAAAATGCTTCGGGGATTTAAAAAAAAAAATATTCCACAAATTTAATTTTACTTTCAAAAGAAATTTACGCAATGCGAAAAGAAATTTTAATTTTTGTTATGCTAAGAAGGAAGTTCTTCAAACGTTATGTGCTCGCCTTTAAAAAAATACAGAAATTTGCTTCACAAAAAAATATCTTCGCATTCTTTCCATAAATCACAAAAGTTTGGATAATTACTATAACATTTCCTGATTTATTTTATTATTATTATTTTTTTTTTTTTAAGTTCAAATTAAAAAAAAAAAAAAAGATTAAAGGAATAGAATTATATTTATTTTAATGAATATTTCTAGTGATGAACAATGCTGCCAGACTTTGCGACTTTTTTATTCAATAGTCACCAATAATTTTGCAAAGTGATATTCGATATACATAAAAGACGAATCAAATCGAATCACCCACTCCCTCAATTTTTATCACTGTACGGTAATTTTATGACCACGATTGTGATTTGGAGAACGAAAAAGAATTAATTTAACACCAAAAAACAAAATATATATAATGTTTAATAAATAACATTAATAAGAGATTAAAAAAATATAAGAAATGTAATACAAAATTTCAGTAAAGTTCAGGTGATTTATAAAAATTTGTAACTTTTCCGAGATGATATTTTTCTCCTAAATTATGAAATAAGGTTCATCAAAGTAAATCAAAATTTCACTTTATTTTCGTTTAATATTTACATTTATATATATATATATATATATACCTTTATATATATATTTCTTTTGTGCGTGTGTATGTCACTGAACTCCTCCTAAATGGCTGGACCGAGTTTAATGAAATTTTTTGTGTGTCTTCAGGTGGATTCGAGAATGGTTTAGATTTACAATTCAGTTCAATCGGATAATTGGATCAAAAGATATTAAATAAAAACTCCATTTTAACTTTAAAATCATTAAAAAGAAAAATATATTTGATGCCAAAATCAACAAAATTCACGTTTATTTATTTTTTTCCGGAAATAAAATATTTTTAATGTCGCGTGAAAAACAATAAAAATTAGAAAAAAAAATTTAATATACTATGAAAATATTCGCGTGTAAATAAATATTTTCATAGAGATACTTGGTATTAGCTTAAAATTTTTATTTAATTTAGTAGTACTTTTCTTTTCTACAGTAAAACAAAATTTTTCGTTTTAATTGTTACTTTATATGTAACTTATAAAGGTTCTTTTATGTTTTCACCTTAATTGTAAATAGTAATAATTTCGAATTTATTAGAATTTTTTTTTTATTTTTATTTTGTATATATCATAAAACAGTTTTTCCTTTTTCTTTGTATGGAACAGCTTTAGTTTGGAAAAAATTGAAATTTGGCACCGAAGTAGTATGGACGTTTCTCACCAAGATCATCAGTTACGCAATTGAGATAGCCATGCTAATTCATCGCAAAAATGGCCAAAAATATTTAAAGTCGACAAGGGGGGGGGGGGGGGAGGTCTATACTAAAGCTGTGCCTTTGTATTTATCTTTATATATATATTTCTTTTGTGCGTGTGTATGTCACTGAACTCCGCCTAAACGGCTGGACCGAGTTTAATGAAATCTTTTGTGTGTCTTCAGGTGGATTCGAGAATGGTTTAGATTTACAATTCAGTCCAATTTAAATTGTTTATTTAATTAATTTATCACTTATAAATTGTTGTTGATTTCGGAATGTTTCACATTGTATCCGGCAGACTGCGCTACGAACGTACTATCGAATATTCAATAATACGCAAGCGAAGTGATGACGTCACTGGCCGTCCGTGGATGCAAGAAAAATATTTCCTATGTTAATCTCCCATTGGATTTTTTGTAAAAAATTGCTAAATATCGAGGAAAATTATTTCCCGATTTTAATCCCCATATTTCGGTATAGATATGTATTAGTTATCACGTGCATGCGTAAGATTGAGCTGTTTTTGCTGTAAAATTGATAAAATTTGAATTTTTAATCTCAAAACTCTGTCATCCTTGGCGGAAAAAAAAATCACCATATCATCTGGCGAACATATTTAATTTCTTTCAAAAATAATGGTTAGTTCAACAACTTATATTAAGAAAGTAATGAATAATATGAAACAATTTCGTACAATACATATTACGAAAATATACATCTGGCATGTATATTTTCGTATTACGTTTTTGATCGCCAAATACAAAAAACGCCAAGAAGACAAAGTTTTGAAATTTAAAATTAAAATTTTGTCAATTTGACAGCAAAATAACTCAATCTAACACATGCATACGATAACTAATACATATCTATACCCAAATACGAGGATTAAAATCGAGAAATAATTTTCCTCGATTTTTAATAATTTTTTATAAAAAATCCAATGGGAGATTAACATAGGAAATCTTTTTCTTGCATCCACTGACGGTCAGTGACGTCACACTTCGCTTGCGTATATTCTATTGTAATTCCAGTTTGTCCCGACAGTTGGTGCTGCGATCAAATTCAGGAAAATATTTTGTAACTTCGTGTTATTATTGTTATACAAAAAATTGTGTCCTAATTGAAATATTACATCAAGCTGTAATTAGTGTTTGAAGAGTTTTGAAGTGTGCATAAAAAACTATACATTTTGCAAATTTTTTTTTGGTTGTTAATTAACAACCACCCTAACCTACAAATTTATTTGTGTAGCTAATTTATTATATTTTATTTATTTATTTTTTGTATGGAACTGTAACATATTAGCCACAGTCCTCTAAAAAACAAGTCAATAAAATAATAATCATTTTAAAATAAATGTCAATTCCAGTCATTTTTCAATAGCCGTGAGTATTTATTGAAAAAATATAAAAATGACAAATGAGGACAAACCCAGTTCAGATCCATACAGGTGAATTCGTTAAAACGATGGTGGAGGAGAGAGAGATTTTTAATTGAGAAAAAGTTACATCTTTGTAGTACGGTGCTTATTAACGAAGTGTGCCGGAATCAAATCCCACAGCACCCTTGTAAAACGCCAGCTTATGGTAACATCACCATATTTCAATGCCAAGGGCGCCAATATATTTTCCTTTGTGTTAATGATATTTTAATGGGAATTTTTAAAAATGAAAAGACGGTTATAATATGGCAACCCTACCTTGGCATAAATCACATTCGCCAACAAGACCGTTGGAAAGACAGGTGCAAGTAATCATGAAATATTACGAGATTCTTGCGACATGATGTCTACATAACGGGTCATTAATTTAATAGCTGCAATTAAATATATTATCTGAATGTAAAATAAAATAAAATAATAAAGATATAACGGAAATTTTCCAACAGAACATTTACAGCTATAAATAAATAGATTTATTGAGAAACCCATTGAAAAGGTAATAAAAATATAATTACTTTAAGGGATAATAAAATTAAATTGTGTATTAGATCCCTATATATATATTGCATTATGCTAAAAAGAGATCAATGGATTTAATACTGAATTTGTTCTTAAAATTAGAAAATGATATGTATTTTAATTTCCAATAAAGAATTTACTCAATTTAAAATAAGTTTGGCATATTTAAAGAGGATTATTAAAGGTTAATAAATTTTAATTGTGAATAAATATATATTTAGTAAGGATATAATAAATTTGATGAAATAAAAGGATATGTGAGGAACTCCCTCACAGGAACACTTTTAGTATCGGATCCCTTTGGCAAAATTTGAAATTTGGCACCGAAGTAGCTCGGACGCTTCTCGCCAAGATGTTTAGTTCCACAATTGAGATAGCCATTTCAATTCATCGCAAAAAAATGGCTTAAAATATTTAAAGTTACCAAAGGGGTCCCATACTTTTGTGCGTGTGTATGTCACTGATATTTTATTTATTTATTTTTTGTATGACAAATTTGGCACTGAGGTAGCTCGGACGCTTCTCGCCAAGATCTTTAGTTCCACAATTGAGATAGCCATTTCAATTCATCGCAAAAATGGCTTAAAATACTTAAAGTCACCAATGGGGTCTCATACTTTTGTGCGTGTGTATGTCACTAATATTTTATTTATTTATTTTTTGTGTGGAACACCTTTAGTATCGGATCCCTTTGGCAAAATTTGAAATTTGGCACCGAAGTGGCTCGGACGCTTCTCGCCAAGATGTTTAGTTCCACAATTGAGATAGCCATTTCAATTCATCGCAAAACTGGCTTAAAATATTTAAAGTCACCAAAGGGGTCCCAATTTGTGGCTTAGATTTAGAAAATCCGTGCTTTTCTCACAGCCAATTATATGTTGCGTGTTCCAGGGTTGGAAAACCTTCGAATTTGTTTGTGTATACTCCTCAAGGATTAACCAAAAATATTGTACATCCAATGGCATTACGATAAATTAAGTTTTTGTAGATTCAAAAAATATACCTGTTATAAAATAAATTGAGTTTCAACTTTTTCACCTTTAATTAAAACGAGTTTAAGTTTTTATTTAATACGAACTCTACATTTCACTTCGCTCATACTATACACATACTCACATGCATCGATTGATTGAATTGTGATAAATGTACATGTAATGATGTTAGATATTGTAATAACTTTTTGATAAAAATTTTCATCAAATCGGTCCAGATTGTTACAGCTTATTCAAAAAAGACGGAATTTTTATGTGAAATTCGTTGCTATCAGAGATTCTCTCATAAATCGAAATATTTGCCGTATGAAATAAAATTTTGTGCTGTTCGACATTCAGCGGAGGTTTTAAATAACAAGTAGAAAGTAGAAAGTACCAAGTAGCAAGTAGCAAGAAGCAAGTAGCGAAAATTTCGGTAATTATGTCTTTTACATTATAATCGGAATTCACAGTCACCATTCACTGCTCCATGCCAGTTTCACTTATATACCACATCCTTACACACTAGGGTGGTTCGAAAAAATCGATTTTTTTATTTCGGAATCGCGTTACCTCTCAAAAGTTGTAGTTTGGTATCCTCAGCTGGGGAAAAATAACAAAAAAATTCTAAGTTGACATCTTCAGTTCGCGCATGAGGCTGAAAGTTTGAAAAAATATGTTAAAATTTGAAATTTTAAAAAAATAATAAAATTAGTTTTTTTGTAATTTTTTATAATGCAACAGCCATAAATTGTCAGTATATAGCGTAGTTTGACCCTAAAAAAATATTTTATAGCTTTTACATTATATCTTTAGTTCGCGCATACGGCTTTTAAATTGGGCTAAAATCTTCTAAAATTTGAAATTTACGTGTTTAATGTACAATAATACATAAATAGCATATTTACGTTTCAAAAGTATTTTAAAAATTCTAAATTTGTTGAACATAACCTTTTATTACAGTATTATACGTACAAGTATAGTTACACACACACATTTATATGTATGTAATAACATTGCATGTCCTAGCTAATTACAGAATGATATATAGATTTTACCTATTTTTTGTGTCTTTAAGAATCCTCAGATGTGTTGAGCATTGTTTTAAATTGAGATTTATAGTAAAATAATAGCATCACCTTAAATTGTTTGTTTGTTTAACCTTGTTTTAAATTGAGATTTATAGTAAAATAATAGTTCACCTTCACAGCAAAATTGTCCTTATGAAACAATCCCTGTTCTCTTCTCCACTTTAGTACAAGATTCTGTTAAGAGCTTTACAATTCTTTCGGTACTTTGCGCGTGGCAAAGAAATTTAATTAGCTCGAACTCTGGGAGAACATTAGTATTAATAAGTTCTTCTAGGCTTTGCATTGACACATTTCTCATTATTGGAGGAGGTGTAAGTTTGCACTTGGATCAATCAATAAGTTCAATGTAATTTGAAGCTGCAAAATTGATGGTCGGTGGTTGAAAAGTTCGCACCGATTTCCCTTTTGTCTCTTGTTTTCTTGCTTTTAGCAATCTTCGAAAAGCTAGCTGTCTTACGTGCACTCTCTCATATAGTACCATTGAAACTAAAAGATTTTCGGGATGACAAAAATACGCATTCCTCTGAATGACAGGATCAATTATTTTACGTACCCTCTCGGGCAGCTGTCAAGTCTTCTGTACTAATTTATACACGTAAACTGCTCCAAACTTTACGGAGGGATGCATTTTAATTCCAAACCATACTGGAGCGTATATCTTCATAATATAGCTGACCAGAAGTTTAATTTCGTCAGAAAGTTTTACTTCAGAAATATATAGTCTTAAGATCCTATTTGCACAAGTTAACCACCTAGATTTACTAAGAGGACCAGGATCTTTCACAGCGAGATCTGGCGCACATTCTCCTGTCTTGACTGCTCGATAAATATTAAGTAAATACTGTTGGTCCTTGTTTAAGTCAGTTTGGTCACATTTATCTCCTCAGTATTAGTCGTTTCAAAATTAGCAACAAAGCGTTTTTCACAGTCAGTCAACTTCTTGCCAATTTATCCTGAGAAACTATGCGCATAAGATACGCCAATAAACCGAATAGACGAAATGGTCAAGAATTTCTTATTTACACATTTCTAGATGGTGAAACAATATTCTGAATATTTCGAATATTCCGAATTTTTTGCATTGCGAGAAATTCGCACTTGATTTCCTAGAATTAGGTCATACACCGAGATTATAGGTGCTGAAAACATCCTCTTGTAGTCTCATTTATTTGCAGAGATTTTTAAATAACTTTGCCCTCGAGAATATAGGCAAATGCTCTAGAATTCTAATACGGGCTTCTAGAACTCGCTTTTCAAGGGGATTAGAATTTATAAGGATGACATGGAACTATTTTTTCTAAAGCTACAATTTAGATTTTAGATGTCAGTTACTGTTCGTATTCATTTTTTGACATTTTTTTTCAAAGTTTAAGCCTCATGCGCGAACAGAATATGTCATCTAAAAGTTATAATTTTTTTTTAGGTTGAAACTACGCTATATACTAACAATGTATGGCTGTTGCATTATAAAAAAATTACAAAAAACTAATTTTATTATTTTTTGAAAATTTCAAATTTTAACACATTTTTTTCAAACTTTCAGCCTCATGCGCGAACTGAAGATGTTAACTTAGAATTTTTTTGTCATTTTTCCCCAACTGAGGATACCAAATTACAACTTTTGAGAGGTAACGCGATTCCGAAATAAAAAAATCGATTTTTTCGAACCACCCTATTACACACTTACAATAAGTTAGTTATTTTTTTCTAGCAAAATATTCTCTAGAAATAATTTATATGACAAAACAACGTTTGTCGGGTCAGCTAGTATATATATATATATATATATATATATATATATAAGAAAATTCTATCTGGTTTAGATTGAACAAAATTAAGGTATGTGAAAACTGGAAACAGGTAGAAATTTTATTTACGATAAAAGTTTTTTAGACAAAAGTTTATTTATTTATTTATTTTATCTTATTTTTTCCTGCACAGCTCAAAAAGGAAAAAATATAATATAATAAACTTACATATTTAGCAACAGTTTTCTTTTTCTTTCTTTTCTTTTCTGTTTTCTTATTTCTTCTTCTTTTTTTTTTTTTTTTTTTTTTTTTTTTTTTGTGTGTGTGTGTGCACGTGTCTAATATTTATTTAAAGAAAGAAAATGGGAGGGAGATAATATTTAGTATTCTATTACCATTTTTTATTTATCTTTTTTTTTTTTTTTTTTTTCTTGTAATGAATCAATTTTAAAAGAAACAAATAAAAGATTAAAATATTTGTCCTAAACAAATCATTTTAATATTGAAAAAATTTTCAAATTAAATATAACAATACTTTTATATTTACTATATTAAAAAATAAATAAATAAAATATTTTCTTTTTAGAAATAAAATTTTGCTGCGATATCTAAATATATATAATATATTGAAATTACAGATTACTCATCGAAGTCTTTTGGAAAAACCCTTTTGAGTCATGCAAAAAAAAAAAAAAAAAAAAAAAAAAAAGAAAGAAACAGGAAGAAAGAAACAGAATAGAAAAAACGCTGCCTTTCGATAAGAAAGTATTTTCTTTGAATAAAAATTCTTTGAAATATATAGAAAGGAAGAAATATAAAAACTGGATAACCTTTGAGATTTTCCCCTTCAATTTTGTTCTCAAAACGTAATTTCACTTTCAAAGGAATTTTATGCAATACAGAAAAGAAATTTTAATTACCATTATGGAAAAGGGTAGCCGTTCTAAAACGATATAAAAGTTTTAAAAGGTCAAACGAAAATGTTGTACCAAGGGAAAAACATTCGATTTTTATTTTATTTTATTTTATTTATTTATTTTTTTTTTTTTTTAAGAAAAAAATGGTGAAAGCTCGTATGAATGTAAAATTTTGTAACTTTTCCAAAACGAGTTTTTATTTTAATCCCGAAATTATGTTCATAAAAAGAAATCAAAATTTTCATTATTTTCGTTGAATATTTCCATGCAAAAAGCTTTTGAAAAAAAAAATTATCACTTTTAGACAAAAAAAAAAAAAAAAATCAATGCAGAAAAAATAAGTAAATGTAAAAAATAGTAAGAAATAAGTAAAAAGTTTCTCACGATAAGGAAAATTTTCCTGTACAGAGGGTAGCCCAGAAAAATTATATAAATGATTCTTAAATCTTTAGTGAGAAAATTTTATTTTATTATTTTATTTACTTATTCAGAAAACGGTGAATTTTTTGATCAAATGAAAAGCAGAAAAGAACAATAAAGGAAGAAGGAAGTAATCCACTATTCTTTTAACATTTTAAAAAGTTTTATGATCATTTATGGGCGCTTATAGATTTTTTTTTTTTTTTTTTTTTTTTTTTTTTTTTTTACAGGGACACAATAAAAAATGCTTTATCCTTATGGCCTATGGGTTGAAATTATGTCTAAATATCTTATCCGACTGTGCTGATAATTTATATGCATGTTATAGGTCATCATCGCGTGAACTGTATAGATTTTGGTGAATCTAGCATGTACAGATTTTTACAGGGACACAACAAAATATTCTTTAGTATTTAGAACTATTGGCTCAAATTATTGAAATGCAATAGCGTTAAATACCTTATTTGATTGAGCTGATCGATTTAAGAATTTTCTTACTTTAATTTATTTAAACAACTGCTAATTACTTAATGTTCGGAAAGTCGAGTGGTATCACTCCCGAGTTTTCTATTTGAGGAAGTTCTATATATATATACATTATTGTACACTGACTAACTGACTTTTTCATAAGTTGTCATTAGGATCAAACCACAATGATAAGGGGTTGAAAAAACAGGTACCTACAGATGAAATCTTACATTAGTGTGCGTTCCTTATCTATAAATAACTAAAAATTTTAATTGAATGAATATAGTATTTAATTTAATTCATTAAAACTATAGTATAAATTGCAAATATAATTATATACTATTCTAATATAATAGTTTTTAAATACAACGAACAATTTTCATCTTTAATTTAAGAGTACAAAAGATTGAAGTAAATGAGATAGACAAAAACATTACGATTAACCATAGAGTGTTGAAATTAATTAGTTAATACTCTTACGATATGTTGCTGTATACTGCATCTTTAACGAACACATAACATCTCATTTTAGAAATATCAACGATAAATCAAAAAAGGTTGGTTAAAATTTAATATTAATTGTGTATCTTCATTTTTGGTCAAAACATGATTAGTCATTTTATGAAAATACGATGGATATTACAAAAATAAGTACATACATAACAGATTTTTATTTTATTTTATTTATTTATTTATGTTTTGGGGAGGTGGGGGATAAGCTAATAATCTTGTATCCTAAAAAGCATGCAATATCCATTACAAAATTTCCTTCTACAAGAGTCTAATATGTTACATTACTGGCCAAAAGTATTAAAAAATTAAATTTTAAACTTTTTTTTTAAGAAGCCTAAAAAATTAATAATTTTTAAATTAAATTAATTTTTTACTTTCTTCTATATTCAATAGAAAAAAGTATTGGATTCGAAAAAATTTTCGACTTCCGGTTTTCGGTGGATTTACACGTTTCGAGAGATCAAGAACACGATTTGACTATTTTTATAAAATGTCTGTCTGTCCGTCTACCTGTCTCTCTGTGACAAAAATTTTGTGGTGATTGTATCTCAGGAACTACTGCACAGAATTGCGTATAATTTTACATGTAGATGCACCTTGACCTAAATTAGTGCCTATCAACTTTTGTTGAAAACCGCTCAACAGATGACGCTGCTATGCAGCGATTTCTACAATTGAAGGGAAGGCTATATCTCAGGAACTACTGCACAAAAATGTATATAAACTCATATATAGATGCAACTTGATATGAATTAGTGCCTATTAACTTTTGGTGTCAACTGCTCAACAGGTGGCGCTGCTATGCAGCGATTTCCACAATTTAAGAAAAGGCTATATCTCAGGAACTACTGCATAAAAATGCATACAAATTTATATATAGATGCAGCTTGACATATGTTAGTGGCTACCCAACAAACACAAGACTTCTGGCCACAAGCTGTAAACGTTCTGGCCAAACAGACTTGTGGCCATTGGTATCATGCCAGTGCTACATTTTAAATAGAGCGCCTGAACTTCCGGCAGTCGGTGATTAACTAATCACGGGCCAGTGCGGGGAAGCTGATGCCTTTTCCTTGCTGAGTAGCCACTGCAGGTCGGATTCCGGGAAAACTGTTGTGGCCTTGCATCATTTAAAGAGAAGCGGGCCTGTTACATCTACCGTAACCTAGCCATAACTATGCCTGAATCTGCTAATCTCGCGCACGCGCAGACCGTTTTGTATCACGTCAAAATGCCTAGTAAGTAAACATACATGGCGTCTTCGTTCGTGGAGTGGAGCAACCTAATGTGAAATGGTGAAAACGAAGCAAATGTAAGTAAGATCTTCCTGACATTTCTCATGCAAGTATGTATGCATCGCTTTGCTTTCTGACAGTAAAAAATTTAATATCTAAATATAGGAAAATGTTGAAATAATTCTAATCGCAAAAGATTCTACAACCGGTGTGGTAAAAACTTATTCAATTAGATGAGATATAATACAATTTCATGTCTGAAAGTACAAGCTTTGATTTAGAAAGTACAAGATTTGTTTCTTGTACATTGTTACAGAAAGAAAATCACAACCTACAAAAAAGGCTTAAAAAATCTCGTACCTGTTTATTGTTAATTTAAATTATTTTTAAATGAAGTAATAATTAATATTAGAGTATCAACTACTTCTGAAAGTGGTAATTTAATTTACAAATATGTATAATATGACTGAGAAACATTTACTAATAAAAACATGGTTAAAACGAAAAAAAACCTGTTTTTTTACCAACCCTGTATATTAACTTTAAAACACAAATTAATTCAAGTCTAGAAAACTTAATACAGTAGAGAATCTTTATAATGCACACCTTAGGCCCAGAAGTAGTGCATATTATAGAATCTTGCATTATCTATATAGTTTTACAAATTAATAAAACTTATCAAGTAATCATGGTCATATATTGCCTTGAATAAATTATGATATTTACATTTGAGAACCATTTAAAAATTTAAGATTTTTCATTGCATGAAATAAAATTTAAAATTTACATAAATGATTATTTAAATAAATTAGCAGCAAATACATTAACACTATACTTAATATTGTCTTACGAATCATTTACCAGTATTTTATTTTCTGCAGTTTTGTTGATTTTTTTGGATTATGAAATTTTAGTTTTATTTTTTTAATAAATTTAAAATATTTTATTCATTTAAAAAAAAAAAAAAATCTCCCCCCACCCCTTATTTATAGTTTTTTTACAGGGAAATAATGAAAAATTCTGTAATATTATGGCCTACAGTCTGAAATTATTTAAAATGTGATGGTGTCTGAATTCCTCATTTGATTGAGCTTTAAAATTCATATACAAGTTATAAGTATATGTCACACAAACTGTATAAATTTTGGTGAATGTAACACTAATAGTTATTCTACAGAGATACCCAAAAAATTTGAATACATTCTGTTTTATTCAACAATGTACTATTTGAGAGTAAATAATCAAACACTTATTGTTAATTTTCTCGTTTTGTTTATTTAATGACTTCTCTTACTTTATTTTATTTAAACAACAGTGAATTACTTAAAGTTCAGAAATTTGACTGGAGTCACTCAACATTTTTATTATTTCTCTTAATGTTTTTGCATATTTATCAAATTGGTTATATATATATATATATATATATATATAGTTATATACATTATTTTTGTGAAAAATAAAAAAATAACTTTTCTATGTAGAAGTAAAATTTAATTTTGTATATTTTTCATATGGAATTTCTATTACCAAGTAATATTTTTTTTAGAAAATTAAAATAAGAATATAAAATTATGAAATGATTAAGTATGTAAATTTGATTTTTTTCAGTTCTTGGATAAAAAAAATGACATGTTGGTATTGCACATAAAATGTTATATAAAAATGAAAACTTTGCTTTGAAAGGACTTGTGGACATAAATTGATAAAAACATTCTACCTACATTTATAAGATTTTTTTTTTTTACCTAGTATAGAAATGTTAAATAAGATACTTCCATATTAAGTACAAAATAACAAAGAAACAACTTAAATCATTTTTAAGATTATAATCGTCTATGACGTATGTAATTATCAATCATGCCGTTTGTGAAAAACTTTAATATTGAAAAGTCCATTTGGGGAGGGGGGGGGGGATTAAGTTATTCTTTAATCGTCAACATTTTGTACTGGAGATGACTCAACATTATGCAAGAAATCTTTTTCTGGCTAAAAAGCCGTGTCTATTTCTTTTGTTTTTAAAGATTTAGATATAGCATTAAATAACTTTTTTTTTTTAAATCTTAATATCCAGTATGATTAATATTACAGTCCACCACAGCAGATTTACTTTGCTACATCTACAAACTGTACATAACTAATGTAATTAGCATTTTCTTCATGATTTTTTTTTTTTGTTTGTTTGTTTGTTTATCGTGATTAAAATGAAATTACTTTTCATTAATCAAATTATTAATTTTTAATAAAATATTTCTATTGTTAAAATTGCTAATTTGAAGTTAAAATTGCAATTTATTGTTTTAACAGAATAATTTTATGCATTGAACATGTTCAGTTTAGAGGATTTTATTTTGTCCAGTTTCGTGTGTTTTTTCCCTTTTTGTCCAGCGTCCCGGACTTTTGACAAAAAGTGGACAAAATAACAACCCTGAATAATAGCATATTTAATTAATTTAGTTTATTTTTTTCCTTTTTTAGAATTTTTACCTATAATTGCAGGATTAATCATGGCTAAAGATTTTGATGTTGAGGCTATGCTCAAGGCACCTTTTAAGAAAGAGGTAAGAAGAACTATAGTGGTCTTGTTATTTATTTTTTTATATTTTGTTATGTAAACATTCCAGAAATTTCAAAAATCTTAAAAATAATCTTGCTCTGTCTTGTAGAATGAACCATTGGCCGCTGTTCCTTTAAATTACTAAACAAGGTAGTATGCATTGCCATGGGGTATAAATTAAGCTTTTGGTAGAATATTTTTTTTTTTTATAATTAAAATAAAATTGAGAAATATCGTGCTAGAGAAATCAGAATAGCTTCAATGTGTGTATGTGCAGCGCTCGTGAAATACAGTCAGCTGGTCAGCATTGGCGACCAATATCTTTTAACTAGCAATGTTCGTTTTCAATTTTAAGGAAACTGTTTTTTTTTAATGTATGTTTTGGTGAAAGAATTGGTCCTAGAATCGGGCTCCAATTCTACTTTTGATGCTGGCTAACTTTCCCTGTCTTGATTCCTGCTTCTCTCACAACTTTTTCAGATAATGTGTTGAATTAGGGGATTGATTAGGTGCATGTTTCACAACTCAGTATTAAATTATTGTGCTGTTTTAGGGAGTTGGTTTACACTGCTCCTTGTCAGCGTATGCTATCGACCTGGTGTTTAGTCGTCGTACCTGGGTAATGATGTATCAATGCCGATGGTGTATTGGTTTAATGAAAATAATTGGTTTAATGTTAAATAAGATATTTCCATATTAAGTACAAAATAACAAAGAAACAACTTAAATTATTTTTAAGATTATAATCGTGTATGACCTATGTATTAATCAATCATGCTGGTTGTGAAAAACTTTAATATTGAAAATAGTCTCTTTTGGGGGGGGGGGGGGGGGATTAAGTTATTCTTTAATTGTCAACATTTTGTACTGGAGAAAATCTTTTTCTGGCTAAACAGACGTGTCTATTTCTTTTGTTTTTAAAGATTTAGATATAGCATTAAGTAACTTTTTTTTTTTTTTTTTTTTTTTTAAATCTTAATATCCAGTATGATTAATAATATTACAATCCACCACAGCAGATTTACTTTGTTACATCTACAAACTGTACATAACTAATGTAATTAGCATTTTCTTCATGATTTTTTTGTTGTTGTTGTTTGTTTGTTTATTGTGATTAAAATGAAATTACACTTTTCATTAATCAAATTAATAATTTTTAATAAAGTATTTCTATTGCTAAAATTGCTAATTTGAAATTAAAATTGCAATTTATTGTTTTAACAGAATAGCTTTATGCATTGAACATGTACAGTTTAGATGATTTTATTTTGTCCAGTTTCGTGTGGTTTTTTTCCACTTTTGTCCAGCGTCCCGGACTTTTGACAAAAAAGTGGACAAAATAACCCTGATTAATACAGGACTGCCACTGGTGACTAAAAAGGCAACTAAAGAGACTATTTTGAAGGAAAGGCAACTATGGTGACTATTTTAGCCAAAATATAGGCAAAAGCAACTATTTTGGTACCAGTTGAAAAATTTAAACAACTATTTTAAACATTTAGCAACTAAAAAGAACAACTTCTGAGGTTATATTTAAAAACAAATCCTGCTCCAAAGTTACCCCTTCTCAAAGTTTTATCTTAAAAGGAATTTTTACAGAAAATGTTTACTTAAGTAATCATATGCAAATCATGATGTATTTCCTCAATCAAGCGCTATAAAAGAATTTTTTTTTTCTTTATTTGGGGCTAAATGATATTTTGGGAATGAGCTATGAAAACAAATGCAAAGTAGTATGCTGTGGCTACCACAAGACATTCTTATATATTTTTCTGTTCAAAATCACCATGTAAAAATAATTTATAAAAAAAAATAAATAATACATAAGCAATGTTTAAGCACATGGACTCAGTTCAGTGATCTAATTAAACAAATGGCAATTGTCTGATGACATTTTATAGAAAAATCTATTTTTAAAGTTGCATCTTTAAAATCTTTGCAAGCATCATTTTAAACCTAGCAATACTTTTTAAATATATGAACAATAATTATAAGAAAAAAAAACATTTTATATACCATGTTTTTAAATTTTCTGTTGAGTTATAGCTATAAAACTACACGAGCACTTTATCAATTTGTATAAGATTTTTAAAGTGATAATGACGTCAATTTTTGTGAGATGCATAATTTAACTTTTTACAATTTTTTAACGTTCACGTTTAATTAGATGTATTTATTTTTATATCAAAAGAAAATGAACTTGTAAATTTTTTTGGCAACAATTAAATTATAGCTAATATTTTAATGTCTATTTTTAAAGCTATTAGGAGGTTATTATTTTCATATTTATTTTAATTAAAAGAAAACTAACAAAAATTCTAAAATCGGGCTTCGAAGTATTGTGTTGTCGTTGGGTTCTGAGCTATTCTGAAAGTTTCAGATGTCTAGCTAGTAGGGAAGTTAGTTAAAAATCGATTGCAAGATTTGTACTTAACAAACAAACAATAATTGAAGTTAATAAAAACATGGTAAAATAGGAACTTTTGTCATAACTTGACTAAAAAACGCAATAATTAAAAGCATAATCAAAATAGGTGCTAAAATATATATATATATATATTACAAAAACTTATGCCAGAATGAATAAATAAAAAAAAATTAATTAAAAGGCATCACCAACATGGCAGCAAAAGTTTAAAAATCATCAAAAGGGTTCTGTACTAAAGGTGTCCTGCCTGGGAAAATATGAAAACTGGGTTGTCAAACATGAATTTTATTTTGAAACTTTTCTTTGGATGATTTGTTTTAACTATCATTAGCGTTTCATCCTACAAAAACTAATAATAATTTGGCCTCTGATGGATTAAAATTTAAATTGGGTGATGAAATTGGTATAAGACTTATTAGTTTCAAATTTTAAAGGTAAATAAAAAGAAATTGTGAAAAATTCGCTAGGATTTGTTAGTAATAATACATTTTGGGAATCAGCTTTCATGAAAATTGCAATTAAATATAAATTTTGTTAATTAGCAGTGAGTTTTTTCTGTTTCGACAACTTGCGACAAAAATATAAATTTTCATCAAGCATTTTCTTTTTTCTTTTTTTTTTTAAGCTAATTTCATAAATTATATAGGCCTTTACCTTAAGAAGGTTTTTCATTTTAGTGTTTGGTCAAAGAAAATATTTTTTTTTTCACCTATTAACTTCTTTAAAGAATTAAAGTTTTAATCTCCAACCTAGCAGAAATCGCATGGAAAATGTGAATTGTCTTTTAAAACTCAGAAAAATTTGATTGTAAATATCTGGAAAATTGAAATTTCTTTCTCACACCTTGTTTAGCTCAATTCAAAGGATTCACATGCATTCTGTCACAATCAGTAGAAACATAACCTATTATGGTCTCTAATTTTTGAAATATTATATTAGAAAAGTACTAAAATTCAACCCATTGTGTGTTATTTGAAAGAAAACAAAGGATTGAAAGTGAATATCAGGCTAAACCAATTTTAGGTTGCAAGAGCAGCTGGCATCACCTGGTTATATTATGTGTTGCTGATATATATATGTATATATATTTCAGTAATCTAAAATACTCAGGATTTTTTTTTTTTTTTTCTTTTTAACATTAGTGAAAATTACTGCTTAATTATTCAGATTATTTTATATAATCATAAAATTAATATTGGATAAAAGAAGAAATTGGGGAGGAGGTAGGGGGGGGGGGGGTTGTGAAACGAAAACTATTTTCTGCTTCAGAAAACTTATTTAGGAGACTATCTTTCCTATGAAAGGCTACTAGAGCGACTATTTTTGTAGTCTTCATTGAGTGGAAGCCCTGTTATTAGCATATTTAATTAATTTAGTTTATTTTTTTCCTTTTTTAGAATTTTTGCCTATAATTGCAGGATTTATCATGGCTGAAGATTTTGATGTTGAGGCTATGCACAAGGCACCTTATAAGAAAGAGGTAAGAAGAACTATGGTGGTCTTGTTATTTATTTTTTTACATTTTGTTATGTAAAGATTCCAGAAATTTCAAAAATCCTAAAAATAATCTTGCACTGTGTTGTAGAATGAACCATTGGCCCCTGTTCCTTTGGATTACTAAACAAGGTAGTATGCATTGCCATGGGGTATAAATTAAGCTTTTGGTTGTATAAATTACAAATGGCTTTTTAAGTAGTATAAAATAGAATTTAAGTAGAATATATATATATATATATATATATATATATATATATATATATAGTTGAGAAAAATCATGCTAGAGAGATCAGAATAGCTTTAGTATAGAACCCTTTTGCGGAATTTTAAATTTGACATCAAATTAGCTCAGACATTTCCTGCTAAGGTCTTTACTTACGGAATTGCAATAGTCATTTCACTTCATCATCAAAATTATAAAGATTTAAAAGCCGCCAAGGGGCTCCTAAGTTAAAGCTCTACCTATACTATACCAAAGTAATTTTAATGAATAAATATAGTAAATGATGCTAGGGAATAAAATACAGTTACTGCATTATAAGAAATCACTGCAGAACTGATTTTAAAGTAATAAGTACAACACTTTGAATAAACACCATAAAATGCAATAAACTCGCAGAATTTAACAGAGGGGAGTCTATTGTATTTTATGGTGTTTATTCAAAGTTTTGTACTTATTACAGTTACAGCATGCCTTTATATGGAAGAATATATTAAAATAAAGCCTATCATGCTAAATTAAATTCTGTTTGCAAAGAATGTAAGCAGTACTTTTTTTTTTTTAAATACATTTTTATGTAGTAATCTTTTCCTCTTGCTTTTTCAAACTGTAAATTAAACTTCAAATATGAATCCCAAATTCAGAAATAACTTTGTGGCCTAATTCGGAAATACGGTATCATTTCACTACTAACTGTTAAAAAGTTATGCTTAAACGTATCTAATTCCTAAAATATGATATTATTTATATTATTTCGGTACTAATTGTTAAAATTTGCCATTTTTTTAAAGGTGATTTCCGAAAATCTGGATGTTTTGTGGCTTATTGTTGAAACCATCAATCCTTTCGCCGCTAATTATTAAAGTTACTTTAATCGCCCAATTATTTTCTGAAATAGGCTTTATTTCACGGTGTTCAGTGAAATCTGCACTTTTTCTCAAAGATAATTCCCGATGTATGCAATAAATTAGCCAAAATATGGAATCATTTTGCTGCTAATTTTTAAAATTTATGTAATAGCATTAATTGCCAATAAAGGTTATTATTTTACTGTTAATTGTTAAATTTTGTATATTTTTCAAAAATAAATACCGAAATATGCAATTGTTTCACAAAAAATAATAGAATTGCTTTTTTATGCGTGATTGCCATAATACACAATACGAAAGTCTATCGAAATATGAGATCGATTTGTCGATAAAATTTACATTTAATCGTTTAAATTATATGCTGAAATAAGCCATTATTTCACTACAAAACAACGTTATTTTCTTGCAGTGGGTCGTCAAAATATATCGCTTTATGGCTTGTTAACAAAATTTACCTTTATCGTGGCTAATTTCTCAATTAAACGATTGTCTGCGAGAGGGAATCTGCAAAAGCTATCATGTCATAACATCGCCAAAAAAAAAAAAACATAAAATGAAGTCAAATTTCATATTTTTATAATTTTTATAACTGTAATAAAAAAAAAAATTCGAAAATCAAGCAACGAGGTACATCATGAAAGGTCAAAACGTACCTGAATATGTGTGTTTTTATTTTTTATTTTGCTGGCATCCGTTTGCCAACAAAGCAACCAGCATACACAAAACAAAATAGACATTTTTATTATATGTAGAAATAAAACTTATTCTTTGGCGATGTTTATATGCATGGCGTTTTTTCCGGCTATGTAATGATGCAATGCCGTTTGTCATTTAAAATAAACATATTTATTTTCCTTCTTAGAACTTTAATTACATAACGCTGCACTCTGTTAAAGTGTTTATGTGATCTGTGTGAGGATTATTGTGGCACTTTAGTTAGATAACAAAAATAATTTGAAATTTGGTAATTTCTTTAGCTTGGATTAATCATGAAATATTTATGTATCCACTTAATATATGTATATATTTTATTCTTTATTTTGCTTTACCTAATTTATTCATTTATTTTGCATATTTTCGTACTACATCTCCAAAATCGCATTTGAGTAATAAATAATTAAAATGCACTGAATGGCTTTCAGTTTCAGCTCTAATTCTTTTTATTTTCATTTATTTTTTTAATTTATTTACATTAATATTAGCACTTTATTGATTGTTTTCAAATAATGATAAAATAAATAAGAAAATATAAAAAAGACTTATCTTTTTTCAATTATAGAAGTCAGCCTTATCCTGAAGCCTGTGGTCATTATGCTGTTCCACTTGAAAGCACTTTTAATATTGAAATACTTATAGAAAAAAATCAAATCTTGGCAAAAACTGCTATATTGGATTAGTTTTAGGTGTTCAAAATAAAAAAGAATGCAAGTTGACAAATTTAAATTAACATTTTCTAATGGATAGAACGAAATTAGATACAAAAACAATGATGTAATGCTAACCTATCAGGTGATTCTTTTTTTTTTTTTTTTTGGCTTCCACATATAAAAGAGGTTTCCAGTGTATATATATATATTATATTAGCCAGGGCCCGCATTAAGCATTCGCCACCTCGCCAAATGCGAACAAATCAGAAAATTGGCGATAAAATTTTTATTTTTGCGAAAATGTTGGCGAATGATTTATTTTTCACCAGTTTTCTCACAAGGATTTAAAAAAAAAAAATCCAAATTTTTGTAAATAAATAAATTGACCGAAACATAAGTTGTAAAACAATGTGTGCCGAGTTTTCATTTTTTCATAACACGCTCATTCCAGATTCCAGCAAAATAAACAAAAGCATCAACGTGCGTACAGTTACAGTCAGCCTATGTTCGCGCTTCCGTCTCCGTCTGCCGCCTTGAATTCTTTCTTCTACCTCCATGTTCACGGAGGGATGGTTTCTCGTTTCTCCTTTGCGTTGATTTACTGCACTGCACATTCTGCCTTGTGCATGACGTCACATCCCACGTGCGCCGCTCTTCTCTTTGCATCTTTGCATGCTTGTAAATGAAATACGTCGGTCGCACCGAGCCGAGATCATCTCGTTTCAGTTTTATCGTTTTAGCATCGTTTCTTGAAATTTGTTTTATTTTTAATGTGTTTTGAACACAAAAATCAAAATAGTGAAATGATACTTAAGGACATTTTAGATTATTAACTTAAAATAACGATTGAAATATTAACAGAAAATCTGTATGATGGCTGGAAGGCTATACTAGCCATTACTAGTTTTTTTACCAAAACATCTGGTTCAAATGCTTCTCAATCACTTCAGAAAGAAGGTGTGAAGAGAAAAAAATAGAATCAACAGACACATTGAATCAGCCATCTCGGAAAATTCAGTCTAGGGTGTTTACAAAATATAAATGCTATATTTCTATACATTTTTGCCGTTCAAATACTTAATAAAAATAAAATGACATAAAATCTACAAAATTGGATTACGGTCATAAAATGAAAGTAAAACCGTTTTTAAAAATAATGTAGCAGCAATTATGAATTTGGAAAATCATAACAGTTCTGGCAAGTTGGCAGCAATAAAGTGTAATTAACCATGAATATGCAATTAATATTAAAATCAATTAAATTGGTATATTATGTTGAATTATAAGCACCTGTTGTTTTAAATGAGTTTTATGCACCGTAGTTTTACTGTACATTGTAAAAATTTCGTGTATAAAATGTGGCTAACACTTTTAAAAATTGGCTAATGATTTTTCAATTTGGCTAATTTATTGGCTAACAATTTGAAATCCTTAGCGCGGGCCCTGATTAGCTATATAAGCAGACTATTTTTATTAATTAAATCAACAGACAATTTTCATAAAAATTTGTTTCTGAAATCAATATTTCCTTCAAATCGTTCGTCGGTTTTACTCTGAAATTTTAATTTTTCGATCATTTCTTGCATTTTCAAATTTCGGGTTGCACAATCAAGTTCAAAGGGTATCGGGGCAGAATTCTTTTATCTGAAGGGCAAACAGGGTGCAGTGCTTCGTTAATTCTGCCTAGAATGGACACTGTGTGTGTATATATATATATATAGAGAGAGAGAGGAAGTATTTGTTTTATGAAAATTTTTGAACTCTAAAATGTCTGTCTGTGTATGTCATAAATTTTGTGGATGCTGTATCTCAAGAACTAATCAAGGAAATTTAACCAATCTTGGTATTTAGTTAAACCCTGACCTACACAGATGCTGATTAGATTGGGAGATCAATCGCTCAACAGATGGCACTGTGATCTCAATTAAAAAAATTTTAACATGGCATTATAGGACAAAATTTCACAAATGTACGTTATACAAGTTATTTTTAACGTGTAATTGTAAAGTTAATATGGATTATTGATGTAATAGTACTAGTAAATTAGCATTGCTTCTCCCCCCCATCCTTTCAGGATGTAAATTTTCAATATGGATGTCTTTCGAAAAACTTTTAAATACTTTAAGACAAATGGTTCAACAATAGATCTGTGATAATTTAAAACTAAGTTATCATTTTTTTTTCTATTCTTTAACAAAAAGTTAGAAAAAAAAAATCACATTTCTTCTTATGTTGGCACAAAACTTTCTTTTCGGCATTTAGTGTTATAATTCTGTGAGATAAAAACTCGTCTGTACTTATTATGGAAAAAAAATTCCATAAATAATAATTTAATAAATAACTTGTAGTGCATGAATTTGTGTAAAATTATATAGAAAAAAGTAATGTGGTGGTCACAACCTTCTGATTTTTTTTTTTTTTTTTTAATTACAAGTTAAGTAAAATTTTTAAATATCAATTTAGTATTAATTTTTATGCTGTTATGTATATATATGTGTGTGTAAGTAATATTGAGAGTAAATTTGTAAAATGTGTATGTGTCCTGTCAAAAATGTTTGACCACCGAGAAATCTTGTTGCAGAACATTCAAAAGTATTCTGCTATGGGGGATAGATAAGATCAAAGCATTGTAATTATGAAATTTTAATAATACATAAAGTAAGCTAAAGAGTTTTATGCAATATTCTTGGTATCACACAAGATAAAAATTTTTGTTCATAATTTTGTTTGACTAGTTAAATGTTTGTAGTAAGAAACCACATTTACAAAAATACTGGTGCTCAAACTAAAGTGGGACAAGATCATCAAACGTTGAAATGGATGCAAAATCTTGTATATATTAAAAGAAACAACAAAAATTAAATGAATGGATGATATTGAACGCTTTTACTTTTTATAGGTTTTAAAACTTAATAAAGCAAGCTTCCAAAAATTATTGATATTTATGCTGCATATGGAGAAAGATTGGAAATCATAAGGCTTCTGCAGAGCATTTAATCAGATTTTTAGGAGGGGGGGGGGTTGGAAATCACAAAATTATAAGTGAGAGATATTGAACAATTCTATTTCTTTATAAGTTCTGGAATCTATTTACATAAGGTAAAAATATTTTACATCTCCCTCTTTAAATTCTAGAATTTAATAAAGCATGTTTAAAAGGACATTTATGCTATGGAGGGAGAAAAATTAGAAATTGCAATCTTTCTATTAAAAATCAGGAGACTTGGAATTTTTAAACAATACTATTTTGAAAAGAAACAGAAATATTCAGTGCTGTAAATATAATATGCGTTGCATGAAAATAAACGCACCTTAGCTTTAAGAATTAGAATGGTATAGAAGTGTAATAAAAAAAAATATGAATAGGTGACGCTTGATGCAAACGGTATGTGTATTATTCAAGAAATGAAAATACGAGTCAAAACGATGAAAGAACAATATGATTTTTTAAAACATAACTTTATTGAATTTATGTCAAAAGTACATGTTGCATGAATTTAAACGCACATGTAAAAAATAAATAACTGAGAAACAAATATTGTATATAATACTTTGTAAAGCCACCATGGACTTCTATAACAGCCAGTAAACGCCTTGGCATTGACTGATACAGTGGCATGAGGTCATCCAAGCTGATTGTCTTCCAAGCTAATAGAATGGCTGATTTTAGTTCATCTTTCGTGTTAAACAGCCTTCCGTTTACGTAAACACGGCAAGCCAGAATACCCTATACGTTCTCCACTATGTTTAAATCGGGGCTTTTTGAGGGCCAATGCAGAACTTTAATTTTACTGCCTCGGAACCATTTTTTCACGATATGTGCTGTAGGTACAGATGCACAATCTTGCTGAAAAATATAATTTCTTCCAGCTTTCTTGACTGCTTGACGGCGGAGATTCCTTGTGAGCATCTGGACATAATCTACAGAGTTCATAGTGTTATCCACGAACTCTAATTCGAAAGTCCCTTTAAAACCTATGGCTGCCGACACCATGGCAGACCCACCTCCTGATTGACGTTTTGAACAGTACATTTCTTCGGTTCTCAAATCGTGCCAGTAGCTATGAAATCCATCCGGCCATCGAGATTAAACTTATTTCATCGGAGAAGATGAATTTTTCCCATTTTGTCGATCTAGAATCCATTTTCTTGCTCATTCCAACCGCATATCATTGTGCTTTTGAGCGAGGGGTGGTTTCGCCTTCATTTTCTTAAATTTAATGAATGTTGCAGCTTTGATAGTTCTCCATATGGTTTTCCGATAAACACCCAGCTTGTATTGAGCCTTTATCTTCGCACAGGAAATATTCTTATTCTTTGCAACGTTGCATATTCGACGTTTGTCGTAACTGGTAAGCTTTCCTGTTCGCTTCTTATACGCTTTTTTCCTATAATTTTGTACTTTCTTTATATAATTTCGCACAACACTCTCGCTTCTTCCGATTTGGTGCCCAATTTCACGATTGCCTTTATCACGCATAAAGTCGATTTTTATCCTCTCGTCTACTGTCAAAGTTTCCCCTCTTACCATCCTGAACAAACTCCGTAAATTTTGCACTCAAGCATTAAAACTGTTTTTAGAGAACTTTAGCAACATGACTGTCAGTGTTTTAGTTTAATTCCGGTGGCTCTGATAAATTTTAAACACAAAATACAGAGTGCGTTTAATTTCGTGCAACAAACGAAAAACAGAAAAAATAAGAAAATGCTTAAACACTCATTTACATAAGCTTGCATGAGCCTAAACATACGTGCTCAAAGCAACTTATTCAGTTGTTAGTAATATGCAATAACTGTAAGTCACATTCCTTCTTTAAAAATTACTATTTCTGGTTATTGGAAAAGGTGCGTTTACATTCATGCAACGCACTGTATGTCTCATGTCTCACGTTTTCTGTCATAGCGGTGGCACTGTAAGAAGCTTCCTAAAATAGCGGCAATTTTTTAAAAACAATTTATTGGAAGTGAGGAAAGTTTAGCTATCTATTCCAGATTGTTGAATGTAGGTTAACCATATTTAATTTCAGCTGGAAAATACTTGTTAATTTCTATACTTTTGCCAATTTTTTTGTTTACCCGTCCTCTCTCTGAACATATCCTGACTTCCAAAGAAAGATTGAGGGGGTGCTTGAGCAGTATTTTACAGTATGTTTATATATATATATAATTTTCTTGAATCCCATAGTTTTCTTTATATTGACAAACTTTTTTTTTTTAATGATTATGTGAAGAATATATGAGTAAAAAAAGAAATAAATTAGGGGAACAAACTGAGCTATCATTTAAAGCTCATAAAAGCATTGTATTTTAATTACAGATTGTATGCTTCACATGTCAAATAAAAGCATTGTATTTTAATTACAGATTGTATGCTTCACATGTCAAGATTTTTTAATGTAAATAAGTATTTATTTTATTCTTTCTTTTTCTAGCTGCTGTGAGGAGGATCAGATCTGGAAAAAGTAACTTAAAAAAGGAAAAAGTATCTTATTAACTGGAAAAAGTATTTCTGGAAAAAGTATCTTATTAACTGGAAAAAGTATTTCTGGAAAAAGTATCTTATTAACTAGGTGGAAAAAAATAAATGAAATTTTTTGAAGTTACTGGTTTTTGTTTGTTACAAAGCAAAGTTTACACACACACACACACAGAAAAAGCTTAAGTTAGTTTTTTTTTTTTACTTAGAAAATGACAGGGTTGCTACAGAACCTGTAATTTTAATGAAAACTTGGAAAGATCAGTTAGTTTCACAGTTTATTGTAAAAACAGGAAAAACTCAGTCAATTGTTTGGGAGACTTTAAAATCATTTAAAGTCTCAAGTTATTGAGTCTTTTAGTTTAAATTTTTAAATTGTTTGTTAATGCTTAATATGAAAAAAAAAAAAAAAAAGTTAATTATATGTTTCTTTCTAACTGCACTAAGCTAATAAAATTAATATATCCTATTGCCAATTGACTCATAAATGTGTTAGATTCTACTGTTGCATGATGACATTTCATCTATTTTACTTTTAAAAGAACAGATGAAAATATCCTTTTTAAGTATTAAATTGTTCGACTTAAGAACTTTCTCTTTAATTTGTTATTAATAGTAAGTTAAAAAAAAAAAAAAAAAAGACTTTTCCAGCATAGTTCTATCAGAATAAAATATTTAAAAGAGAAAAAAGTGATTTTAAATATTAAAAAACTAATAAAATATAATATTTGTTGATTTTTTTTTTTTTTTTTTTTTTAAAAGGTTTACAAACATTTTTCATGAGAATCTGGCTATAGCTCCTTGGATTTTTTGCATTATTTATAAAAAATGTTGTAGTCTTACATTTATTTCAGTTAGATTTAGTATTTACGAGCCTAGTTTCAGTTCACTCTTGCTTATTAAAAATGAGAAAAGTATTTGCATATATATAATGTAACATGATTAAATTGTGGTAAATATTTCATTTCTTAATGCAGTGTTAAAATTTTACATTTTATTAGAACATGTAAAGCTTCTTCCTTTTTCTTTTTTTTTTTTTTATAATAAAGATTTGATGCTTAGATTCTCTACTGTGAGCTACAATCAACACTGGATTTTAACTGAGATTTATGCAAGTGCTATATATTGCATTTGAAAATATTTTTTCATTGTTAATTTATTAAAAGAGCCCTTTCTCTCTTCCCATGTTATCCAATGGGATTTTTGTTGCTTCGTTTCAAAAGGATATCTCATTCAAAAATAAAGTTTTTCGATATCTTTTTTTTTTTTTTTTTTTTTTTTATTAAATATTACTTTTTGAACAGGTCATCATTTAGCTTAGTGAGTAATTTTTCGAAAAAATCAATTTAAATATTTTATTTCAATAAGTAAACTTAGAAGTAAGTTTAGATCTCTAAGTGATTTTTTTTTTCTTTTTTTTAATTACCCACTAAGCTTAAATACAACATGTTCAAAGAGTAATATTCAAGAAACAGAATTCGAAAAATTTAATTTTTTGAATGAGATTTTTATAAAACGGAGCAACAAAAATCCCATTGAATAAAATGAGAAGAAAGAGAGAGGGAATCTGACTGATGTACAGCCTTAAGGGTGGGTATCGCAGATATTGTAATCAGTTTTTATAAATTACTGTGTTTGAAATGTTAATTTTGCACACATATGCATTGAAATGCAGCAAAATTAAATATTTTTATTTTGAAAAGTAAAAAGAATTCCAAAACCTGCTTTTTTACAACCGAATTCATAAAAAAAAAAAAAAATCAATAATATTCTGATAAAAGTAACTTTTGGTGTCATTAACAGATGAAATAAAAATGAATTTAAATAATATTATAATTATTTAAATTATTTAAATAATATGTCTATTTATTTTATTTTTAAAGCTATACTTTAGATTTTTTAACTGCATACAGGTGAGCCATAATGACGGGCAATTTCGAAGTTCTGCTTTTGATCGATTTTAAATTGAAAAAATTCAAAAACTGCTTTTTTTTTATTTCCAGTACTTTGTCACGTGGGCGAAAAACAAAAGCAATTTTTCCCGACCGGAAGAATAGTCAGTCAGCATGTCTAGCACCTGGCACTGCAGAATCCTTGATAAATGAAAAAACTGCCTGTTGGCAACTAAATTTCATACTTTAGTTCATTTTAAAAAATCTAATTGCTGTAGAGATAAGCCACTTGCACTCTTAGATTAGGAAAAAAATCCCCTTTCATTTTGTGCCAAATTCGTAACAATCGAACAAATATTTCTAATTTATTTTCCACTTTTCCTGATTTTAACTCCATTAAAATATCTATTTTTATGCAATCGCGGTGAATTCTCAGTCATTGAGATCGCCTTTTCATTTGACATGGGTCGACATTTTAATTAATATCTCCGGAACCAATTAAAATTTTTAAATTATTTTTTCACTATGCACTCAGGCAGGCTTCTGAGCACCCGTATGACAAATATTGTAGTTCTGCGTTCAATAGGGGCTGAACGTTTAGATGCTCAGACAGAGAGACAAACATCTTTTATTATTATAGATTAAATTTTTGCTTTCTGAAAATATTCTCAGTAGTTGAGTGAAACATTGAAAATTTCTATATGTTACAGAAGTGCTTCTCTCATTTTCTGAGCATATTTTTGACAGATACGCCACTAATAGTTCTCCTCATTGAAAATTGACCAGAAATGCAGACTTTGCTCTTCTGAAAACAATTTTATGACTGTAACAAATCCATATATAACTTTAAGATCATAATACTTATGTTCACTGACAGAGAAAAACAAAGCTATTTTATTGGAAAATTTGTTACCACAATGACTTCACTTAATGCATTTCATTGAATTCTGTTTTCTCATTCAGAAAATTCACATCCATACAATTAGTACTCTGTTTTGTAAGTTCATTTTTTTTATATTTTGTTTCACAGTTAAAACAAACAGTTAAATTTTCACATTTTTAAATATAAAATATGAAAAATTTATAAATTTTTCAGAAAATTAGTACTAATTTAATGGATGTGAATTTTCTGAATGTGAAAATGGAATTTCAAAAAAATTAAGTGATGAATAATTCTGGTAACAAATTTTCCAGTGGAATAATTTGAGCTTTGGCCATTGCTAGTAACACTGTGGGAAACTTTTGGCCAATTTTTATTAATATTAACCATTTGTGGCTTGATGGTTGGCAACTTTCGGTTAGTTTTTATGTATAATGGCTGTTAATGATATGATGGCGGGCCACTTTCAGCTAATTTTCATTGATGTTAACTGTTAACGGCATGATGGAGGGCAACTTTCGGCCAATTTTCATATTTGACAGCCATTAGTGGCTTGATAACGGGTAACTTGCGGCCAATTTTCATATTTGTCAACCATTAATGGCTTGATAACGGGCAACTTACGGTCAATTTTCATGTTTGCCAGCCAGTAGAGGCCTGGTAACGGGTAACTTGTGGCCAATTTTCATAATTGTCAACCATTAGTGGCTTGATAACGGGTAACTTGCGGCCAATTTTCATATTTGTCAACCATTAGTGGCTTGATAACGGGCAACTTGCGGTCAATTTTCATGTTTGCCAGCCAGTAGAGGCCTGGTAACGGGTAACTTGTGGCCAATTTTCATAATTGTCAACCATTAGTGGCTTGATAACGGGTAACTTTCGGCCAATTTTCATGTTTATCAACCATTAGTGGCTTGATAATGGGTAACTTGCGGCCAATTTTCATATTTGTCAACCATTAGTGGCTTGATAACGGATAACTTACGGCCAATTTTCATATTTATCAACCACTAGTGGCTGGTTGGTGGCTATCTTTCAGTTAATTTTCTTTAATATTAATTGTTAATGGCATGATGGTGGGCAACTTTTGGCCAATTTTTCAATTTGTCAACCATTAGTGGCTTGTTGGTGGGCATCTTTCGGCTAATTTTCAGTTATTGTGACCATTAATGACATGATGGTGGGCAAATTCTGGCTAGCTTTCATTTATGTTAAGCATTAATGGCATGATAATGGGCATGTTTTGGCTAATTTTCATTTATGTTAGCCATTAGTGGCATGATGGCGGGCAGCTTACTGTACTTACGGCCAAACTCAATTTGGCCGTATTGAGGCCGGCGTGACACTTTTTTTACGTTGCCGTTACGGCCACCGATAGCGGGCCGCTACAAGTTGCTTATGGCCAAAGGTAACATAGCCACAAGTGGGCCATTACCTCCGTGTTTGTTGGGTATCAATTTTTTTGGAGTCAACTGCTCAACAAGTGCCGCTGCTGTGCAGCGATTTTCATAATTTAAGGAAGGGTTATACCTCAAGAACTACTGCGCAAAACTGCATAAAAATTTACATGTGGACGCACCTTGACATAAGTTATTGTGAATCAACTTTTGGTACAAATTGCTCAACAGATGGCGCTTTTATACAGCGATATACTCAGTTTAAGAAAAGACTGTATTTCAGGTTCTAATGCGTATAATCAAACAACACTTGATGTGTGAGAAAGCCATTATGAGACATTATGCCGATTCATTTTAGATGTATATCTGCCAATAGGTTGCGCTGCTATAGTGCAGCATGGGTGAAAGTAAAAAATTTTCGCTGGACTGAAGTATATATATATATATATATATATATATATATATATATATATATTTCTTTTTGTAATATTGGGTAAAATATAATAAACTCATACATAATGTATGTAGATATTCAAAACATACATTTCCAAAGGTTACATTAATAAGTATAAGTATGAAAACTTAGCAAAATTATTTATTAATATAATTGAATTAACATTAATAGGGGCTGATTCAGAAAAAAAATTGGGACCTTTACTTGCCCCGAACAAAGATTAATTCCATAAAACTGGCCTATTTGTATTATAACACATAACTGAATTCAGTCAATAGACTGAAAACTTTCACCCATGTAGTGCAGTTTTTAACGAAAACGGGAATGATATATTTCAACTTCTATGGCATTTAATCGAACGAAACTTGATACACGAGATACCCATTATGAAATCGCATTTTTTAAGTTGTTAGTTAAACTGTGTTTCTTTGGATATTTAGTGTTAGTTTTCTTCTCTAATATGAAAATCGCCTGTAATTGCATGGTAGATAATTTTAATAAATAATAGTTTTTGTAAATTATTTGAACTGAGTGAATTTATATAGGAAAATATAGAAGAAAGTCTTGTGGTGACCCCAGCATACTAATTTTTAAATGTAAATGTGTTAAATTGGTTTAAAGAAGGATTTGAGTAAGTTATTGAACACAAGTAATTTTTATTTTTATAAAAAAACAGCATACAAAAAAATTTACAGGTCATCAGAAATCAGCATATATTTTGATGACACGGAATAAAAGGAAATAAGCAATTTAGAGTTTACCTAAGTTCTCCTGAGACGAAAATATAATAAATGAGGGCATTTCAACGTAAAAGCGTTCATATGTTGTTGAACCGCCTCTAATCACAGCAGCCACTCTTTTAGGTATGTAGTCAACAACATTTATTTTATTGTGCCAATTTTTAATTATGGTTTCCCGAAGCACTTGTTTTGTTTTCGGATAATTTTGAGACATTTCCTGCCAAATACACTGCATAAAATCGCAACAGAATTTAAATCTGTCGAGTTTCCTGGTCATGGGAGAACATTAATACCATGTTAGAATTTTGAATATTCCAACAATTTTTTCCAGTTTGGTGAGAATATTGCATATATTCTAAAAAAGGCTCCATACATGAAATTTTTTTACTCTGGTTGATTAATGCTTTTACTAATAATTTTTTTAAATTTCACAATGAATGGTAAAAAATAACCCTCATTTTAATACATTTATACGAAATTTTGTTCTATACTTCTATATTAAAAAAAAAGGGGGGGGGTGAGACCCGACATGATAAGAGACTAGACATTAATTCGCCATAGCCGATCTGCCATGTTTGTTCAAGCTGTTATATGCAATAATCCATTATGCTCTGCAAAATTTCAAATGGCACTCTACAAAGCATTGATTCTAAAGATACATAAAAATGTTTTATCGAGATTTTTATTAAACGAAAAGTGTCAGACGCTGGCAAAATTAAATTACATTCTACGGCGATCGACGGGTCTTTGAACGAACGTCCGCCCTATTTGTTCAACGTCCAGTGACGGCATCGCCACCTGCTGAGCGATATGCGCCAAAGTTGATGGACACCAATTTATGTGAAGGTGCAGCTAAATATAAAATTTCATAAAATTCTGATCATTAATTTTTGATCTGGAACTTTTTATCACAAAAATTTTGTCATACACGCGCAGACACACATAGAGATAGGCTTCATTCCGAATGTCGTCAAAACGAATTCGGGACTTGATAAAATGCATAGAACCATAGCCTCCTTAACTAGATGCCTGTCGCGTAGCTCGGAAACTAAGCAACAGTTGAAGCGGTAGACAGCGCCACCTAGTACAAATTATGGGACTTGCTTATTCAACTGTCACCAATAATTTAAAGAAGTGATACATGACATAAAATCGACGTTTCTTCGATTCTATTCGCCTTTTATGTATATCATATCCCACTTTAAAAAATTTTTTGGTGGCTGTTTAATAAAAAAGTAGCGCAATCTGTACCAGGTGGCGCTGTCTACCGCTTCAACTGTTGCCTAGTTTCCGAGTTACGCGACATGCATCTAGTTAAGGAGGCTATGATAGAACCGTCAAAAACCAAAAGTCGACAACTTTTACTAGTCTAATACTTTCTTCTTTATGAATATAAAATAAAATAAAAATGCTGAAGCGATAAAGAAGAACAAATTATTTATTTAACTTAATTTTAATTTATTTATTGACTATTTTAATGTGTAAATTAAAGTATAAACACTTATCGATTTCTTTTTCAATTAGGTCAAAATAAATAAATTAATGTAGATGGCTTTCCATATAAATAATATAGTATTTCCTATTTTTTCCCATTTCTCTCTCTCTCTCTGTCTTATTTTATTTTATTTTGTTTCAAAGATAAAGTTACGGAAAAATAGCAGAAATTCATGAATCTTTGAAGAAAAAATATATTCTATCCCGTTAAAACCTAATTTGCCTTTCAAAAGATATTTTTGCCACATGCAAAAGAAATTTTAATTTAAATAAAAAAAGAGAAAGAAACAAATAATGAAAAAGGGAAAGGTCTATGAACGATATCAGCGTTAAAAAAAACTTTTTGATATGCTTTGAGAAATTAGTTCGTTTCATTATAAAATTTCCTAATTTTCGAAAGGTCAAATTGTTCTCATTTAAATATTTCTCATGATGAAAATTCGAAATTGCATATTTTCCCTTTATTTTAATATTCAGGTAAAAATATGGAAAAGAGAGAAAAAGGATTTTATTTTTGGTTTGAAGTTATTATAGCAATGGATAAATAGAATAGAGAAGGAAATAACTAGAAGAATTCATCGCGAATGGAAAATGAAAACTCTCCAAGTTTCAGCAGAAAACTAAGAAAATTTACAATTAATATTTTTAGTGCAGGAGATGTATTTCTCTCAGTCTGCAATAAAAGCTTGAAGTTATAACACTGATATATGTAGGGTAGGTTGTGGAGAACGTAAGTTCTCCATATTTATTTAACTTTAACTTGACTGAAGGTTGAATGCTGCCAACTTACTTATTTAACTTTAGATTGACTTGAAGCTGTAAATGAAATACTTAAACTATGAAAAAATGACAGAGTCCAAATATATAACATAAATGAGCCTTACTTGAGCTTAAAATAAGAAGGGGGACGCTGGACTTTGATTATATATAATATATTCGCAAATTTCAGTGGGCAGCCTTAAATGCTTTTAACTATCGATAGATAATCACAATTAATCTCAACTACTTTATTTAACTAACCATCAATAAATTTAACTACTACGTTTAACTTCTAAAGCCAATTAATCTTTCGATTAGCAGGAGGATTCCCTGACACTGCTATCTACTCGACTTATATCCAACTATATCCGCTCCTAACTCTCCAAAACAATCGTCCTTCCAACTAACTTTAACTCCTCTCCAACTGACTCACAAAAACAACCTTCTTTCTCGTTTTATACTATTCAGTTTCCAAAATATTAGCATATTTCCATTTACAATTTTAGCTTAGGATCGGCACTAACTCTATTACTCAAACGACTTGAATCCTAAAACAGCAGATTCACGTTTTACCCGCAAAGTGCGAGTTTTAATTGTAGCACTTTGCTCTACCTGACAGTTCCGCCCCCGAAAAAAAATTTCGCGGAAAAAATCCCCCAACGGGTTTTTACACGTGCAAATTTTAAATTACTGCAATACTATGCAAAGAAAAGTTAGCTGCAGTGACTTACTGCTTAAAATTCAACTATATAATATTTTAGAAAAAAGAAAAAAAAAAAGAGGGGGGAAACTTAAATTTAACTAGACTGCCCAACAAGAAGTATATTGTTTTAAAAACTATTAGGAAAAAAAAAAAAAAAATTAAGAGTACACGGCCAAAAAACTGGACACTTACATATAATTTTAAGTAGCTTAAATAGCTTTTAAAAAAATGTTTCTTATGCTCAATGTAAGACGCTTTATTCCAGAAAACCGTTTGTACTCAATTTAGGTAAATAAAGATATATATAGTCCAGCGTGATTACAGCGGGGAAATACAGGAACATCTTTCTGTTATTCCAGAAAGGGAAAAAACTCAATTTTAAAGTTAAGTTGAAGGAGGATTAAGTACAGGGGGGTTGCTTTAACATACTAGCAACATGAAGAAAATTTTTTATTGAGATAAAAAAACTTTAAATTCTGTCCGAAGTAAGCCATCCTTCGAAACTTTCGATGTGGAATTTCGTCATCCCTCACAAGTAAACCTTCTCTCCTTTGATACCGGTTTTCCGGAAACCCATATATTTTCTGAAAGCTTATGTCACAAGTATAAAAACTGTGAAATCTTAGGGGCAGAGGGACAAGCGTTTAGGAGATACAGGGCCCACAAAGTATCAGTAAAGTGTGTATAGAGGGACATATTCCCATAAAAACGTCTCTATTCCTTGTATGTTCCCGTATATTGCTGTCAAGTACTAACATATTGTATGTCTTCTTCTTACATTGCTTCTTATTACATGGATACTATAGTCGTTGTGGTGGCCTTGGTCTCCCGATTCGGAACAAGTAATCGGTCTCCGAACATCCAGGAATCGGAGATGATAAAACACATAATTATTCTCCTGGAAAATGATATGGAGATTGTGGAAGGGATCCGGACATTAGGATTTGCAAGAGGCGATGGAGAAGAACGGACGAGGATATGGACTTCGAAGATGATGGTGTCTATAAGGAACAGCAATGCTCGTCGCAACAGTCACAGTCTCCACTTCTGTCATGACATATTTTGGTCAAGTATGGCTAATGACAGGAAGAAAAATCTGCTTTTAGTGGATTCATGGTGTTCTAACAAAGATCATGCATTGTCTGATTCCGAAGTACTTGTTGGTAAACTCCTACAAAAAGAATCGGTACCTGAAGGATGTACAGGAAAGATTTAGACTCTGGATATTCATTTTTTCAGACACTAGAAATCTTTTGTTCTTTACATAATGGAAACAATTATTATTGAGACACATGAGCACATCTGGAACCGCGATAGTTTTCTGGCCCTGCAGTCTTTTTTCCCTATATCAGTTCAATGCTCCTCGTTTCAAGAACTTGATTGAGTATGCTTTTTATAAAAGCGGATACTTGACGACAAACCTGGAATGTGGATTGCGCCAATGGATTACTGCTTCAATTCATTGACAAATGATGAGTTTGCAAATGTGCGGCTATCGCTTTTGTAAAATGGGCCCATTGTGAACTGTCTTTCTGCCCGTCTCACTGTTTATTTGGTGAATTGTACATTGATTGTCTCTTGTAATGGACTTCATTTGAAGTCAGTAGCAAGTATCCCAACGTATACTGTTTCTTTTCAACGAGTTGTTTCTTCATTTATAATGATACCTCCACCTTCTTACTATATTATTAGTTCATATAAATACGTGAAACAAACATTTTAGTGACTTTTGGAGTCATCTTTTCAACATTTTATGTCCTATAACTCCTAAACGCTTATCCCTCTGCCCCTAAGATTTCACAGTTTTTCTACTTGTGGCATAAGCTTTCAGAAAATATATAGGATTCCGGAAAACCGGTATCAAAGGAGAGAAGGTTTACTTGTCAGAGCCAGTCTAGGCTTAACCACATCAGCTGGTCAACGTACTTGAGAAAAAATGCATTCAGAAACGTCAGGCATCAGAGTAACACTTCGGACATCAGATTAGAGCATCAAAGATATTTCTAAAACAGAAACTTCTTAAAGTATAAAAAATATAAAAACTACATTTTGTAGATAGATAAACGAGACAAATTGTCTCTGAATACATAAAATAGTTTATATACAATAATTTTTCCTCCTGGGCTATAGCATACGAAACGACAAAAAATTAATTTGTTAGTGATTTTAGTTTAAAGTTACGCGTGATTTACGCATATAGCCAAAAAAAAATATTTCCTCACTCAAACACATAGATATATATATAGATAACTTTTAGTTGAATACAAGAGTTATAACAATAAAAAATATTCATTTTATACACTTTATACAACATTTAGAAAAACAGATAAGGATACGAAATATTTCAAAACTGCAGTTGATCGCTGAGAAATAAAAAAGATTTACGTACATACATTTTACATTACATTTACAAAACTATAGAGAAAAATGGTTATACACTTATAAAAGTTTATTTTATACAATTTACGACATTTAGAAAATATATATATAATGAATAGATATATATACAAATTATTGAAAAAGTTTTTTCAAAACCGCCGGTGTTGGCTAGGAATGAAACATTAGAGTACATACGTATCATAAGTTACATACATATCATAACATTTAAGTACATTCAAAAACTAAAGCGGGGTAAATGTATATACAAAGAGAAAGTTATATCTTACTAATCACTGCAGGTGATGGCTGAAACAGAAGGCATTTAAGTACATATATATAGATCATTCAAAAAACTAAAGAGGGGGGAAAAGTTTATACAAAAGTTCAACAACGTTTTTTTACCAAAAACTGCTGGTGTTGGCTAGGAATTAAAAAAACATTAACGTACATACATGCATATATTATATACAGAAAAAAAATTTATGACATGTAAACAGTACATGAAATTTCGAGAGATGAAAGTTCATGCCATACGTTTAAATTTTGCATTTTTAAATTTTAAAAAGTTCATGCAGCAAGTTTAAATTTAGATTTGTGATATTTTAAAAAGTTCATCTCTTTGAGATAATGAGTGAAAGTCCAGAAGAAAGTTCTACATGTCGAAAATTTTAGTACAGTACTGATAAACCAATACTTGAGAAAAACTAAAATACTGAACGATACGACCTGACAAATTGAGTCCTTTATAGCAGCAAAATAAGAGATGCAGGTCAGACTGGCCTGTAGAGTTGCAGCGTTGGTGGCTTGCAGATTTAGGTGAGACGTTGCAGGATCGCTGGTGTCCTGAGGAGGGTTCGAACATGGTGCCTGGTCACTCTCAGGAGGGGGTTTCACACCCAGAGCCTTTTCACTGTTCGGAGGAGGCTTTAAACTCTGAATCTGGTTCTTGTGGTGAGGGGGTTTCGGGCCCGTCACCTTATCACTGCCCATAGTTATCACAGAGGACTGCGTTCGCTCCGTGCTTTTAAATTCAGGGCTGCTAGACTTTCTAGAGACTTCACCATAGGTTACATGGCCTTTTGAAATTACCTTTTTCAAAATAACATCTTTTTCGTTCACTTTAAGCGGCATGTCATTTTGACAATTTAAGTGGAATTTCTCATTAGAAATAATTGACTCTGTCGGCTGTATAGATTCAAAACTGACAGTTAAAGGCGAGTTACAAGGATTAGTCGCATCCTTTAATGATTTTATATTTTCGCTTAGTTTAACAGTTTCCGCAGCCACAGTAATTTTAATAGGATTTTCTTTTACAATTCCTGTCGCAACACGAGATAATTTTTCGGAATTAGTATTCGTAGCAAAATTCTGAATAACTGCCGTAAATTGGTTTGTATCGCTGTTTAAGGGCGAGGTTTGCTCGTTTAGTTCAAATGTCATTTGGCTTTTTTCACTAGAAATAACGGTTTCCGCAGCCACAGTAATTTTAAATGGATTTTCCGTTCCAACCTCTGTCGCAATACTAGGTAATTTTTCGGATATCTTATCCGCAGCTAAGGGCTGAATAACAGATGTGGACTTTTCTGTAGTCTTCGTTAAGGGTGTAGTTTCCTCGTTTTCATTCACTTTTATTTGACGTTTGTCACTAGAAATAACGGCTTCATTGCCAGTTTCAGGTTGGTTTTTAAATTATAGGAGCTTGCTTCCTGTGACTTAATAATTTCTTGCGGTTTTTCCACCGGGTTCATTACTGCTTCCCACTGACGTTCGTGGGGGGGGGAGGGAGCGGTCATGTTGTAATCTTAGTTTATCATACGGAGTGGCAAAAAGACTCATAATCCGACTTTTTAAGTCGTCATACGTTGGATTTGGGCCAAGCGAATGGCAGGCGATTAGTCTATGCCACTGTCGTGGTTCTCCTTGTAAGGAACATGCTAACCAGGCATAGTGGTTTTTAACACTGATTTTATGAAAATTGAAAAAATATTCTAGCTGCTCAAAAAATTGCAGCACACTATTAGTGCCGTCAAAAAAGACTTGCTCGGGGGGGGATTCGAGGAAAGTTGGGCGCCAATGTGGAGAACGCAAGTTCTCCATATTTATTTAACTTTAACTTGACTGAAGGTTGAATGCTGCCAACTTACTTATTTAACTTTAGATTGACTTGAAGCTGTAAATGAAATACTTAAACTATGAAGAAATGACAGAGTCCAAATATATAACATAAATGAGCCTTACTTGAGCTTAAAATAAGAAGGGGGACGCTGGACTTTGATTATATATAATATATTCGCAAATTTCAGTGGGCAGCCTTAAATGCTTTTAACTATCGATAGATAATCACAATTAATCTCAGCTACTTTATTTAACTAACCATCAATAAATTTAACAACTACGTTTAACTTCTAAAGCCAATTAATCGTTCGATTAGCAGGATGATTCCCTGACACTGCTATCTACTCGACTTATATCCAACTATATCCGCTCCTAACTCTCCAAAACAATCGTCCTTCCAACTAACTTTAACTCCTCTCCAACTGACTCACAAAAACAACCTTCTTTCTCGTTTTATACTATTCAGTTTCCAAAATATTAGCATATTTCGATTTACAATTTTAGCTTAGGATCGGCACTAACTCTATTACTCAAACGACTTGAATCCTAAAACAGCAGATTCACGTTTTACCCGCAAAGTGCGAGTTTTAATTGTAGCACTTTGCTCTACCTGACAAGGTGCTCCAGTGATTGGCATGCTCCAGTAATTGACATCCATCCCGAAATAATTAATAAATAATAAAAATAATAACATCACATATTTTACATATAATAATTTTAACATTTTATGTTAAACATTGGAGCACAGAGTGCTAATAACTGGTAAAATGAATAACTAGCAGGGTGTAACATCGCACCAGGAAACATCCGGAACGCTTTGTAGAGACAACACGTTTATTTTACAGACTACACAGGAACATAGAAACATGAAAATCACACAAAATACAATTTATAAGAAAATTTTAAATATCGTCGAATTCACGAAGCATTTCGAAAAAAAATAGGCAGGTGGCTTTCCAGCGCACAGGCTGACACAACACACTGCTCACTTCGGCATCTTCCCGCCGATCTCCTCGATTTTTCTTCCACACAGTCAGTCTTCGATTCTCTGCTCATGCGCAGATCGTTATGTCCATATCGCAGACCGTTTATGTCACAAACTCCTCCCCGCATCAAATTTTGTTTTCCCGGTAGACGGGGGAAAACAAACTCAGGCATGGTGATTTGGAGACTAAGTTCAATATTAGAACACCATTTAAGACTGAAAATACAGTTCATAACAATAACTCACAGGCAGAAACCAGTCTTTGCACTATTAGAGTTGGTTAATACTTCAGTTATACCAGAGTTATTATGGTACTAGAAAAATTTTAGCAGAAGTGACGTATGCTTAGGGTGTTCTCTAACTATCACCAGGCCATTTAAAAAAAAAAATTCCAATTTTGAAAATTTATCAAAAACAGTGCTTAAAATGTACCAATTATCAAAGTATACCAGTTAGTAAAAGTCAATATACCAGTCCACATAAATTTCAAAGTAGTATAGATATATCGATGTAGCACTGCATTGTCCTTCTATACATAAAATTTATGATAAAGAGAGAGAAAAAAAAAATATTTAATATTATATACACCAAAAATTTTTTTACACCAAAATCAACAATTATTCACCTATTTTTTTATTAGTTGATATAAGTACTATTACCCTAAGGTAATTTTTCTCTCAAGAATGAAAGTAAACATATAAGTAAACATGTGAGAAAGAATATGTAATATACAATATAATTAAAATAATACCAATATAAGTAAATTTTTATTATCAAAATTTAAAAAAAATGAAAGAAAAAAAAATTGTAATACTATACATTTCAGTTTATTAGTTCTCCATTTCAGGATTTCGACTAAGGCAATCTACATTTGTGTTATCTTTTCCTCGTTTATGAACAACTTTATAGTTATATGCTTGTAGAGCCAGAGACCATCTAAATAATCGCGGATTATTTCCGGAATTTTTATTCAAAAAGGTCAGAGGATTGTGATCTGTATGGATGGAAAATTCAGTTTGTCCATCAATATAACCCTTTAATTTTTTTATGCCGTATATTATTGCGGCACATTCTTTTTCCGTTGCTGAGTACTTTCTCTCAGCTGTAGTAAACTTTTTGCTCAAATACAATATTGGATGTTCTTCGCCCTTTTCATCTTCTTGTGCTAACACGACCCCATAACCCAAATCTGACGCATCTGTCTGTAATATAAATGGTTTTGAAAAGTCAGGTGCGTGCAAAAGGGGTTTGTTAGAAAGTTTTTGTTTTAATAAATTAAATGCTTGGGTACATTCCTCATTCCATTCGATTTTACCCTTTTTATTTTTACCCTTTAATAATTCTGTCAGAGGAGAAGTTATAACAGAAAACATGGGAATGTACTGCCTGTAATAACCTGCAAGTCCTAAAAATGATCTTATTTCTGTTTTATTAGTTGGGACAGGAAAATTTTGAATGGCTTTCACCTTTAGTTCGGCTGGCGACCGCTTTCCATGACCGACTATGTGCCCCAGATATTGTACCTCGCTTTGAGCAAACTTACATTTTGCGGGTTTTATGGTTAAGTTGGCACCTTTTATACGTTCCAATACCTCTTGTAAATGCTTTATATGATCATCCCAAGTCTGTGAAAATATAGCGATGTCGTCTATATAAGGAACGGCATAGTCCTCACAACCAGTTAAAATTTCGTTCATAAGTTTACTAAAATAATACGGGGCATTTTTTAAACCGAATGGCATACGCAGAGGTCTGTACACTCCAAAATTTGTTGCAAACGCCGCAATTTTCTGGGCCTTTAAACTTAATGGAATTTGCCAATAACCCTTTGTCAAATCAATTAGGGTTATATATTTTGCCGTAGAAACTATTTCTACTCGCTGTTCCAAATTTGGAATGGGATAAAATTGAGTACGCGTAATTTCATTTAATTTTCTATAATCAATACATGCTCTGGGATCCCTACCTGGTGTCTCAACAAGTATCATAGGGGAAATGTAATCAGAATCACCTGGTTCAATTATTTTATATCTGAGCATTTTTTCTATTTCAGATTTAAGTATTTCATTTTGGCGGTTTGTCATTCTATATGGCTTTTGTTGAATTTGCTTATCACTAATTAATTCAATATTATGTTCTACCAAATGGGTTTTCCCTGGAATGTTCGAGAAAAGCTTCGAAAATTTTAATAACAGTCTTTCTAAACGATTAATTTGCTCATCCGTTAATTTTTCTCTCAAAGAATTTCTTTCTACGATTTCACTGAAATCAAATACATTGGGATCATTTAACAAAACGGGAAAATCCTCATCTAATTCGGAAGTCTCACACGAATCATTTTCCGCTACAAGTATCATATTTAACAATTCAGGTCTCCTATAATAAGGTTTTAACATGTTAATATGGTAAACTTTATTTTTTTCTCGATTTCCCTCAAACCTAACAACATAGTTTGTTTCAGATAATTTTTTCTCGATTTTTCCCGGTCCCTTCCATTGAGCAGCCAATTTGTGTGGTTGATTCATTGTAAACACTAACACGGAATCACCCTCGTGAAATTCCCTTTTTATGGCATTTCGGTCATACCATTTTTTCCGTTTATCCCTCATTTCTTCCATGGTTTCCCTTGCTAAATCTTGACTCCTTTTTAAACGGTTTATTAACTCAAAAACGTACTGTACAACATTATTTTCTTCATCAGGAGGATCCAACCATTTTTCGTATAACAAAACATTTGGAGTTCTCAGATTTTTCCCGAAAACAAGTTCAGCAGGACTAAACCCTGTACTTTCATGAGTCACGGTCCTTAGTGCGAAAAGAGCGATAGGTAGCTGAGCCTCCCAATTTGGAGTATTTTCGATACACAAAACCTTTAATACTCGTTTAATAGAACGATGAAAACGTTCGACTGGATTACTTTGAGGATGGTAAATCGAGCTTCTAACAATTTTTATACCGAATTTTTCCAAAAATTCCACCGTTAACACACTCATAAACGATTTTCCTTGATCGGTTTGGATTTCTTTTGGAAAACCCATTCTACTAAAAATCGTCATAAGGGCATTCACGACTGATTTGGAAGTTATATCCGGCACTGGGACGGCATCAGGGTACTTAGATGCTAAACATATTACTGTAATGAGATATTTATTTCCCTCAGAAGATGTTGGCAAAGGACCGCAGGCATCTACATTAAGTTTGCCAAAAACTTCTGATATAACGGGCACACTCATCAGGGGAGCTTTCTTTTTATCGGTTGCTTTGCCCACTCGTTGACAAGCATCGCATGATTTTACATATTCCTCGATTTCTTTGAAACAATTTGGCCAGTAAAAGTGTCTTACTAACTTATCTTTTGTCTTAAGAATTCCCAAATGACCTGACACCTCCTCATGACACATCCTTTTAATTTGCTCCCTAAGTTTTTCTGGAACAACGATTAAATTTTCGTCCTCTCCCAATCTATTCACCTTTCTTTTAACTAAAATTCCATTTTTTATCTTAAAATCAGTTTTACAACTAGTTTTTGCGGATTCGATTAAAGGCGCTAATTCCACACTTTTCTGTTGTTCGCCTATCAACGTATGAGAATCTATTTTAGCCAAACTGTCAAGCGAATCATGTGGGTCTGCCGGAGGTAAAATATTTTGTTCGGAACACTCTCCCGCCCCCTCATCCTTAATTTCCATATTTTGTTCTTTAGCATCCAATTTTTCCTCTGAAAGCTTTTCCTTATTTTCTTTTTGTCGTTTTTGAGACCGAGTAATTACAGCATTTATTTGCTCAGGAAGTTCTTTAATACGTTTTGAGTCTTTAAGAATAGCTGCACTGCGATTTCCAAGGAGATATCGACCCCGATCTAATTCATTTGGAATAACAGCAGCTTTAGTAGCAATGCTTCCTATCTCACATTCAAGCAGTATTTCGGCAATCGGCAAACAAATTGGTGTAAAATCCAACGGTTGTTGCACCCAAACATGCTCTCCAGTCATGTCCATTGATTTAACGAATTTTTGTGGTACAATATCAATAGTTGCGCCACTATCACGTAAAATTTCACATGGTCTGCCATTTACTTTACCTTTTAATGTAAAAGGGGCTAAAAGGTTTTCAAACGAGTTTCGCTCACAAATGTTATTGAGACTTTCGGAAGCCATTTTTTTTATTCTAGGACACTGCGGTCTCAAATGTTCAGGAGAACCACACTCAAAACACTTAAGTGTTCTCTTTTTTTCAAAATCTCTATTTTTAGAATCTACTCGTTTTGATTTGAAATCCTCAAATTTACGAAATTGTCCCATATTTTTCTCTAATTTATAATTACTTTTATATTTAAAGTTATGATTAGTGGTTTCAGTTTTGGTAGTTTTTTTAACATCCTTAAATTCCTCAAGTTTTTCAACTAACTGCAGCGGCGAAATAATACCCGGCCATTCATCCAAAAAAAACTCTTTAAAATCTAAAGGAGCTCGTTTTTTTATTTGATCTACAATCATTAGGTCTTTTAATTGTTCAAAGGTGGAAATCCCTAATCCGGATATCCATCCCTCAAAATACGTTGAAAGTTCATGATAAAAATCTATCCACGTCTTTTCGGGAACTTTATAATGCTTAGAAAAGAGCTGCCGAAATTTCTCGGAAGTTAATTTGAACCGTTTTAATAATAATTGTTTAACCTGTTCATAACTCTTCACATTCTCTTCGGGTTCACGTGCTATCATTTCTGTGATTTCATAAGGAAGTAATCCCAAAAGATGAGTTATCCAAGTGGGTTCCGGTATTTCAGCACGACGCGCTTGTCTTTCAAATAAAACTAAGTATAAACTAATGTCTTCTTTTAAATCATATTTATGAACTAAATTTTTTATATCCAAAGTGGAATTCTTAACTACCTCACAAGTTTTATTTCCATTCTCCGCGCGTTTGATCTCAGCCTCAAGTTTTAATTTTTCTAACTCGAAAGATTCTTTCCGAATCCTATCAGCCCTTTCTAATTCTTCATTTCTTAATCTCTCTTCCTTTTCAAGTCTCTCTCTTTCCAATTCCTGTTTCCGTAATTTTTCTTCTCGTGCTATTTGTTCCTGTTCCTTTACTAAATCTTCCCGTTTTTTCCTATCTTCTACTATTTGATCAAACACACCCTTAATGAACTCTTCATCATATTTTTCACTCTTAACAATTAAATCTTTTAAAGCGACAATTTTAATATTAGGATCGAAAACTAACCCCATTTCTGTCGCAAGATCAATTAGATCTTGTTTTCTCCCCCTTCCTAAAAAAGACATAATTATAGAAGAAGGTAACCAAAACCTAATTTTATAAATAAAACAGAACAAATGAACAAAATAAACCAATTTTGTCACACTTTATCCTGTATTATTGCGATCTAATACGTGGGAAGAACATACAATATAAATTTATTTAGTTTCACACTCTCTCACATTAAAAAAAATATATATATAATTGCAAGGAAAAGATAACTCAGTTAAAAAAAAAGAAGTACAACTTTACATAGAAATCCCTTTTCTTTATTACTCTCCTTATTTCAATGCCTGTTACTAATAATAAAATAAAAATAAACCGTCATTCAAACAATTAATCGCATAAAAAATGTATGCGTAGTCAGCACAGCACATAAGTGGTAAATTCTAATCGTTATTACTCACTCAAATAAATAAAAATGTAAAAGTAGATCTGTTTTCTTTTTTACAGATGAAAATCAATAGATAACATCAACTCTATTTTCTCACTTATTCAGTTTATTTCCCTCCCAGTAAAATCCTCCTTCAGTAAAATCTCATTACTCATACACTTCACATAAAGAGAGAAGGAAAAAACAAAAACAAATAAAAATACAGCTCCAATATTTGACCTTGGTTTCTCTTGATAAAGTGAAACCACAATTTTTCCGTTCAGCTTCTTTTTTTTTTCGAATAGTTAAGAACAATTTCTAAAACCAAAAGTAGTATCTAAATTAAGAAGCTATATGTCGATGACATTTCACTGCTATAAGTAAGATCGAAAAATAATTAAAAATACATACTATCATAGCAGATTTCCTTTCTTTTACCTTTGAGTAATTACACAGAAAATAAAACATATATATATATTTTTAAAAACATCAATATAAACATTTGAACATGAAAACTATAGGAAAATATATTTTCTCGGGATGAGAAATTGAGAACTTTCTTTTTGTTTTCTGAATTTGAAAACACAAAAATTCTAATCTCACAGCAATCAGGTAAAAATCCTACTTTATTTTCTCTGGACGAGAATTTTACTTGGTTCTCAAAATTGAAAAATTACGTTTTCAATAAGAACAGTTAAAATTTATGACGTAATAAAGATTTACTGTAAAATTTCAAAAATTTTCAAAACACTATGCACTGGGTGTGCTTTATACTTTATGCCACTCTTTCATAATATCATACACTTTGCCGGGATGGCTTCATAAAACCAGGATGGTTATGACATAATAAAAATTACTGTAAAATTTCAAACACTATGCACTGGGTGTGCTTTATACTTTATACCACCATTTCATTACCTCATACACTTTGCCGGGATGGCTTCATAAAACCAGGATGGTTTATACATCTGTATTAGCCAAGTTAGCTGTACCGCAAAAACATAAATAATATAATTCTGTACTGATGTACATTATTCAATTAGAAAATTTATAACTAATTAACGTTTAGGCCTGGGATAGTAAAAACAAAAGAACACCCACCTCTTTTTTCCTGCTTCTTTTCATCTCGGTGGAACCTCCAAATTTCGTCTGTAACATCGCACCAGGAAACATCCGGAACGCTTTGTAGAGACAACACGTTTATTTTACAGACTACACAGGAACATAGAAACATGAAAATCACACAAAATACAATTTATAAGAAAATTTTAAATATCGTCGAATTCACGAAGCATTTCGAAAAAAAATAGGCAGGTGGCTTTCCAGCGCACAGGCTGACACAACACACTGCTCACTTCGGCATCTTCCCGCCGATCTCCTCGATTTTTCTTCCACACAGTCAGTCTTCGATTCTCTGCTCATGCGCAGATCGTTATGTCCATATCGCAGACCGTTTATGTCACAAGGGTCAAACACTGGAACTTAGGGTGCCAATTACTAATAAAAGGAAAAACTGGCAGTGTCAATTACTGGAATATTGAGTGGGCGTCAAACAACAGTTCATACAAAAAAAAAAAAAAAAAAAAAAAAAAAATCAAATGCATACATTTTAACATATATGTGGTTGTGAATATCTTTCATGCCATATGTATTAACTTAAGATTTCTAAAAATATTTTCTGATGACTAGAATATTAAAAACATCAGAGATTGCTCTAAAAATGTCAATCACTGTTGCACTTACCCTATCATGTAATAATGCAGACAAAACTGTATGGAGCGTATATACACATTCATGAATTTATCTAGATTTTTCTAAATTTACGCTAAGCATACGCGAAAAGACGTATTTCTGAAAGTTTCAATGACCATTTTGTGCATCACAGAGAGGAATAAATAAATAAATAAAATAACAGAAAGCAGTCGGCTGTGACCATTTCGGTGAAAATCAAACATTGGGAGAGGGGACACAGAACTAGATTTCAAATGTAAATAACAGAGGACTCGATTTGAAAAGTTATCATCGATGGTAAAATATAAAAACAACTTGCTCTTCTTACAGACAGCAGTGGTAAATTAAATTGTATTCAAACACTAAATCTATAAAAACACTTAATTGCTGTTTTGCGTCAAAATAATAGGCACAACCTTCCCTCATATTATAGAAAAGTAGGCACAAGAGCAGCAAGGTGGCAGAAAAAAACGGCGTTTTTCCTTTGTTGCCATTATATTGCAATCGTGCATACATTTCTTTTGCTCGATGAAGGGTCGTGCTTTCTTATTTCGACTCGGAACAATATTTGGGTGCTTTTGCAATAATGGTGTTTCTTCACAAAGTTTTATTATTATTACTATTATTATTTATTATCAGTATATCAGTGCATTTTGCTACATTACGGATAGTCAAAAATTTACTTATTTCAATCAAAATGAAAGTGAGATCTTGAAGTTTAAAAATCAGTCTATTATGTTGCATAATTTCAAGTAAAAGTTTTTTTTCTGGCTAGTTCTCTTCCTTCTGGGTAAAAATTGTTTATGATATACTGCTTTAACCATTTTAAAGAAAATATAGTTTTACTGAAAAGGGACATGCTCCAACACTGACCAAGCTGTGCGAGGCTCTTCTCGTAAAGTTAGTAGACAGGAATTGTCGATTCGAGTCTAGGTCGCGTTTGTCGGGGTAGACAGTCAGATTTTTATATAATCAGATTTTTTCGTAATTTTCTCTGAAATTCGCATCCATAGACCTTATAGATAGACTACGCCACCAATAGGACTTCCCATTATAGTGAATGTCTTCAACATGAGGGTGTAATCTGATACCTTCATCCTTTGCGGTCAGCACCGCATGTCACGTGACATAGACTTGAGGGAAATTCTTCTATAAGAAAGCACTTATTTTTGTAAGAATCAAACAAATTCTCCCCTTCAAAATGGTTTTTCACAAAAGAAACTTTTTTATAATTAATCTATGACATTTTAGCTTTCCAACGATGCGTAAATCTAAAGGCATAAATGAAAAGTATGTGTACAATACAGAAATTAAAGAAACTCAAAACTACTTTTTTTCCTAAGGAAAAATCACATAATATTCATTCTTGTCTCTCTCTCCAGTGGGTCTATTCTGGCCTGTTCGCTTCGTTATATTCCTTCGGAATTCAACGATCTTCGGAATATAACGATAATTTGATATTCTGGGCTGTTGCGATCGAAATTTTAGCGATATTTATCTTCGTTATTTTTCGAGAGCTCTAAGGCTGTCGTTAAGTGGCTCTTGTATTCGTTACAATATGGCGCGCCCTTTTGGTATTATAAAAGGTGTTTAATCATTTTTTTTTTTTTTTTTTTAAGAAATAGTTATGATTTATGAAATAAGGAAACTTGGTTAAAGAAATGTTAGCAAAGCTTAAAATACATAGAATGCAAACAAAAATGAATCACTTTTTCCCACACATATCCAAATTTAATTAAAGTGAAAACGGAATAAAATACAAACTTTATTATTTTAAAATTATGAAAATTTCAACTGTATTTGAGAACCTAGTTATTTATTATTATTATTATTATTATATATTTAAGTAATTGTTTTGAATGACTCTAAACGATTGCATACATAATTTAATTTTTTGATTTAATGTTTATTATTTAAATTTATGATTTAATTTAATATTTTGGGTATAGTAAATCTTCTAAACAATTTTAAAGCTTAATATTTTTTAAAAAGCAATGCATTATTCATCATATACATTTATGTAAAAAATTGAGTAATGTACTTTTCATATAAATTTACAAATAATTTTCTAGAAATTAATATACAGATTAAATCAAACTTCTATATATATATATATATTGGGGGGTGGGGGGGGGGTTAAAAAGTTAAAACATTATTTAAAAACAATTCACATTTAATTTAATAAAATCAAACAAATTTTATGATATTAGTATAAAACACTCATTAAATATTTTTTATCATCTCAATAGACAATGACTTTATAAGTTTTAACTTCAAATATTTAAATAAAAATGTCTTTATAAATAGAGAAAAATATTTTTATGTTTTATTTACTAAATTAGAAAAAATGAAGAATATAAAAACTTTCTTCTTTTAAAATTATAAAAATTTCAGCTGTAGTTGTAAATCTTTTTTTTTTTTTTTTTTTTTTTAATAATTATTTTGAATAATTCTAAACAATTGCATACTTCTATTTAATATTTTGGGCTTAGTAAATCTAAACAACTTTAAAGCTTAATATATTTTAGAAAGCAATATATTATTCATATATTTATGTAAAAAATTAAGAAACGTACTTTTCATATAAATATACAAATAATTTTCTAGAAATTGGTATATACAGTGTAAATCAAACATTTATATACTTTATAATAATATACTTTCTTTTCTTTTTTTTAAAAAGAAAAGATCTAATATCATTAAAATAAATTTCCGTTTAATTTAATAAAATCGAACAAATTTTATCACATTAGTTCAAATCAATATTTAAATATTTATATCATTTCAATAGACAATGGCTATATAAATTTTAACTTCAATTATTTCAGTAAAAATAAATTTATAAATAAAGAAAAATATTTTTATGTTTTACTCACTGAATTAGCGTTACAGTTTAATTAATTTTACTCAAATATATCTAAATATCAAATATTTCAATCGCACTTAAACAAAAAAAAAAAAAAAAAAAAAAAAAAACTAGTTCAAACAAGGTGCATTGTACGTACTATATTTAAAAATTAATTTTGGGAAAAAATAATTAAAACATGAGTACATACCATGTAAATAAAATAAATATATTATTTTGAATCTTTAGAAAGTGATACTTCCTCTTTATTTTGCTGAGTAAATAATTATATCGTGTGGCCGATTTCATTTTAACAGCCAGTCTAATATAAAAATTTACTTGGCCTTTTTAAATTTCCTTCTCGTCGAGACGATACAATTAAATTGAACTGGAAAACTGCTCTGCTACAACACATAAAATAATCCACACTGTGTCTTTACTTTTTATTTTTTTCATTTTCACAACAAACGACCTATATTTAACAAAACATGGCGATCATCGTCTGCTCTCTCTTACTCACTGGTAATCACAATAAAACAAACCACGTGCTTCGTCCTGATTGGATGAAAGAGTTAACCTCGAACGCAGTTTTCCCCCACCTCGTTTGATTATAACGTTCGAAGGGCAGAATTGCTCTACCACGGAATATCGTTATGAAAGAGATTTCGATCGAAAAAATAACGATCGCTTTGTCTTTTTAACGTACAGGCCAGAATAGACCCACAGGTCCGCATCACGTGATAATTTAGCTGGGGAAGCTAGCTCATCTCGCGGACAGATAATGAGGCGAATGCGTGGTCTATATATATATAAGGTCTATGCTCGCATCCATACAGACTAGAATCCTTTAGGAAGATTCTCGAACAGAAAGCATTACCCAGATAACAAGCACATTTGCAGCAAGTTTGATTTTTCTTGATATTACCTTGCCACGACAAATTTGATGCGATAAATTTGCCGTGAAATTGCCGCAAAATAGACACAACATAAATCTATCTTTCGTTTTAAATATATAAATATATTTTTTTCCCTTTCACACCATTTCTGCTGCAAACTAAAATTACTATGTAAGTATTTGAAACTGAACCAAAGACTGGTATTGAAGCGGTTTCGTAACGTTTTCTTGTTCGTGTTGTCTACTGGTGGAAGAAGCGTGGCGTTATCCGAGGGGCTCGAAGTCTCGTGTCAACAAGTCTTATGCAAAATACACGCTATATTTACATGTTTCTATGTGTATTTGCAGATAATGTGACGTGATGAGAATCTGAGTTTGCAATGCATTAACAGTTGGTGTGACATGACAAGCTTGCCTATTGCAATGAATTTGCAGTACTCTTAATACGACAAACCTAACTTTTCTACTAGTTTGCAACGAATTTGTAGCAAATTTGATACAATAAGAGTGCAACTTACACGACAAGTTTGCTGCAAATTTGGCGTATGGTGACTTCGGAGTTTGCGTTAACTTGTTTCAATCTTGTTATGAACTTACAGCTTGTCACACTGAACTTGCTGCAAGTTTGTTGGCTTACAAATCAAGATTGCTGCAATTTCGCTGCAAATTGAAATTGTTATGTGGGTACACTCAGGCTTTGGCCTAGGGCCAAAGTGTAAACAATCTGGTTTAATTACCACAACACACTGATACCACTGATTAGAAAAAGAAATATTACAGAAGTCAATTTTTTTTACTATTTCACTGAAATACTTAAAGGATTTTCTTTCAAAAGTTGATAAAAGCATTCATCGTAATATAAAAAGCTCTAGCGTCAATAATTGATTAAAATTTGAAAAAGACAGATTAAATTAATTAACGATTCAGAAAACCACTTTCTTTTTAGCATATGTATAAATAATTGAAGCAGCTTAAAATAATTGATGATACCGAAAACCACATCCTAAGTAGAATGCAGGGAAATAATTGAGCCAGGGAACGACAATTTAAAAAATTAACTATGACTATCTTTTATTTTATTTTTTTTAAATCGAATTTAAATGTATTTGTACAAAGTTAGCATAACATTTGATGATCAACATTCGATAGATTTTCTTTTTATAGTTTCGATGGATTTAGCGTCATCAGCGATTGAGAAATCTGCTCTTTAAGCTAATAAACGGGAGGTGGCAGGTTCAAATCCATGTCGCACTCGTTGATCTACAGACTCTTTCTTGGTTTTTACTGAAACTCTCGTAACTACGGAGTAGGACCCCCGCCCACTTACGGTGGAGATTCCAGCAATGGCTATGTCCCTAGAGTAGATAATTGGCTTAACTTACACATTCATACACTGTAATTTTGGCTCCGTGAAGAATAAAAAGTTATGATGGTATGTCTCCGGCATAGCCCTAGATGAAGAATCCCAGATCTTCGCTAATTGCCTAATGTGTACAGCTCTTAAAAAAAAAAGAACGCCGCAGCCACCCTAATTTTGGATTTTATATTTCTCAGATAAGTTCAGCTATTTAAAATTTGTACAAACGAATTGTACAAAGAAAAAAAATAAATAAATAAGTGAAAAGTGTAATCTTTTTTCTTTGATAAATTATTTTGTAATATTAGCAAAACTGCAAAACACACACATGTATATATATACACGCATATTCACTAATTTTATCTAGATTTTTTAAATAAAACATGTAAAACATAAGGGTCGTACTCTCCACCCATTTTTTCAGGACATCCTCAGGGATGAGAAATTTCCTTCTTTATAGCTACCGCTGTTTGTGTACAATAATTTCAATCCTGTTTAACTACGATGCATTACTATGAAAACACCACAAATATTTCTGCATGAAATTATTGGTGGCAAAAAAGGTGAAAATTTCTCATCCCAGAGAGTGTCCTGAAAGAAGGGCGGAGAGTACGACCCCTGAAAACATGTAAAAACATACCTTTATAAGCTTCAAATGGATAACGCAAAGAGAAAAAGATAAAAACTTACCTAAAATAGAAAAGGAAAATGTTATACATAAGCAGATTAAGTATAAGAGATGCACAGAACAATTCAAAATACTACATATATAGCTAGCAAATTTAACTTGTGAAATTATACATGAGTTTTTCAAACATTCATCATTAAATATCTTTAATTAAGACCAATTTTTATATGTACCCCCTTCATACATAAATATGAGTAGTAAGCAAAAAAAAAAAAAAAAACTATACTTTTCTTTCCATAAAACAATGTAATTTTATGCTTAAGTACTATATATAACCGACAAAATAATTGCTTATTTTTGCAATTTACGGTGTTTACCTACAAAGTTTTAAATACCTTTTATATTATAAATTCGGGAACTTAGGGTAAATTATCTCTCTTTTTTTTTTTTTTTTTTTTTTTTTCAAGCTTTTACTCATTTTCAGGTACTCGGAATCTAAAAATCACCAAATCAGTGTTTTTTTTAACATGGCAGAAAAGCTAAAAAAGCTATCCTGAATGTATCACTTTTATAATATCCCTTAAAGTTTCAACACCCTATTAAGTTTCAACATTCTACTTAAAAAAGAAAAAAACCCTCTTTTTTCTAAATTTTTAATTTAACACGGCTAGCGAAATTTCGCATAAAGCATGCAATAGGAGAATTATTGCATGAAATTGAAATGGGAACTAAAATAGGGCACTGATATTAATAAGATTAAGCATATAATTAAGATAATGTAAATAAATTGCATATGGAGCAAGGATAGCTTTGTGGGCGGGGCATTTCAGTCTTCGACCAGCCCTGGCCATCAACGATTGTGGTTTGTTGTGGTGAGGTGGAATGTCCCTATTGTCCTAGGTGGGTCTTTCTAAGGGTCCTAGCTCGTATTTACGCGAATTTCAAAGAAATGCACGGAAAACTCCGAACAGTTAGGTCGATAAGCACGACCTGGGATCGAACTCGACACTTCCAATCTACTAGCTTTGAGCGCAAAACCTCTCGGCTACTGGTGGGGGTCAGTCATCAACGGAGTTCATTGATCAAATCATGAAATCAACACAGGTCAATTTCATCTGTCACAGACTATAGACATTATACAGATTTCTTGTCTAATATTAAATACTAAACAGTAATTTATCTTAATGAATTTTGGTGAGCTGATACATCTGTATATCTTTCTTACAAATAATACAAAACTTTTAATTTTAAGAAAAATAAGTTAAACCTAATATGATAAAAATGTAGTATGATAGGCATGCCATAAAATAGACATATTTTTAGTAACCATCTTTATCACTCGATTGCACTGTAAAAAAAAAAAAAAAAAAAAAAAAAAAAAATTGTAAAATTACAACGAATATCCCTCATCTTGCGATGTGATAAAATCAAGCACTCGAGTTGTAAAAAATATTCAAGCAGAACGTGCTGTTTTATTACGTTCTCTATGACATCACACAGTCATGTGACACAGATGCGCGAATGAGCTTCAAACACAAACTAAAATTTTTAAATGTTTATTACGACTTCCCCTATAATAAACTGTAAACAAAAAAATAAAGGTTCGAAGCTGTCATTAGAATTCACATTAGGTCCAACGATAAACAAGTAAGTTATAATTGTTTTAATTTTGATTTTATTTCTTCTCTTTTTTAATTCTGTCAATAAGTTTCATAAGGGTCTACGTTTTATCAAAGAAATCTAATCATAATTTAAAAGCTCTCTCTCTCATGAAACTCCATTTTGAATTATAAATAGTAAAAGTTACAACACAGAAATTATTTCCTTCTGAAATAAAACTATTTAACAACAACTTTTCCGAACTAATTTATTTTGAAAATGATTTAAATTACTACGACTTACTGGGGGAAAAAAATGACGTATTAGTTTTTAACTCTCAAAAATATTATGGCATTCAAAATAAGAACATTATTTGATAAATACTTAATATGAAACTTTTGTGCAATTTTTAGCATTGCGTTACAATATTTTTTTCTTTCTTTAAATTTCAAGTTTCCTTTCTTTTATGCATCATGAATACGTTTTTATTTTTTAAATTTTGTTCACTTTTTTAGATAATTTCGATGTAGTTTATTACGCAGAATGTATCGATTTTTTTTTTTTTTTTTTTTTTTTTCACTTGTTTATTTTGTAAAATTAATATGTATGCTAAAATTGTACAGATATATGTATTCTGCAAAATATAGTTTAATAAAGCATTGAAAACTGTCATTTTAATTTTCATGTGTTCTAAAAAATATTAAAGTAGTTATAATTATTTGAAGGCGCTTGTGATTTGACTAATTTAATATTTCTTTAGCGGATCAAAAATCGATACATAATTATTTTTAAAATAGAATCAGCAATATAAGACGTTTTTTTATTTTTATTTTTTTATTTAAATGATTAAATATTTTTATGTTGAAAAGAAATCGTTACAGTATTACAATTCTAATATTACTTTATAAAATAGAATTTATTTAAAGTTATTTTACATATTATATTTCCTATTAAAATGCATAACATCTTCAAACTTATATTGACAGAATAAAAAACATGAAATTAATAAAACAAATTAAAACAAATATAACTTTAAAAGAAGTAAAAATTAAAAGACATATAGCTTAAAAGAAATAGATAAAAGAAAAGAAAAATAAAACTAATATAATCCCCCCCCCTCCTTTTTTTTTTTTTTTTTTTTTTTTTATTTCGAATGAAAAAAAAAAAAAAAAACAAATACAACACAGCGTCTTGTAAAATTACAACACCCTCTTTGAAAATTCAAGCACGTATTTATTTACAACACACTTGAAATTTACCGCACACGGTGCTGGCGATTTTTTTACCCACACATTGTGATGTAATCTAGCATGATCATTTTTTACAGTGCGCTCTACACTGAGATAAGTTCAGAGATTGTACAAACGGGACCCTCATGTGATATGTAATTAAAAAAAAAAGTTTTAAAATTTAAATAAATAAATGTGTAAAAAGTTATTTAACAGCGCAATAGACATGGCATGTGACATGTTAACATCTTGAAACAGTCGTGATCATAAGATAAAAATAATATAATTTAAAATACAGTACATTACCGATTATCCGCAGATTGGATGGCATGAGTTCTGCAGATAATGCAAATCGTCAATAAACCACAAAAGGACTGGAAATGAGGAGTAAATGAGATTATATATATAGTCTAGCTCTAAAACGCGATTGTGTTATATATGAAACATACAATAAACAGTGAAAATATCCACAGTGTAGTAAAACAACAATGAAGCGAAGGTACACTTTGATATACTACACTTTGATCTTAGCCAAGAGGCCGAGAAGCGAAGGTACAACCTATAAGCTAATTTATGCACTAAATTAAACAGTAACGTTGACATGCCAACATTTTAATTTATTCCAGAGAATCATAAATACCCGCCTTTTTTTTATACCACCTTATTTGTAGTAAAATTTTCTCCAATATGTAGATATGATAAAAAAAGAAACTTTTCAAGAAAAGTGGTGTGGAAAAAAAAAAAAAAAAAAAAAAAAAAAAAGATGGTACTGCCTATACTCTGGAATAAAAAATTAAATGTTGGCATGCCTGATACCATTCTGTACTGTACAAAAAATAAAACAAAAACAACATAGTTTTTTTTTTTTTTTTACTTTTTTTTTTTCGTAATAAAAAGCAATCTTTTGTTGTAATTTCTTGTTGAGAAAACGAAATTTCTCTTGATCCTGATCTGATCTTTTCTCCGGCGACCGCGGATAAACGGGAGTTTACTGTATAAATATATTAGAGGAAACTTGGCATAGTCTATCTATGTCAAATATTTAAATTTTTATTTTGGAAACTTTTAATAAAATTATGGAAACTTAATAAAAATTTAGATGCCGCATTAAACCCCAAATATTTTAAATGGATTTATTTATCGTCTGTTTTATATAAATTCCTAGAAGACGAAAACCTCACAGCTTTTGACAACACTTCTCAAAGACCCACATTAAATTTAATGGGAAATTAAACATAATAATCATCCACTTAAACGTGATTATGTTAGGCAATTAACCATTTTCTTGAAGCATCGTCGTTTAATCGATGTTAAAGCATTTCATACTGACGATGCAGGGATAAGGCTTTTAAAACGGCGTTTTAATGACAAAATAATGGGTTTTCTGATAGATGTGTTTTAAAATATGCAAGTAGTGCAACAGTTAATGCAAATACAGATGCTAGAACCGGTGTAAAAGAGCTGAAACAAAATTCAGGCATTTTTAAGGCAGCAGGGGAAAATACTGAAAGAAATAGAGAATGTATAAATGTAGTTATGCAAATGATGCAAAAGAAAAGATATTAGAAGAGATAAATGGAACAAGATTTCAAAGGAAGGTAATGAATAATCCCAGAGATTAGTGAAGATATATTACGAAAGTGTTACCCGCATACTTTGTTCTAAAATACACATTGGTTTGTAAATCGAACACCTATGAAGAGAGCAAAAATATATAGCCATTTTCCTCCTTGGTAACTATTTTAAAGAATGTTTCAAATTAAGAATAATGTTGTTACTAAAACTAACGTTATTTGTTACAATGTTTTTACAAACAAATCAGAAGCACATTTTTAAGTAATTTTTAGTTCCTCTCTTTTCTTTTTCTTTCTTTCTTCCTCCCCCCCCCCCCAAATATACAGTAAAATATCTCTCACTTATACGTATGTTATAAGTTTATACGTCGATTTAGTATAGTCCAGTTCATTGATAGTATTACTGGAGAAATACTTCGTTTATGCAACGCAAATATTGGTTATACGTCGTTTCCCAACGTTGTAAATTTCTCATATAATATTTTCTATCTCAGTCCTTATTTCTTTATTCTTCTGGTATTAATTTTTTTAAAGTTTTTGGGAGATACTTTATTTTATTTTACTTTATTTTTTGTTTCGTCACACAAATGAAATAACAGCAGAAAAAATGTTATTTGATTTATTCTGATTTATTTAATACGTGAAAATTAGCACTTCAGATGATTTTATTAAAGAGTTTTTGTAATTAAATGCTTACCTGCATGAATATAAATTGTGTGATAATTAACATTTAACACATGCAATATAAAGCTTATTTTATTGCTCAAAACGTACATTTAAAAAAAATATGTATTCGTACTAAGCTGTCCGAGACAAAAGAAAAAAAAAAAAAAAAAAAAAAAAACGAAAGGCCAGCAATCAGTGACTAATCTATACTAATAAAATAAAATGTTTGTCTGTCTGCGACGCACAGAAAAAAAAAAAAAAGATGCCACGCACAGTTTTGAAAATGTTTTTTTGTGTGCATGTTTTATGCAATTTTTTGCGTTTTTCTCTCGACATTTATTTTTGAATTGTAATTTCAGGCTAATGCCACTAAATATAAAATTGTTACATTTTTTTTTTTTTTTTTTTTTTTAACTTTAAAATACACGTGAATATACATTAAAAAAAAAAAAAAAAAAAAAAAAGAGAAAGAAAAAGAAAAGAAGAAAGAAAAATTAAACCTGTATGGGCAAAATTTTCTGAAAATTTTAACATTATAATAGCTTTAAAATTATTAAATACTTGCAGGTGGTATATATATTTTTTCCTATTTAAAATATTTTAATTCTTTTACAATTTTAATTAATCAAAATTCTGTAATATATATATATATATTTACTTAAGTTTATCGTCTGCAGACTAATGTGAATGTATATTTAGTCTATTATAAAATTAATTGTGCTCTATTATAAAATTAACCATAATAAAACTCAAATAATAAATGTCATTTATTTCATAAACGACTGTATAGTGTAGCCACGTTTCCTAAAACTAGCACTGAGGATGAGTCCAAAAAGTTGAAGGGGTGTCAACTTGAACGACAGGTTGGGATTTGGAAAATATCTAGTAATTCTGCGCTCTGTTATCGCTTATTTTCTCTGAATCAGATGACTGTCACCCCTATTTTAACAGTGGATTCGTTGAACCAGCACCTGCGTAGAGGCTTCTATGGTTTCATGAAATGTAGTCGATGAATGCATCACAATATTTTTACCTGCCAATAGTCAGCCCCTTTTTAGTCGCCAATAGAAAGATACTTATAAGCGTTTCAATTATTCAGTTTTATCGAAAATTTGCTTAAATATAGTGCCGAGCAAAGCTGACAAAGCTTGGTAGTATCCCATAGTCCGCGTGACCTGTAGCCAAAATTTGATTTCTCTGATTGAATATTCTGTTTAAAATAATAAATGTATGTATTGTTAGGATTTATTATGTAATATCGTAAATTTTATAAACTAATTCGTTAAAGGTATGTACTAATGAAAATAATCATGAAGCCCATTGATTCTTTTGTAAATTAAATGTGTTATCAGAGTAACGTGCTAAAAATATCACACTATAACCAAATATTTAATTCGTTATTTGCTTTGATTTTCTGCTGCATAAATACTATTTTAGAAAACGGCCTCAGAAAGTGTCCTAGCTGCTCAAGTGCGTTTGTCAATCAGACATTCTGTAATATGTTGTTAATTAATGTTACTGAACGTGCAATATTCGTATCATGCTATATTACCCATTTTTGTGGTGCGAAAAATACTTTTATTGGCTTTTTTTTTTTTTTTTTTTAAATAATCGGCGAATAAAATAGACTGGAACCTGCGTTTTTTTTTTTTTTAAGAATTACTTTACCACACATGGAAATGCCAGTATTTTCGCAACAATATGTATAATTAAACTGGTGTATAGCAAAGTTATGAGAGAAAAACATTGCGACAGAAAATTAATTTGGTGTGGACTCCACATTTTTTTTCGCACGCTCATAATAATTTATTACAGTTATATTCCATTTTAATTTAATTATCTTTGCTACGGAAACGCATATCTAAAATTTCAAGTGGTTACGTGACTTTTTAAAGCGAACAAAGTGCCTCTTGGGGACGCAAAAAGAAAATTTTTATTAACACGATTTTTACTTTGGCACACTTAATATAAAGATCATGTCGTAGATACTCTTTTTTTTTCCCCCTTTAAAGATATAATATTTCTGAAGAAGATATTATCTTAACTTTTAAAGATCAATATATTGAAACCCATTTTTCTAAAGCTACATTAATATGAAATAAATAAACTACAGAAAATTATAACGTTCGTTAAAAAAAAAAAAAAAAAAATCGACTAATTTCTCCATAATGTATAAATTTTAAAATATTAATAAAAAACAAACGAAGAAACATTATTTATGGCGCTTTTTCTATGCCAACTAAAAAATACAATAAAGGAGAGTAGCAAGATCTCTGTAGAAAATGACATGAGGTAGAATAAGCGCTAACTTGTAGTGGGGGAAATTAGACTTTGAACTGCCTTAAAATTCATCTGTATGTCTATAATAATAAAAGTAATAAATATACGCTGAATTTGAGTTTCACAGGATTACGGAATCAGGAGCAAATTAGATCCAAATTTCATTGAGAGCATACATACTAACGAATTTTTAAACGAATCAGATTGAAGATAAAATACAATGTTTAAAAACTACTGATGCATTCAAATACGTCCTGCAAACTTTCAAGGAGCGTATAACAATATAGTATATATAGGGGAACGCTTAAGTGCGATGCAAATAGGGGGTAAAATGTACGTAAATTGCGTCTACCCTAAAACATGCTATCATTTCATAACAGTCTCTGGTGTGTCTCGTCTTCAGTATTTGCAGGACAGTAAGTTCGTCATTTCTACTCCCATCATCGACATCGTCCCATTTATCAGCGGAAGGCTGTTGTAGCTCATTCGTATTCGATGGATGGGTCATCAGTCAAAGTACTAACTCTGCTCGAGATTGCTGAACCTGTACTGCATCGTATCGGTGTAAGCCGATTTTACCCGAATCCGACCCTACCTGCGGATTGGGTTTGAATCGAGTCTTTCTGTTGCGGGTTGGGTTCGGGTAGGGTTGAATGAATTGTTTCTTTTCTGTGGGTCATCTTCGGTTATGGGTCGGGTTTAGTTTTCAAACAGCCAGGTCAATTTGGACATCTTTGAAAAAAAAACTACATTGAGCAGAAATTTATTTGATATAATTATAATTTATAACTGATATAAGCATATTATATATACTTACTAGCGAGCTTCGCCCGCTAGCGGGTCAGTATTTTTTAATGAATCACTATATTAATGAATCACTAACAGTAACTTTTAGTCTTAAGAAAAGAAATTTAAAAAAAATCATTTCTGATCGGGTAAAAAGTCGCACCGGATCCTCACTGCCTTCGGCAGAGCAGTCCCGTGCGCACTGCACGCGCGTATTCCTTCCCTGACCCTTCGTGCCCCCCTGAAAAAAAAAAAAAAAAAAAAAAAACATTTCTGATCGGGTAAAAACTCACATCGGGTCCCCACTGCATATATGATGAAATATACGCGTACCCAAATTAAAAGTAAACATCCATATCGGACAAACGGAATTAACAAAGAAACTGCATATTATTATTATTATTATTATTATTTAGTGTATAAGCATTAGACAATAAACTACGAACACTCAATTTGAAGCCCATTTTTGTACACTTGAAAGTACACAACACACATAAATGGTTAAAAAGTATTATTAATCCATTTTTCAAAATTTTTTAATTTTTAATCTGTGTCTTAGAAATTGTATTTTTAATTCTTTTTAAAATGATTTATCAACTGTGTGACAGTGAAAATTTACATTATTTTATAATTATAAAAAGTTTTGCGTGATCTTTAATTTACATTTAGTTACATGGTTTCGGTAAAAAGAAATCGGGTTCAGGCCATCAAAACTCTCTACTGCGGGTTCGGGTCGGTTTCTGAGACGAGGAAAATTTTATTGTCGGTTTCTTGATGTTTTAAAATCCATCTGTCGAGTTCGAGTGGGGCAAAACCCGACCCGTGCAGGACTGTAATTTACAAGTCCCTTAATGACTGCAGCTATGCTCTCTGTTAATAAATCATTAACTTTATTGTTTTGTCATTCGTGAACATCTTCATTTTCATTTTATAGGCTAATATTGGTAGTCTCCCTTAAAACATTTTAGTAAATAACAAGCTACTTTTCCTTAAATGCTTATTTTTGAATGAAATTGATAAGTAATGCTTTTTAATAGTTAGCAGCTTATGTTGAGGTGTTTTTGAATTCGTTTTCAGCCTATCTGTTCCCGATCGCATTTCTATAAGTATTTTTAAAATGCTTTGAAAGTAACTTACTTTATGCACTTTCACTATCGCATGTTTCTCACTGAAAATGGGTATCATTGGCAGTAGTAGTCTGCATATTCAGACTCAGAAAATAATTCAGATATACACAGTTCTATGAGAGGTATTTCTTTAAAGCATATTTATTAGCATGTTCATACTGCACAAAACATAATGAAATTAACATACATTGTTCTAATGCACCAAAATTTGTTTTCGACAGAGTGTAATAAAATAAATTTTAATGATTGGTTAAAGAATCCTACAAAAATATTCAAATATATTAAAGAATCTAAATAAAAATAGATTGCAATAATAATAATACCATATTTGCCACCATGGCTAATTTTTGAATCAGATTTATCACCAGTATTTTTAAAAAGGAATCTGTATTGGATATTTTCGACCAATAATTAAAGTCAAATAAACTGAAATAATCTATAAAATCTTTCCAGTATGAAGTGTCCATTGAAAATAACGGAGACTTGCCATCTATGTAATACAATAAAATATATTTTAATATGTGATCACGGAGGTAAATAAACACTGTTAAAAATTTCTGTAAATTTAATGTAAATACATGGTCTGTCCCGAAAGTAATGCGCCCATTTTTATTTTAAGAAATTTATTGAACCGATTTGTACACTTTCTCAATATTATTCAAAATACATCCCTCCTGCTTCAACACACTTGTTCCGAGGTGATTTCCAATCTTTATATGCGTCCTGGCTGTCCGTCACAAAGATGTCCTTTAGTAACCTCGTCGTAGCCACCTTGATGTTCTCCGGGGTCCCCAAATGCTGTCCTTTGAGGAATTTTTTAATCTTCTTGAATGAAAAGAAGTCGGACGGGGACAAATCAGGACAGTAATTGCGGCTAGAGGAGCGTTGAGACGCTGGGAGCATTGTCATAGTGCAGATTCCATGAATTCTTGATCTCGCGCCTGACGCGGTTGACCCATTGCTTTAGCCTTTTCAGTACTTCGACGTAAAATTTGGCGTTGACTGGTTGGCCAGGTGGAACAAATTCAAAATGGTCCACTCCATTGGATTCGAAAAAAAAAAAAAAAAAAATTAGCATCGCTTTGCCCTGCGATTTGCTTATTCTTGCCTTTTTTGGGCGTGGGAACGACGTCGCGTGCCACTCTTTGGTCTGTCTTTTTGTTTCTGGGTCGTACAAGAAGGTAAAAGATTCGTCATCACTTACCACATTGTCCAAAACAGTCGGATCGTCCTAACAACACTGCAATAATTCTGTTTGTTAAAGAATTTGTTCCATTTTGATTTCGACCGAGCACTCACACAAGGGTTCACTGCAATAGGCACTGTGACTCTGCATGAGCCCGGAGCCGACTGGCGCTGGTGGCGCTGTGTTCCCAAGACTCCACCCACCCTTCCATGCAAGCGGCAACCTTGTGCGACGGATAGTCGCGGCAGAAGAAAATGGGGCGCATTACTTTTGGGTCAGACCATGTATGTATCCAGAGTCTCTGTAAATTTACAGTAATTCTTAGTTAAAAGTGAATAACCGAGATTCTCAATCTTTATTCAGTATTTTTGCCCAATTTTATTATTTAATTATTTAATTAAAATTAAAAATGACTGTTTCTACTTTGGAAAAAGCATTCTAAGTCTGATGTATAGTCTCACCAATAATTAATTAAATTAATATTAGTTATTAAAGTGAATAAATAAAGTAAGTTTTTTAACATCCCCGTTTATTTTTCTCTGCAATTTTACATAAGATTTAAGATAATACATTCCGCAGAGTTTTCTGTTGAAATTTTTAACCGTGCATGGAAAGTACTTCATAATCTAAAATAACGGCTTAAATTTTCTTTCTTTTTTTTTTTTTTTCCATGGAAATAGCTCGGTGGTGGTGTTAAAGTATTCACTTGAAAGTTATGGCATTCATAAATACTTCCGGAATCTCTCATCTCTGCTGCGCTTCAGAACTTAGATTTCCAAATTCATAATTAATCCTGTTATTCTACACTTTTCGTCTCGTGTTAAAGACATGTCTGCTTACGTCATTCGCAAAAGAAATATAAAAACAACGGATCAGTAAGCACATTATTCAAGAAACAGAAAGAACGGATCATTCAAAGAGTCGGGATTCATGAAAAAGCATGAAAATTTAATTCCTGTAAAATGAGATATAACTCGGATTGCTCTGAAGGATATATGAAAGTTGAAATCAATTAAATAATAAATCGAAATTTTTTTTCTACAGAATTTAGTAGTTTCTCCTACGAAGGCTAATTTCTTCTCTCTACAAGTATGGGAAAGAGTTTTAGTGTCATAATTAAAAAGTAACGCATGGTTTTACTTCGTTATTTTGGTACTCTCAGCTTTAATATAATTGTAACGCGCAATATCGGAAAATATTTCATAACTTACAAGCAATGTAAAATTTTACTTACTTACTTTTTTTTTTTTTTTTTTTTAATTAATATTCCCCCACTCAATTTTTTAACTCTCTATTCTTACTGTAACTATATCCCGTAGTATGAGAAAGTATTTCATAATTTATGAATAATGCATAATTTTACTTTCTTGTTTTTTTTTTTTTTTTTTTTACTATGATACGGATTTGTCTTGTAGAAGTAGAAATTTCAGTTTTTTGAAAGTTTAAATTGAATTTTATTGGGTGTTTGAAAAACATCGTAGCGTTTTTTTTTTTTTTTTTTTTTCGAAAATTGACGCTTTATTGCGCAAAAATAATTACAAATAGATTATTCAAAGTATTGACCATCACTAGCCACTACTTTTTCCCATCTTTCTGGCAGCATACGGATTCCACGTCGGAAGAACGAATCGTCTTTAGAGGCAATCCAAGAATCGACCCATTTTTTACAATCTTCATAAGAAGTGAAGTGTTCCTCAGACAGGCCATGGCTCATTGATCGAAACAAATGGTAATCAGATGGAGCAATGTCTGGAGAATACGGCGGGTGAGGTAGGACCTCCCATTTGGTTGTTTCGATGTAGGTTTTGACCGGTTTTGCGACGTGCGGACGAGCACGTCTCTAGGTTTCAGTTCGTATGGGACCCAATTTCCCTGCTTTTGGATCACTCCCATGGCTTTCAGGCGTTTGTTGACTGTTGAAAAGTCAATGATTCAGCTAAATCTTGAAGCGTTTGGCATGGATCTTCATCGAGCAATGACTTCAATTATCCATCTTCGAATTTTTTCGGCTGCCCAGGTCGTTCCTTGTCTTCCAGCTCAAAATCATCACTTTTAAATCGAGCAAACCATTTCCGACACGTTTGTTCAACTAGTACATGCTCTCCATAAACTTCCACTAAAATTCGATGACTTTCGGCAGCGCTTTTCTTCATGTTAAAGTAATGAAGTAGAACTCCCCGCAAAAACACTTTATCCGGCACAAAGTTAGACATATTCGATGACGTAAAAAATTTTGTTATTTACGCTTCAACCAAATGACATAAATGATGCAGTAGTGCATTAGATGATAAGACACGTAAAAGCTTTTTAGAAAGATTACGAATTTTTTACAGATAAAGACAAAAATTTAAAGCTGGCTATAAATAGCGATTATGAGCTTATAGTTTAAAAATCTATAAATTCGGGTGAAAATTAAAGCTTTTTTAGTTTTTGGACTAGAGTATAAAAAGCTCTTTCCAAAAATCAAATTCAACTGATTATGCCAAAATAAATAAATTAAATTAAATTAATTAATAAATAAAATAGGGTTATAAATAGTGATTATGAGTTCACAGTCGGAAAAAATTAAATAATTCAATCGAAAGTTAGAGATTTTATACAGAAATGTTAGAAATATTAGTTTTTTTTTTTTTTTCCCTGCTGCACGTTATTTGCACTGATACTTTAAATTTAAGAATTGTTAATTTTCCTAACTCCAACATGTTAGATAATAAGCCACAATATTCGTTATTAACATATTTTATTTTTGTCAACTTCAAATTTCTATATTCCCTTAATTACTACTACTACTAATAATAATAATAATAATAAACGCAACATACAATATTGATTTTCAATATTTAATGTTGTATCAATAATTTAAGAATAAAATATCAGTTTATCACTTTCAGATAGATAGTCAACCAAAACCAATAAAACGGTCCGAAATTTCCAGGGATTAGTACTTTTTTAAAAAGTGCAGAGAGTGAGAGAGATACGTAGAAATCGGTTCTTTCAAGCTCAAAGTTTAATTGAATTTCTTTTTTTTTCCTTTCTGGAAAAAAGCCATAAAAGGTTAAACTATCACAAAGTTATTTCACGGAAGGAAAGTTGTCCTTGAACAAAATAATTATACTCTACAGGTCATTTAATAAAGTTGCAGATCGATATAAGAAAGAACAAAACTTCAGTCTGTACTTAAATATAAATAAATAAAATAGATGGTACAAATAATGAAAAAAAAAAAAAAAAAAAAGTTCAGTCAATTATTTTGAGATGTCTTTTGAAAAACTAATGAAATTAATATACACAGATACAGGGCCGTTTTACAGCATGGGCGAACCGGGTAGTGCCCAGAGGCCTAAAATTTGAGGGGCCACCATTTCAATTATATTATATATATATATATATATATATATATATATATATATATATATATATATATATATTCAAATTTTAAAAATAAATATATAATGAAAACTTAGAAAATGTATTTACATATTTAACAGTATTTTTAACATTTACAATTATTTTTATTTTATCTGTTAATGTAATTAAATTTGAATTAAATGAATTAAATTGAATTAAATTAAAATTAAAATTGAATTAAATTTGAATTAAATGAATTAAATTGAAATTGAAATTTAATTATTTTGAATTAAATTTGAATCCCCTTATATATATATTTCATTTTTGTGTACTGTGCTATGACACAAAATTAAAGCAATTCTAAAACGAATAAGTTGTCTTTCTAACATTCTGAATAATAATACTATTTTTTTTTTCTTTTTTTTAGAAATTGTACGTAAATATATGAATGTTATGATAAAGTATATATATATATTTAAATAAATAAATAAATAAATAAGAAAAGATACAATATTCTCATTTTGAAGATATTTTATTCACGCATAATCTGCTTATTGAAAACATCTAGACTAATGTGACAGGTTATTATTATTATTGATGCTATCTGTACATTTAACGACACAATATATAAGAGCTGTGCGTTCAGTGCTTAGTATGGCTTGCATTATTTAAAATAAATAAATAAATAATAGTGTAATATTTTCAGTAGTAAAATTCCTATTACAAAACATATATATGGGGTGCATATAAGGCGAGTAAAAATATACATTGTATGGGACCAATACAAGGGTTAAGTTTTAATGCTCGAACTATGTAGCTGAGCGCTAAACTAACATGGGATGGTTGTGAGGAGAGCCTCCCAAATCTCTCATGTCCCGAGGCCCCACATTGTCATGATTGGGACCTGCATAGATGTAAATGTACAAGAAATAATTACAATTTACAAGGATATATAGTAATATACAAAGCATACAGCGTAAAAACAATCTTGTAAAAATGCAGAACTTGCTTAACATAGACGCAGTAGCGCAGGATGTTGTAAATGTTTACAACAATATATATATATAGCTATAGAAAAATATATCAAGCATTACAAAAATGAAAAAAAAAAAAAAAAACTTTATGCACATATTTTAAACTTACATGAACATAGATATACATAGACATAGACATAGATATAAGACATTATAGATATATAGATATGCATAGACATGAGTCCAGGAACACTTTCGAATTCAGATGTTTTTGTCGAATATCAGAAGAAATACTTCATAGATTCTCTTAGAGCTTCAGGAGCAAAAATAACATGTTGTACCTTATACATTCCAGTGAAGGCTATGTCTCGAAGGAAAAATCTCGAAGGATCAATTACAAATTAAACAAAAAATAAATTTTTTTGAGCTCACCCTGTAAAAAGTAATGCTTGAAATATATTGTAGCTATACCGAATGATTATGAACTTTATTTTTTTCTCTTTTCTTTCTTCTTTTTTTTTTTTTTTTTTTTTTTTTTGAATGTTCCTTTATATGAAAATAGCACGTACATTCATGGAGATATGGAGGTTTATTTTATTTTATTTATTTATTCATTTTTTTTTTTTTTTTTTTTTTTTTTTTACAACGGCAACTTTTTACATCCTTTTACTTACTTATTTATTGTTTGTAACTGTAATATACTTTTTAGAAAACTGGACATACGGACTGCATAAGAAATAAAACATTGCAATCAGAATATATAAATATTAAATTTCTGATTAAATCTGAGCATTTTTACGTAATAATTTTTAACAGCGCATGTGCGAGCATTAACAAAATTCCTTTTGCTTATTGTTTTACCCAAATGGACAGACGGACTCTAAAAAAATTAAATAAATAAATAAAATACTATGAAAATTCATAAACATATCGTCAAAAGATAAATAATGTTAAATTATCGATTAATTATTTTATTTTATATTTCCACTGTAGAAGCTATTAAGAAAAAAGAAACAATTAAAAAAAAAAATGTTTATGTAAATAATATATGTATATGTCTCGTTGTATGTGTGATATTTCAATTTTTACAGTTTTATTAAATGTATCTTCAAATAACGTTTGTATAAAAAGCAACCTCACATAATATTTTTTAAACATGGTAAAATATTTTTTTTAATAGATATGAAAGCACAAAATAAAAATAAAGAATTTTTTCTTTTTATATTTGTACGCCTACTGTTTTTAAAAATGAAATAAAAAGTAAAAATGGTATTTGCATATTACCAAAGGAGGCTAATACCGTAGTGAATACTATAGTTTTCGAAATTACTAAAAAAGAAACATAAACTTTTTTTTTTAATTAGTATGGACTTTATTTCTTTTAAGATTATAAGGGAAAAAAAAAAAAAAAATAGAAAATGTCAAGGGTCAGACCGTTTTCTATATTTATTGCGAGGTTAAACAGGATATACTTAAGGTACAATAAAAAAGATTTATTTGGCAGTTATTGCAATTAGTTTAATGGATAAAGCATATTATACTTATAGGGGGTAAATAATAAATACTTATCTATTTATTCTACTTAAAAAAGGGTAGTAAATAGGGAATTTTAATGGGTTACATGGATTTTGAAAGTTAAAAGATGCATATTTTCTCTCTCTCTCTCTCTATATATATATATATATATATACATCCCGCGACAAAAAGATAGGTACAAAGCGTTTTTTCTTTGATTTTTCATAAAATAACGTTCTCTAAATTGTGCTTATCATTTATTATTATCATAACATAACATTATTCCTGGACTGATTTTTGTTTTAAGACTAATTTAGAAAAATTTTAAGACTAAAATTTTTTGTAATTTAAGACTACACACCGCGATAAAAAGATAGGACCAAAGGTTTTTTTTTTTTTTTTTTTGAATATGATTATTTTGAATATGAATATTTTGAATATGATTCAAATATTTAATATGTTTTTGATATGATAATACTTTGTTATGTTAATAAATGATCAGCACAATTTAGATAACGTTATTTTATGAAATATTTAAAAAATCCCTTTGTTCCTATCTTTTTGTCGCGGAGTGTAGTCTTAAATTAGAAAAATTTTAGTCTTAAAACTTTTCTAAATTAGTCTTAAAACAAAAATTAGCCCGGAAATAGTCTTATTTTACGATAATAATAAATAATAAGCACAATTCAGATAACGTTATTTTATGAAAAATAAAAGAAAAAACCCTTTGTACCTATCTTTTTGTCGCGGGATGTATATATATATATATACATATATATTAAATATAATGAATAAAATATTTTTATAAAATTTTTGAGCATATGAAAAAGCCACTTTTAACTATATTTTATAAAATTTTCATAAATAATTTGAAAAAAAAAAAAAAAAAATTAGTCGGCGTGTCCTAAATTCCGGAGACTTTTCAGAAAGCGGTGGACACGACTTCTCAAAAACTAATGCGCCGATCTTACTGAAATTTTGTAATTTTTTTTCAAAATAGAATTTACTACTTTTGAGAAAAGGATTTTTTTTTTTTTTTTTTTTTTTCCGATTACAAGTAATTTTAGAAGGCTATTCGTGGGGTAAAATATGGCGAAAATTGTACTGTTTTTGCATACAACTCTACAAAAAATTCAAATTTATTATTATTATTATTGTTATTATTATTATTTTAATTCTTCGTTCAAGCATTAGTCAATTCTATTTTGAAGATGTGTGCAAAATATCTGTAAGATCGGTGTAGCAGTTTTTGAGATATCATGTCCATCGCTTTTCTGAAAAGTCTTCAGAAACCAGTATCCAGGCACCAGCTGAATTTTCCAAAATTTTTAATGAAATTATTTTAATGATTTTTTAATGAATTTATAAAATATTGTTTAAATGTTGCCCTTTTACATGCTCAAATTTTTAAATAAAATATTTTATTTATTATATTTTAAAAAAAAAGAAGAAAAAAAAAAGCTTTATTTTTATTTATTTTTATCTTTCGAAACACATGTAACCGTTTAACTGAAAGAAGGAAAAGAGAAAATTAAAAATATACTTAAACTATAAAAATATACTTTATTTTCTTTATTTTCTTTCATTCATTTTTTTTTTTTTTAAGAGAAGAGAGTATGGAGATAGCAGAATTGCTTAAAACTCCGGTATTTAAGATGACCAATTAGAAAATTAATTATTTAAATCCCGGTAGCAGGTAATCTTTAGAGTAATTAATGATAAGATTGTTTGTAGATGACAAAATTATTTTTTTATATTTTGATAGTTTTCTAACTCAAAATATTAAAAAAAAAAAAAAAATAGTAATTAAAATTCAATATTTAAAAGAAGCAATAATAAAAAACTGACATAATTATTTTAGCGCATTGCTTAAAACTGAGTATTCAAACAGATCTTAAAAAAAAAAAAAAACAATATTTGAAACCCCGATGTAAAAAAAAAAAAAAAATTTCACACAATCGTCAGTGAAATGCAGTGAATAATTTATCACTTTTTTTTTTTTTTTTTTTCTTTTTGAAGATGGCAAAAATAATTTTTATCGTTTATTAATTTTTTAATAATATTTTTATTGTTTTCAATAATATAACATTTATTTGAAAGAAGGAAAAGAAAGGGAAAGGAAATTTATGATAAACTTCACAGGTTAAAAAAAGTAATTAAAACTTTACTTTAAAAAAAAAGTAATAATGATAAACTAAGCATTTCAACAAAATGCTTAAAACTGAGTATTTATATACACGCATTAAAAAAAACTGATAACTTAAATTCGGTTATGTTGTGTGCAGTATAATAATATAAAAATATTTTATAGGCCGTAATGTATCAAAAATCTTTGTGAATCAATATATACAAACTATGTACGCTATTCAAACACTGTTTAAAAAAAATTCCGTAAGATTACGGGAAAAGTCCGGCAGCAAAAATTCCAGACAAAGCCCGTAAAAGAAAATGCTTTTTACGGACATAATGCTTTTTAACGGGCATGTATCATAATTTAAGGTCATTTTATACTTAATTTATGGTCTAAACGCTTTTTTTTTTTACAGGCTTTGTCTGGAATTTCTGTTGCCGGGCTGTCCCTGTAATCTTACATGTATTTTTTTTTTTCAGTGCACCATTTTGAATAGCGAACATGAAATTTGTGAACTTGAATAACGTACATCAGTTTTAAGGCATTTTAAAAATATCGACGAAAATGAAAGAGTGGGCAGATGGACAGAGAAACGAATTAAAGTCACAATCACATTTACAATTTATCGTAAAGTGTTAAAGATGCAAAACACAACTAAAAATTCTCCTCAAATTCCAATTAAAACCCCTAATTTACCTGAAAAATTTTGCCTTGCCCAGTTATTATCATATTATATTCTATAGAAAACAGTGGCGGATTTCAGGGGGGGGGGGGCTGAAACACTGACGTTCACAATGAATAACACTTTGAAAAATTTTAGCCCCCCCCCCCTCCCCCCCAAAGAGAAGTTATGGATCCGCCACTGATAGAAAACACAGTTTTAAGCATATAGTATGTGTTAACTTCATCATGTTTTATACAGCTCAAATATATTAAAATATGTTTTACAGAAATACATTTCATAAGAGCGAAATGTATTTGATTTCTTTTGGATGATCGTGTACATAAACCAGTCATGATATTCATACCATTTTCAATAGGCACCATGTCATAGGGAATTGAATAAAGTATATTAGTTTAAACACATTCTATAAGCATTTCAGAAATTAGGGCATACACAGACATACAGACGGACAGAAAGTCCAAATACTTTTCAACTTTATTGGAAAGAGTTAATAAAACAGAACGAATTCATATGAAATATTAAAAGACTGAGTAAATAATTTGATAAAAATAAGACATATGAGTTAAAAAAAAAAAAAAAAAAAAAAATTCTTCAGATTAAATCTAATAAGATTGAAAACAATATGGTACCAATATAAAAATTTAGAACAACATTTAGAAGTATAACACACACAGACATTTTAACATTTTCTACGAAAAGAGACAATAATTATGATTCGCGAAAGAAAAAAAGAAGTTTTACAATGTTTTGTTCTTCGATTACATTATATATTTAATACATACATACATATATATATATATATATATATATATCATCGGTCAGTAAATGAAATGACGATAAATTATAGCTTAAATCGAGAATTCTTAAACAATCCCGTAAAAAACAATATCTTCTCCGTCTAAAGATATCACATGAAATGTCACAGTTCATAAAAAGGGGACATCATCAAGTGGACAAATGTACCTCTTTCTTCAAAGTAATAAAAGTGATTTATTTCTGTACAGTAGTGCTGTAATGGAAGAATTTTATTTTGCTGATAATATACTGAGTATAGTGATTTTGAAATAAAGAAAATTGAATGTGAAAAGTTCGCTCACATTACCCAAAATGAAAGGAAATCGTGTTTAGTGTATAAAGGACATTGTGTGAGTCAATTAATACTCTTTTTACTCCCCTTTTAATGAAAATTGTTGACCTCTTTTTTTTTATGTTTTTATACGTTTTAAGGGTCCTGGTGCCTTTGTCTTAGCACCATTGAAGTATATTTCATATAAAAGCTTATATTTCCATTGAATATTCATAAATTGAACTTTATTAGGTTTGTTCAGTAAAATACATACACAGGCATTTATATACAGTAAATTCCCGATTACCCGCGAGTGAAATATTCGCGGGCGCAGGTAAAGAGCGGGTTAAAAAAAAGGGGGTTTTCTCAACAAAACAAAACAACAACAAATAAATATATATATATATATATATAAATTGCTGTTTTAAAAGTAAAAAAATATAACTATGCAGAATTATGTTTCATTTGTTTCATTTTTTGTACAGCGCAGTGCACTACCAGACATGGCAACATTTTAATGTATTTTGGAACATTGCTACTACGCGCCTTTTTTTTTTTTCAACATCACTTTTCTTGAAGGTTATTTTTGTTCTTATTTAATTGTAATTGTATATTGAAAAAAAAAAAAAAAAAAAAAATTACAAATAAAGTCGGGTGTAAAAAGGGTTGAGTACTTACAATGCTCCGGAATGAATTAAAATGTTGGCATGTCAGCAGAACTGTTTAATTTGGTACATAAATTAGCTTACAGAGTGTACCATGGCTTTATAGTAAGTACACTTTTTTGCTTATTGTTTTTACATCCTGTAGTACATAAAATACAAATATGTTTGCTAGTTGTGTATATTTCCATTGGTCATGTTTTATGTACAATACATTCGAGTTTTCGAGCTAAAATATTTTTTATGGCATTTGCCTCTCATTTTCATCCCTTTTGCGGTTTATTCGCGAAACCTGTGCCACTCAATTTCGCGGACAATCGGGAGTATATTGCATCGAGTAGTGAACGAAGTAGAGCAGTTATGCCAGATGGTCGAAAATTATTTCCCCAAACTGGTCTTAAATTTCCCCAAATCAGGGATTTTTTTCGAAAAAAATCCCCAACTTGATTTCTACTAAAAAGGGAAAATAAAATTTTTTCAAAAAAAAAAAAATAATAAATAAATAAATAAATAAAATAAAAAATATCAATCAGATTTATGTGGATTTAAGCTCAGATTTTTCCCCAAATGAAAGCAATTTTTGAAAAAAAATACCTAAATAACAATAAAGCTATTGAATATCCCCGGTCATAGGGATAAATCATTATGTTGCCAACATTGATAGAAAGTTGAAGAACTCCCCAGATTCGTCCCCAAAAATTCTAGAATTCCCCAAAAAAGTCCCCACAAACATTTGGTCCCCAAAATTGTCCCCAGAAGCCTCAAAAATCCCCAAAATGGGGACAAAACCCCCAATCTGGCATCACTAAAGTAGAGTACGGATTCCTTATACTGGCTATAGAGAAAAATTCCGCGAACATCACTGCGGTTTTCGTGCCTTCTTTTGGCGATAATCGCTTTCTTGGCAACTGGAATTTTGCATGTTTTAAATGGTTTGTTCCTCTTAACAACCAAAACTCCAAAGAAAAGTCAAACAGAACAGCTTTCAATCGATAACAAGGATTATATTACTTATAATAACAGGAGACTTGGCGTTGGAATATTAAAACCCGAATAAATTACTACTTCAGAAACGCCAAAGAAAAATATTGGGAATGCATACAGCTGTTTCGGCAGCCTTAAGCGTGCCGTCTTCAGTGCAAAAAGGACTTCCTTTTTGCATTTATTCGGGTTTTAATATTATATTACTTGCTTTTCATTTCAGCTAGTGTAGGTTGTGGTTTGTGTTTAATTTATCGCCAATAGAAATATAAAACAGCGATAACAAAGGTGGAGGCAACTTGCTTTGGTGGAAGTGGAACAACATCACCTGTAATAATGCCTCCGAGCTGAGCTCTACGTCACGGAAGATCGGCCGATTTCATCCAATCCCCACGATCGAACATGTATCATAGGAACTGTTGATTGGATAAAATCGGCCGATCTTCCCTGACGTAGAGCTCAGCTCGGAGGCATTATTACAGGAGGTGTTGAGTGGAATGTCGGTTTGGAGGTAGAAAGTTTGGTTTGGCGAATGAATTGGTGGAATGGTGGGGATGTGATGTTCAGAAACAAAAAAGTTACTAGTTCGGGGTCTATTCTAATATCTAGTCGATGGTATATTGTATACTAAGCAAGATTATTCCAAACTATCTATTCAATAGTGTGTAAATGCTATAAGAGGTAATACAGCATAGTGCACGAGCATTTCTTCTAAAAACCTACAATTGAAACTAAACGCGTAATAAAAAAAAAATAAATAAATAAATAAAAATAATATAAATTATATAAAATGGAATAAGCTCGAATTATCGTAATCAAAATAGATCTTGAACAATTGTAGTTCGATAATACACTCATATGCACTAAAAAGTACACAGAAAGTTCCTTTAAAAATGACTTACAAAATAACATTTTACTATCCTTTATAAAATATAAATTCATAAAAACTTTTTAAAGTAATTAAAATTTAACTTCTGGATACTATTCAATAAAAATAATAAATTGATTTGAGTTTTATTGCATAAAGATTTAACAAGCCTGTCTTTTTCCTTTTAATAATTTAAAGTATATGTGTACTTTGTAAAGCAAACAATGAAAATTAAATTGGTGTATGCACAGTTGAACAAACACAAAGATTTCTAAGTGTTAAAGTTTATATTTAAAAAAGAAAAATGTATGTTAATATTTATCAGCCCAAATTTTTATCGCATGGACAAATTATTGTTTGCCATCGGGAAGGTTTGGAGTTATATAATTAAAAAAAAAAAAAAAAAAAAAAAAAAAAAAATTCAATTAAGAATCGTAAAAATTATTTTATGACATTGTATAAAACTTAAATCTGATTAATTGTGTACATATATATATATATAATATATGTTTCAGTCATATAAAAGTTGAAAATATGTAAAAAAAAAAAAAAAAAAAAAAAAAACTAAAGAAAAACTTACATGAAAATTAATAAATGTGAAACAAATCATAAATAAAACTTACAGCCAAACATAAAATAAATGATTTAAACTGTCAAAAAATGCCCCGTATGACTTGAGACATACGTGTGGGGTTAAAGCATGCTTTTAATTGATCATGCTTTTAATTGATCAAAACTCTCCCCCCAGGCAGACAGTTTAACAAAAAGCACATATAAGGCTAATACCAATATGGATTAAAAAAAAAAAAAAAATGAATAAAATAATATGGAACAGACAAAAACTTATATGGATTCGGCAGAAAATTGATCAAATAAAATGGAACAGGCAAAAAAAAAAAAAAAAAAAAAAAAAAAAAAATTGATCAACATTCACTCAAACAGCAGTATGAATTGATCAACAATCACTCAAACAGCTCATATATATATATATATATATATATATGAGCCTGTATTAAGTTATACGTCAAAAATTTGAACATTAACAATAATTAAAATAATGTAAAATTAAAATATGGTATAATGTAAAATTATACAAAACTTCAAAAAACCGAGAAAAGAATGTATAGATACATGTTAGAATTCACCCGAAGAGGCATAAAGCGAAGTATATAAAATAAGTAGCAAACCAAAGTTATTGGTGCCAATTGTAGAGTAAAGAAGTTAAAATGCAGCTGGACCGGGCCCCTTGCCAGGAGAAACGATGATAGATGGACCACCAAAGTCCTGTTTTGGATACCGAGAAATAAGAAAAAACCGAGGAAGAATGTCATTGGAGAGATGAGATTGTCACGTTTCGAGGGGCAGAATGAAGAAAAATTACATAAAACATTTCAGATTGGAATCACCTAGAAAAGGCCTTCATCCTGCAGTGTATTAATAAAGACTGAAATTAATTATTATTATGATGATACACACGAGAGCGAAGGTTAGTGTTATCTGAGAACCAGAGGAAGGTTAGTGCTATCTGAGGACCAAATCATTTGAAAATTTTTGTTTCTCGTTCAATTTACAATAAATTAAAATTCTGTCTTAATTGAAATTTAATTTTGGACGAAAAAACTTTTCTATATATATTAGAAAAAGTTACTGTCGCTGACGTCTGCAAATATCTTTTTTCTGTCTACATTTAGAAAATTAATTTTCTTACTAGCCATTTCTTATGTTGCTTGTATACTTTTTTTATGTGTTCTTTTTTTGTGTGTGAATAAGGAAATAATGTTGTGTCTGTATAATTGACAGCGTTTCTTTTTGCCTTTAAAGTGTATTTATATTTTTTATTTAAAAACATATTTTAAAATACTTCGGATATATTTTGGCATAAAAAAATATTTAGATTTAAATTCATACTCATTTATAAATTAATAAATCCTCTAATTTAGCGCTGATAATTTTTTAACATTACAGAATTAGACATTTCCCTGATATATTTCATATTTTTAATTATGGCAAGAAAAAAAAATTATCACCTAAAATTCTTATAATCAATCGAGTAGATTTTATCCTTCCTTAATTTAAGAAGTAGATAGGAGAGAAGGTTCTTTTCCATTTCGCTGGCGCAGATCTCGCCAAGCAAACATTTTTGGCGACAACAATAGATGATACTTTACTATTTCACCGACGCAAATCTCACAAAGCAAACTTTATTGGAGACAATAATAGATTAATTGTTTAAAGGTTAATTTGTAAATTAGATTTATTTATTTACTAGAAAACCTGTTCGAAATTTTCGCACTTTATTTCATTTCTTATTTACTTGTAAATTTGAAACTCATAAATATTATACCAATTTTACCACCTAATTAAAATTTTAACTTACCAGAAGCCAAATTATTATTAGAACCAAATTAATATGTAATAGTGAAACCAAAATTATTATAAAGAAAAAAAAAAAATGTTTCAAAATAAAATTCATGGTTGATGACCCAGTTTCCATACTTCGGCAGGCAGTACAGTTTTAGAGTAGGACCCCCATGGCTTCTTTTAAACTTTCGTCGCCGTATTGGCGATGACATTTTATTTATTTGTTTTGGCATAATTTTTGTTTAAAAAGAAATCTAATTCCTATTTTAATTGCACTTTTTATGAATGCGTTTTTTAGTCAATTTATGAAAATAATTCCTACACTGTAAAAAATAGGTTCTTAAAAATAAGTATATATCGTCACAAAATAGCTCTGAAACAATATATACTTAAATTTGAAAACCCATGTACTCATTTTTGAGTATACTGACATGCTCAAAAATGGAGTTGACCAGTAAGAATGACAATATCTCTATGTTTGACATGTCAATGTACTCAAAAATGAGTACATGGGTTTTCAAATTTAAGTATATATTGTTTCGGAGCTATTTTGAGACAATATATACTTAATTTTAAGAACATATTTTTTACAGTGTATTCTGTATATATCTTTAAAGTATTGCTAGGTTTAAAATGACGCTTGCAAAGATTCTAAAGAAGCAACTTTTAAAAATACATTTTTCCATAAAACGGTCTCATAAGACAAATGTCATTTTTTTCTTATTAGACCATTAACGGCCATCTTCACTCATCGTCGCCGGAAGCCCGAGCCAATGTTATTCAATGGGGAAATTTTCTTTACAAACAACTTATTAACTAAAACATATTTTTAAATTCTGTTTTCACATTCAGAAAATTCCCAACTGTTAAATTGACGGACCTTTTTTAAAAATGTACTTTTTTAATTTTTAATATTTTATTTCGAAATTGCAAAATGAAAAAATTTCACATATTGAAAATTCGTATTTTGCAGCTTCAAAATAAAATATTAAAAATTAAAAAATTACATTTTTAAAAAAGGTCCGTCAATTTAACAGCTGGGAACTTTCAGAATGTGAAAACAGAATTAAAAAATATGTATTAGTTAATAAGTTATTTGTAAAGAAAAATTTCCCATTGAATAACATTAGTTTCGGCTTCCGGCGGCGGTGAGTGAAGAGGGCCCTTAAGCTTAAATATTGTCCATTTATAAATATTATTATTATTATTTTTATCCTTGCGTATTTTATTAATTACATCTCTATCGTATCGTTTCAATAAAATGTAATCGTAATTGGTCCACGTTAGAGAAATATTATATAGATTATTTTTTTTATCCTTACGTATTTAATTAATTACATCCCCATCGTATCGTTTCAATAAAATGTAATCGTAATTGGTCACGTTAGAGAAATATTATACAGATTTTTTTTTTTTTTTTTATCAAATTTAAAGTTTATTTATGTACGTTATAATGGATTTGATAAAATAAATATTATATTTTTATGGGACATCACTTTTAAAAGCTAGCTTTAAGCAAAATTTTAGAAAATTTACTTCTTAAGAAAAAAAAAAAAAAAAAAAAAAGAAAGAAAGAAAAGAACAGAAAGTAAATGGTCGTTTTTTTCTTCTTATCCCCATATTCTTATGTACTTACTGTCATTCACTACGGTATGTTTGTGAATCTCAACATAATTTAATCGTTGCCAATTTTTTTTCGACAGAATAAAAAAAAAAAAACATACATTTATTTAAAATGAGGAAAATAAATTAGAAAAATTAGAAAATAAATTAGAAATACCAGTCGTATCGTTACAAATAAGGTACCAAATGAAAGGGAATTTTTTTTTTAATCCGATGGATTAAACAGCTTATCGATCGGACAATTAGGTTTTTTAAAATTAACTAAAGTATGAATTTTAGGTGTCAGCAGCAGAAGATTGTATGAAAACCGTTAGGAGAAATAAAAAAAAATCTGCTTCACATTAAGTTACATGTTTTTGAAGTGGGATTAAAAATTGCAGTTTTCAATTTTTATTTATTTTTTTATTTTCTCTCACGAACACAAAAAATATAATATACAGCCTGTATCCCACAAGACCAACTTGCATTTCAAATTTCATCAATTTTTTTGGTTAATAAAGAAAAAGTTACTTTTTTTTTTTTTTTTTTTTCAAATTAAATTTTTTTCTAACTTCGAAAAGATTTATGTGATTCGATACATTAAGAATTTGAGTTTTAAAAGTTTTTTTTTTTTTTTTTTTTTTTTAAATAGATAATTATTATTCCAAGTGTTTTGAAACAATTTCTCTTTCTTAGGTGCTTAATGATTGGCGTCGGTTATTCATTTCGCTTGCACCGGTGAAATGAAAGAGTACCGCAGAGAATTAATAATTGAAGCTGTAGGAGGTTTTTCCAAATTAAAATAATAATAATAATAACAAACTTTTTTTCTTTTCAGATATTTTCGAATGTGTAAAATTATTATATAGCTAAATATTAAAAATGTGTATTAAAAATATGCAGACCTAAAAAACTAAAAAAATCAGTCGTAAAAAGTACAGGTATTAGAAAAAATAGGTACTAGATTTATCTTTTATTTATTTATTTATTATTATTATTATTAAGCAATTATAACAAAAACTTCATAGACAAACAATGACAAAAATTTAAAAGTCGCCAAGGGATTCATATACTAAAGCTGTAACACAAACTGGTCTAGATATTACGAATTTCTTTCTATTCTGAAAAATAATACTGATATTTAGCATATTATTTCATTAAAAAAAAAAAATGGTATTAAATATTATGTATTTCAATTTGATTTTGAATATAGGTATTTCTATACAATTTTTTTTGCCTTTGTCTTGTGTTATGCACTATTAATTTTCTTATTCAATGAAAGGTGTAGAAGCGAATAGGTCAGAGCGCCGCAGGTGTTAAGGGCCCGCTTCACTCACCGCCGCCGGAAGCCGAAGCTAATGTTATTCTTTGGGAAATTTTTCTTCACAAATAACTTATTATACATATTTTTAAATTCTGTTTTCACAATTTGAAAATTCTCAGCTGTTATATTGATGGACCTTTATTAAAAAATTATTTTTTTAATTTTTCATATTTTATTTTGAAGCTGCAAAATACGAATTTTCAATATGTGAATTTTTTTCATTTTGCAATGTCAAAATAAAATATTAGAAATTAAAAAAATACATTTTTAAAAAAGGTGCGTCAATTTAACAGTTGGGAATTTTCTGAATGTAAAAACAGAATTTGAAAATATGTATTAGTTAATAAGTTATTTGTAAAGAAAATTTCCCCATAGAATAACATTGGCTCGGGCTTCCGGCGACAGTCAGTGAAGAGGGCCGTTAATAAGTGAAGCGAGTCCAGGAAAGGCCATATTTTTTGGCGAAGCCTTCCGCAAGGGTTGGTGAGCGGAGCAAGCAGGGGACAGAGCCCCCTAGATTTTTTTTTTTTTTTTAATATTGATTGGATGTTGTCGATCATTCTCCTTAAGATAGTACACCGCAAGATTGTGACAATGCCTGTTTTGATGTCTAAAAAAAAAAAAAAAAAAAAAAAAAAAATAGTCTTCCCGTGTTAATAAATTTGTCTTTCTCAAGTACCCTAATCATAAAAAAATACTTCGAAGTTTTTTCTAAAATCCATTCAAAAAAATTCAGAAGCTTAAATTGGCAGCTATCTAAAATAATAATAATCAATTTAACATATGATAATTAATTTCATAAATATATAATTTTCAATCAAGCACTTTTATAACACAGATAGTAGCCGAAATAATAGGGCTGCTTTTCATCAGGTGAAAATAATTGGCACGAGTGCATCATCAAAGCAGCAAGACGCACTCGTGCCTATTAAGAAATTTTAATTAACGTCTGCATGTGACTTCTTCTGAAATGTTATTTATACAGTTTCTGAGTAGTGCTGCTATCTACCGAACAGAGAAGGAACAAAAGTTTAAAAATCGCCTAAAACATAAAAACAATATTGAAAAATTATTACATAAGAATGTATTAAATGCAGTGGTGAAGAAAATATTTTTACTTCAACATTTCTTCAATCCATATGAAAATTTCCCCAAAATGGAGGAACGATTTTAACAATGATTTTTGTAATTCATTGTTCAAATCGATATCATTTGTATGTTTTTCTGCAAAATTTTCCCCGATCCTAGATTGCTGGGTTTGATATATTCTGCACACCTGGTTAAATGTTTGACTTCATTTAGAAACCAATGAACGTTAAAGAGTTAAAAAAAAAAAAAAAAAAAAAAAAAACGTGAAATGTTTAGATAATTTAAGAGTTTTCAATTTAAAGTTTGAATTTTTATTCAAAAGCAATACTACAAATTCTCCTTCACCATTTCTTTTACTTCAGAGGGCATTGAAGATCCAGTTACATAAATTATTCTCTCTTTAACATCACCACTTCAACCAAATGGACACTTACGTCATCCAAGAAAGAAAAATAAAAACACCAGAACACTATGCATGTTGGATTTAAAAAGGAAAAAATACATAAGTTTTGAGTTTCGAATTCATAATCAAAGAAATAAACAAAAATTGGAAAGGATTTCGACTACCCGAATAACAAATAACTGGATGCGCTCGAAGAGAGACAAAGAAACGAGAAAGAAACTAGATAAAATGAAATCGGAAGAACAAACATAGAAAAACTTTCACCTGAACAAGAAACAAAAATCATGCGGCTCGCATGAGTTCTCAGCAGTCACTATTTTGAACACCATTTCTTATGTAAAACAATGTATTGTTACGAAAAATTGTCGACTTGAAAAAAGTAATTCGTAAAGAAGCAGGTAGGTTCTAAACGATGAATGCACGTTACTCATCGAAACAGTACAACAAAATTGTGATTGCAAAGAATATTCTCGAAACAGTTCAATAATACTGCCAAGTCAACGAATATTCCAGAAGCATACCATAAAGCTGTCGCTCGTATAAAAAAAAGTCACTATTCAACAAATGTTCTCGAAATAATCCAACAGTCACTTGTTCCACAAGAGAAGAATAATCTTACTCCACAAAACAGGAATTTCGCTGATTCACGAACAAAGATCAATCCTTTGGAACACAGCTTCTAAATGGCGTTTGGCGATGGTTCTATACTAGAATCCAACGGAAAGTTCCAGAACTCGGCATCTATTCAACGTAGAGCTTCCACTTTTCGAGAATCCTAAGCTACTATTTCCCCCCAAAATTTGGTCCCCAATTCACTAAATTCATACTCAAACCGCCATGTTTATTGCCAAGGTCGACCTTGGTGGAAGTGAACGGAAATGCCATTTATTTTCACTTTGACTGTAAATCTACTTTCACTGCAACAGTTCAATTGAGACAGGGGGAAAGATTTAGTCTGTTGTAACGGTATTATTCTTTCGAAGATATGTACTACAAACAAACAAAGAAGATTACTATTAAAAAAATTGGTGTTGAAAATAGTGACTGCTGAGAACATTGAACTTTAATCAATTTTAAATCACTCTTTAAATGTACTTACATTGGATGATAAAAAGATGAATTGTGTATTTGGCCTTCGCAATAACGCCCTAAATAATATTTTGTTCTGAAATACGGAGGCAGAAATTTCACAAATATTAATCATTAAAAACACATACCTACAAAAATAACGTTGGTAAAATTTGATTTGATAATTTTAGCTGGTATATATGATTTTTGGTGTACTGAAAACGAAAATCAAGCCAACTTTCTCTATCATGTATAGAATTTTGTTAATACAGGATGTCTACCGACACAATTTCTTCATTTTCTGTAGTTTCTAGTATATTTCCATGACTGTTTATAATTATATATACATACATAACATACATCAAATGAAACATACTAAATAATCTGGTGTGACACTCACACGACTTTCTCTTACCCTGAAATTTAATACTATAAATACAGGTTGCAGATTAAGAGGTAAGATAACGAGTACTGTTATGTAAACCTGTGTTAAACAATACAAATTAGGCTTCGGAAGAGTTTTATATGATAATTAGTTCTGTGTGAGGGGGGCTACAGCCCCCCTCAATACCCCGTTTCATTAATGCACCTACATTTATATAGAATTTAATTCGGCTATTAAAAAATAATTCTGTTTTTAAAAAATAATTTATTAAAATTATTATTTAAAAAAATTATCTTGTATGATAATGCAGACGATTTCCATATTAGAGAAGCAGTATAACACTAAATATATATATATATATATATAAAAAGTTGAATTTATTCTCAATATTACATTTTTTTTTTTTTTAAATGAAAAAAATCGATAACTTTATTTTAAATTATCGCAGATCGATGGTTTAACCATTCATTTTAAAGGTATTGGCGATATGTCTTTTGAAAGATACCCATCACGGAAATTTATTCCCCTCGAGGGGGGACTTCCCCCCCCCCTCCCCAGGAGGTAGGCGGGGCTCCTACATACACAATTTTTTTTCCCTGTTGACTATCTCTATTACAAAAAGTATATATTCGATTCATTTGGTTTAGTGCAGTCTATAGATGTTAAACTCTACTTACCTGCAATTTACCCCATAGACGTAATGTATTTGAATACTTTTGAGTGTCCCTGTACACGAACCATTTGCTTCATATCAACGAAAAGCTTACTGTAGCATCGCTATATGATACACATTTAGCATACCGAGTTTGGAATTTCTGCTACTATTTGTTCTTGAGATATGCTGATAACAGACACACAGACCATTCGCTAAAAACATGATTTTCGTATTCAGGGGACCTCAGAACATGCAAATATAACAAAAACTCCCGTTCGAAAATTTGACCCTAAAACAATACTTTCTCGACCCTATGGGTAAGAGAAAGTAAAAAAGTTACAGTATTGGTGGAAGAGTCACGGAAGAAATTATGTCGATAGACACCCTGTATTGAGAAAAATCTGTACTGGATAGAGGAAATTTGGCTTCAGATTTGGTTTCAAGATACCCAGAAAAATAAAGATCAGCCAAAATTATCAAATCGGAATTTTAGATACAGACCTGTGTAATTGTCAAATCACATTTTATATAAAACTCAATAATGTACATTAATTCCGAAAACTTTCGTTCAGAATTAATATATTAAAATATATTTCATGTATAGTAATTGTTTTGTAAGTCCCTGTACACACAAACTTAATTATACCATTTTATATTGTAACAATCATGTAACGATAAACCTTTAAAAGCATTAAAAAAAAAAAAAAATACTGAAATAAAGAGAGCACACACAAAAACAGGCAGACAACCGAATTTTATCTTTGTTCAAAACTGTTTAGAATAAAATTTAGACATATATTATTTCACGTATTAAGCTTGCAAATATCAAATTTTAGGAGCTTTAATATAAAATTTGAATATTCGTTACAAAATAATAATAATAATAATCAGTAATTCTACAAATTCCCATTTACCTTTTTTCCCTTTACTTCAGGAAATCGAAGATTCAATTTCATAAAATTATTCTCTCTTTACCACCATCTCTGCAACCTAACGGACATTGTTGAATAATGTAAAGAATCAGAATTATTATAATCTTTCAATGTGCTATGCGTACAAATGTTACAATTTTTAGAACTTTCAATAAAAAAAAAATTAATATTTGGTATAAAATAAAAAAGCGATTCCAAAATTGCAAATTCTTTATTATTATCATTATTCTTTCCTTTCAGTTTAAGACATTGGAAATCCAGTTACATAAATTATTCTCTCTTTACAATCATCACTTCAGCCAGGCGGACACTACGTCATACCAGAGAGAAAAATAAAAACATCAGAACACTATGCATGTGGAATTTAAAAAAGGAATAAATACATAAGTTTAGAGTTCCGAATTCATAATCAGAGAAATAAACAAAAATCGGAATGGTTTTCGACTACCAGAATAACAAATAACTGGACGTGCTCCAAGTGAGACAATGGAGCAAGAAAGGAATTGAGTAAAATGAAATTGGAAGAACAAACATACGGCTCCGACATATACGAGCTGGTGCATCCGACATCTTTTTGCCTTGGAGTTGTCACATGTGCCCAGTAAAGTCCTACATTGGATCGGATAACAAGATTTTACCCGAATATTTTGCGAAAAAATAAAAACGGACAGGCTATTCTTTAACTATGTTACTTGCGACCATGAGAGTCTTTGCGCAAGTGCTGACTCAGCGAGTCCAGTTTTAAAATAGGGGTGATAACCCTTGTGGTCGAGAGAAAATAAGGGTACGCGGAATGATTTTATGTTTACCAAATCCCAATTTGGTACCCCTCCAATCCTTTGGAATCGTCTTCATTGGTAGATACGAGAAACGTGGTCACACCATCACCATTTGTCCAATGCGCAGTTCTAGTTCAATTTAAAACCCTCTCATCCATAGTGAGTGATTTTGAAGGTGATTTATGCAAGAAAATTTTTCATGTTTTGATTTGCAAATTTTAGAGAAATTTTTTTGGGAAGTATCTAAGATATTTATGAAGCTTCGTTTCGTCGGGGGCCTCAAGCCTTCCCGAACGCCCTGCCCTAAATTCGCTTCTGACAGGTAGATCGATAAAATTAAGATTGTGTATCAAGTCTGTACATAGGCTCCTAATCTAGATGCCTGTTGCGTGGCTCAGAAACTTGGCAACAGCTCGATCAGTAGACAGCGCCACCTGGTACAGATTGCGCGACTTTTTTATTCAACAGCCACCAAAAAGTTTAAAAAATGGGATCTGATATACAAAAAAGGCGAATAGAATCGAATAAACGTCGATTATATAAATCATATGTCACTTCTTAAAATTATTGGTGACAGTTGAATAAAAAAATCGCGCATTCTGTACCAGGTGGCGCTGTCTACCGCTTGGACTATTGCGAGGATCCCGAGCCACTCGACAGGCATCTAGTTTAGGAGGCTATGGTCTGTATTATTATAAACATGGCATTTTTTGATTATCAGGGTCTCTGTTTACTAATGATATGTTTCTGTAAAAATAAATGATATACATACCATTTTTATGTGATGACATTTTGTAGTATATTTAAATAAGCAATATGAATTTCACGACAAGTAAATCTTATTTATATAAAATAGGGTAGACGTCGTTGAAAGCTATCAAAAACAAACACAGCAAAGAATGAATTATATTAATTTAGAAATAGGCCTTATGACGAATGAATGCATTAAATGAGTTTAGTATTAGATTATAAGACGAATGGGATACATTTTATATTGGTTTAGAATTAAATGTTAAGTCGAAATGATAAATTGTATTAGTTTAGAATTAAGTCACATATCACAGGTAAAGGTAAATTATATCGCTTTAGGAATTAAATTTCAAATCGAAAGGATAAAATACATAAGTTTAGAATAGTAAATTTTAGGTCGCAAGTTCAGAATTATATGGAATGTTTTGAAAGAATAAATTATATTAATTTAGAATTTTGTCATAAGTAAAAGAAAAAGTTATATGAATTTAAAATTAAGTCATAAATCACAGAATAAATTACACAAATTTAGAATTTGGTCTGAGGCTGAAAGGATGTATCATTTTACTTCAAAATTAAGTCAAAATCAGTGGAAAGGATAATTACATTAGTTTAGAATTGAAACATTATGCGAGAAAAAATACAAATAAAATAAGACAAGGTTTCGGTGAATAGAAAAGTAAATTGCCGTACTTGGAACAAGAAATTCAATGAAACAATAATGAATTGGATTAAACGGAAGAAGTGGAAGAAAGAACCACAAAAAATCAGTTTATTTTCACACTTCTTAAAACGAAAATGTCAAAGTTCAAGTCTTCGGTGAGAAGCAAAATGGGAATACGCATTTTTGGAATCAGACATACATTCATATTCCCATTAATTTGATTTTAACTATAGTCTGTCTGTGTTTAATTTTTAACTGTTAAATATTTATCATCTGATTTCAAACAATTGTAAATGCTATTTTCTTCGAACTTAAATATATACTCTATAACAAAAAAAAGTGACGTACCAAGAAGGAGTAATGCAAACTGGACACAAATTGAAATACAAACAGGTTTTGGTGAAATCAAGCACCAATTCATCATTATCGTCGATCCTACGTGCAACTGGTACGTCAGTGACACGGGGTTGAGCTCAGTCCCCGGATCTCTCTTCCACTTAGGACGTTTGGAGCATCATAAAAAGGGTCCTACAACCAGCTCGGGATTTTACCAATCTAACGCAACAATTGGACAGATTTTGGCACGATACTTCACAGGAGCACATCTGCCAACTCTATCAATTAATACCAAGTCGAATAACTGCGTACATAAGGGCCAGAAGTAGACCAACGCGTTATTGACGTTTACTATGCGAGGCCCTTCCTCTTGATTAAATCATTCAAATTATCTGAAACAGTAATCAATTGTTTTTCTTCACATGTACATCACATCTACCAATTTTTGTCCCCAGTTCTTCTTGGTGCGTCATTTTTTTTTTTTTTTTTTTTTGTTATAGAGTGTATATTAACAAAGTTAAATTCTGCGTTACGTATAGAGTATGTAGCACATTCTATATCAGGAGGATATTCAATATGAGTTATTTTTGATGTCCTTAAAAACGGACCTTTACAATGCGATGGACGTAGCAGTATTCAAACTGAGAAACTGGGTGCCAGGAGACAAAAGCGTTAGCGTTGAATAAAATACCAGCAAATTTGCTCTTACTGAGTTCTCATCTTAAACTGCTTATGAGAAGCAGTTGTTCAAAATGCATTTATTGAAAAATTTGAGGTGTTTCATATTTCTCCTTTACACATTTTCTACCTGTGCAAAGAACACACATATATATATATATATATAAGTTGAAAGAGTAACGCAATTATAAATTAAATTGTATTTCGAACAATTACCTCAAAATGGGTTAATAATAAATAACGCATCTGAAATATGCGTTTTACATTTAAAAATTATAACAGCATAAGAAATAAATAAATAAAATGCTTGCTTACTTATTATCATCACTGCACAGGCGCCGATCATTAATCATTTCTTATTAATCAGTTATAAAGTTATTTTTGGAACAGCTTCGCCCACGAATGGTTCCTACTAATAAATCATAATGGGCCTAATAATGGGTCGTTTTTTTTTTTAAAGTTAATTTCCTTATAACAGTTTCATTTATTAAATAATACACATAAAGCTTCTGCATTTCCTATGCTGTAAATAGGAGCACTGTACAGACCAAGGGTGGCCAATCTACTACTTTTGGGTCATATACGACCCGCAATGTATTATTTTATAGACCGCGACGGAATGCACAAAATTTATAATTTGAAATCTTCGACTAATGCAACAAAAATTAATAAATCTATATTCAGAGTAAAAATACCTTCCTTAGACGGTTATGGTAACTAGTGAATCAAATATCACACTGGTAGTTGCTGATAAAATGCTATACAATCATTTTATTTGTACTTATTATCATAAATATTTATGTAGAGTTAGAATTTTTTGACTCTTAATTTATGAATAACAATAAATTTAGTGTTAATTGTATTCTTTTTAAAATTTTTACATATCCCTCTGAAATATACAGAGGAACGGTGGGGAATGTAGGATAGTCAGGTAAAATGGAATACTGTTATATTTCACTTGTACGGAGCTGCAACATGTTGGAAGCCCGTCAAACGTCTTCACTGAGCATCAGATGTGGACTGTAATTCCACGTTGTGTCAGTGAGAAGACCAGTTTTTGTGTCATACAAATTCGTGGGTTCAGCGCCTGATTACCCAAAAGGCTCGGGAAGCACAAACTTCCCCTCTAAAATTTAAGAGGGCCCCCAAAATGACTAAAAATAGGGTCTTGAATTTTCTGTTTTATATTTTCATACTGAGATTGAATTTTTCTGAGAAAATTCGCCTAAAGCAAGATAAAATACTCACTATTTCGAGAAAAATCTATTATTTAACCTCAAAAATTTGAATGTTCTTAATTAATAAGTTAATATGATTTTAATGTTGTGTGTAGAAACCACCCAGATATATGAATGAAAATATATATATATATATATAAACACACACTAATTTTTGGTCTATAGCATTTTTATATTACAATATTTAACAGGAAAACAAGATTTTCTGAAATGAAAGAGGGCCCCAAAATGATACTGAGCTTCAAAGCTTAGACGGGCCCTGCGTGGATTTATCAAGATTTAGACTTTTTGGAGGCAAGTATTACGAATTCTGTAATCTATATTTACGAAGCAGTAAAATGAGTGAAAACTTTTTGTCATTTCCGGTAGGGGAGTTGAGTTAGTCCGTAATTTATTCTTATGAACTCAATTTATTCTTATGAACCAACAAGTTGAGGTTGATTTATTTTCCAAGATGGCGATTTGGGTAATGTGGAATACTAACTATTCCATATTATCCGCGATTTTTGTAAAATTTGAATATTGATAATTTTTTCAATACTGTTTATTTTCAATAATAATTTCAAAATAAAATGTTTATATTGCAATTATTCGTCATTTTCTGAAAAATTACTACGTATTCCATATTATTCTTTAAGTAAATGGGTATTTCATATTTCCCTTTATAAGTATTCCATATTACCCGATTTCTTTTCTTTTCTTTTTCTCTCCCCCCCCCCCCCCCCCCATAAAAAGGTAAGTTTCGATTTTTCCTAATAATTATACCCCCTAACAACCTGCCTATCTCGTTAGCATTGCATCTCCGACCCTGTATTGTGATTTTGAATCGTCTTTGTGGCCCCTGCGTCTCCTGTACGTTTGTCCCACCAGTACAGAATCACCCTGTATTTACCTCAATAGTCGATGTGAACTTCGTATTAATTAAAGCATATTTCCGAAAAGTATACTTGCTCAAACAAACAAAGAAAAACCGAATTGAAAAATCTTTTAACTAAGGTGATAAATAATAAAAACAAAAGGATAGAGACTATTGAATTATACACAAAATATATTTATCTATAATTCTGACTTTATACAGCAAAGAAACAAACGAAATTGAAATATATTTCGACCAACAGAATAATAAATAACTGTACAATGTTCCAAACAAGGCAGTAGAACAAGAAGGAATTTTAAATGAAACCAGAAAAACAAGGCTGACAAATATCTCACTTGAAAAAGTAATTTTATGTGCAACAAGAAAAGGGTAAACGTAAAAAATTTTGTCTATCCGTTAAAAATAACTCAGCGTAAATTCTAGCATTGATATCTATCTATCTATTCGCTTACTTTATTTATTTATTTTTGAAGCAAGTTCGGAGCATTCGCAATCCCAAAATTTCCATTACTTAAATTTTAAAATGTTCATAGAAAAAAAAAAAAAACTAATAACTTGAAAAGTAATTTTACATGTGATAGGAAAAAGTTAAAGGTGAAATTTTGCTTTCTAGTTCGATGCAAAATTCAACATAAAGACGAAATTGAAAGACACAGATATTTAGAATGACGTTTGAAGAAGCACTCATAATCCTAAAATTTCTATGAATAACAATTTAAAAATGCCCATGAAAGTAAAAATCAATAATAATAATAATCAAATTTAAATTTAAAAACTGTGCAAAAGCTGACAAATACCTCATTTGAAAAGAAAAAGAATTTTATGCGTGATAAGAAGAAAAAGATGAAACTTTACTCAATCGGTTAGAAGCAAAACTCAAAATAATACTTTGCAACAGTATTATTCAGAAAAGCGTACATCTTACATCTTACCCTTTATTTATCTTTACATCTTACATGTAAAGATAAATAAAGGGTTTTGGCGATGATAATAATAATAATAATAATAATAAAAGGAATACCTCTTGTTTTTCTTTCATATTGTTTTAATTATTTTAGTAAATAAAAAATACGGAAAAGATATAAATATATATATGCATATTGAAAACCTTTTCAAACATTGAATAGATGAAAACAAGAAACATTGAATAAGACAAAACAGAAAAAATACATAAAATACAATAAAAGATTACGAATATCAAGCAACCTTAAATTGAAACATGCAAATTCATTACGTTTTCAAGGGTTTAGAATGAATATTGCATGTAAAATAGGTGTTATTTCTGTCTTGTTGTATGCGAATTGCTGAACATTTACAACAAGCCCAATAACACCCCCCAAAAAGGAAAAGTTTGAACTGAAAGAATAATATGTGAAAAAACAAATGAGAATCAAACTTATTTAAATTCAAGCAGCAATTTCAAAATTATTAATTGAAATACTAATAATAATAGTTAAATGAATCACTAGTAATAATTAATAAAACCAAAGTTCAACATATATTACACATGAAAAACTAGTATAAGCATCTTGATCACTAAATAAACATGTGGCTGTGTACAGTTAAAGTCACAGTTAATTTTGGAATTGTATTAAATAACTGAACGATTAATTTATTTTTGGAATTGCATTTGTCAACTGAACGACAAAGTTGAGTGAACTGTTTGATTTTTAATAATTAACCTAAAAGTGATAATTTAAAATTAAATTTTGATTAAAAATTGAGATTAATTTGAGTTACGAAAATTCGGAAACTCAAGAATGTCATTTTGTCGAAACATAAAATCAAAACTAGTGAGTGAGTCTTGTGGAGTGTAGAAAAAGTAATGACCCTATTTTTTTTTTTTTTTTTTTTTTTTGTGTGTGTGTGTGTGTGCTAAGTAAAATCCAATCAAATGCTATCATTTAAAATCCAATTTAGAGTTAATAAAGGAACACAATGCAACATTTAATTTAAATTGAGGTTAATTTTTTAATTAATTTAGTGATTTATTTATTTATTTTATTATATATATATATACATTTAAATGTAGATTTGATAAATGTTTCCATGATCAAATTATCTAATTTGAAAGTCAATAATATAATTATAAAAATTTTTTAGAATTATCAGGTTTTTTTTTTTTTTTTTTTTTTTTTAAATCTATAACGCATACACTTTCTTTTTATTTATAAATACATATGCATATATATATATATATATATATATATATATACATACACATATACAATATATACATATACACACACATATAAACACGCCAGATTCACAATCCCTCCCAACCATCCAGCCAAATAACACTACCCATCCTCCTTAATCGAGCATCTGCCCACCCAACCTCCACCTTTTTTATTGTCTTTTATTTTTTATATAATTTTTTTTGGTAAAAAATACACAAATGCACTTTTTTTAAATTAATGTAAACACCATAGACAAGGAAAGATGATTAAATCAGAAATACGATTTAATAATTGAATTTACTAGACATTTTGGATAACCATATACTCTGGCTTGAATATAGATAGATTTAAAGTTTTTACTTTTATATTTATTAGAACAAAGATGTTTTATTCTATAGAGGAACTTAATTAAAATATTTTTATATATGGTTTTATGTAAACAAGATTTGTAATGAGTAAATAGATTAACTGTAAAAGAAAATTCTTTTCTCTTATCATAAATATCAAAATCTAAGTTTCCATTATCATTATATATTTTTAAATCTAGAAAATTTATTTGTTTGTTTATCATTTCATTTTTAGTTAATAAAAGACTATGAGGATAATTATCTATGAAGGTGTTGGTATTACCATACTTGCCAACCAATTTTAAGAAAAAAAGGGAAGATTTCTGTTGAAAAACCAGAAGATTTCATAAAAAAAGGGAAGATTTTTTTTTTTCTCTGACATATTAAACAATATACAGTTTTACAATTTTAATATTTTGAAGCAATCTATAAAAATGTTTTACTATAGATTGATTATACTAAATATATAAAAGTTTTAAATAAAGTTACACCTCTTCAACATATAAATATTTACAAAACCGAATTTGTACGAAATTTATTCAACAATAGGCAAAACAACTTAGTTAAGTTAAAGTATATAATAAAAAAGTAAATAAAATAAGAAAGAGAATAATAGTGTAGAAAGAAATGTGCTCACTAAGAAGCTGTCAAATATTTTCTATTAAACATTTTTAGTTTCCATTAGCTGTTTCAACAGGGTTCTCATTCAGATATGGAAAAAAAATTCTCTGGACAATTTTCAGAAAAATGTTAGTGACTATTAAAAGAAATGTTCCTCTAGAGAGAAGAAAATAATCTACTTCCACAGTATGAGGTCATGTTACTGCCAATCATGATAGAAATTCAGGTAGAAATCATTGTTTACATGCATATTTTCACGATCCTTAATCATTTGAATTTTGATATGAAGCTAAACAAAAAAAAGTCATTTGACAGAAAGGAAATATTTGTTTTTCCAGGTTTTATAACTGATTTTCCCTGACTTTTGATGAAATTTTTTATTTTCCCTGATATTTTTTTTTAAACAAAATCCTACTTCCCTGAGTATTCCAGGTTTTCCCTGATGAGTATGAACCCTGTTAAAGCTTTCCCCCTTCCCCACCAAATCATACATGTGATTTTTAAAATTAGAAGTTAGCTGAAAATTTTTCGCTAACATTGTTGGTTGGTTGATTGATTAGTTAAACATTGATAATGTCACTTTCAACAAATTGGCGAAATAAATATTTATATGTAAAATTTTTAACTGCGTTAAGCAATTTCAGAATTTTTTCCTTAACATTAAAAAAATAATAATAATAATAATAATAATATAACTGCAATAACTTTTATATACACATAAAACCTTAATAAAATTCCATGCCAACAGAAAAACAAATTTTTTAAACAAATATAGAATATGATTTTTGTGTATGTACATTAATCATACATATAAAAAAAAGTAGTGGTAGCTAATTATCAGTTTCAAACGTGGATAAAACCAACTGAGTATTAATTTTCTTAAATTGATTTGGGAAAAATTTTCCTAATTGAAAAAATTATTCTTCATTTTTCCCCATATTTACACGTTTGGTATAAATATGACATAAAAATATTTAGTTTAACTGAGGAAAAATAAACAGATTCATTAAATTCAGCAATAAAGGTCTAAAAATAATTACATACATCAGAAATATTGAGCATTTCCACTGCTTTATTGTTTCTAGAATTGATTATTGATCACAATTCGGGGAAGAGGGGGGGAATACAAAAATAATTACAGAGTAAGAAATATTAATAAACTCTTTTAACTCTACTTCTAGAATCTAATGAAAGAAGTTTAAAATGAATATTATCATTTATGTTGCAGATGGATAAACATCAGAAAACAAAAGACTTCTGCAGAACATTTGATTGCTGACCACTGGTTGGAGATAAAGGAGGGGGAGGGGGGGGGCAAAAAACAATAACATCAGCAAGAAATATTTAACAATTCTATTTCTTTACATGTTCTAGAATCTTATAAAGCAAGTTTGAAATGAATATTGACATTCATGTTATGGATGGAGAAAGATTGCGAATCTGGAGTTTTCGTTGAACATTTGGGGTTTCTTTTTAAAACGAACGATATCCGCGACTTTTTTAAAAACGGAAGATTTCGTCATCTGTCCGGAAGACCGGAAGATACGTTAAAAAACCGGAAGTCTTCCGGGAAAACCGGAAAAGTTGGCAAGTATGTATTACTATCATTAAAATAAAAAACGATAATATCATCTATAAATCTATAAAACATTAAGTCATTACTAATAGAGAAATTTCTTTCATAATAATAATAAAAATCAGATAATAAACTACTAGCAGAACCACCTTGTGGAATACCTTTAATACTTTGGAATATAGTATGATTGTACAGAATAAAATTATTGTGTAGTATGGAATTTAACAAAGTTTTAAAGTAATTAATTGATATTTTTCCTTTAATACTATGTTGATGTTCATTAAAAAGAATTAACATAGTGTTATGTAAGTCATGAACGTCTATATTATTAAATAAATCATTAAAATCAAATGTACTAATGTTTGTAATCTTTTTAAAAAATTTTATTCTACTTAAAAGTTGAAAACTGTTTTTTACACAATGCTTATTGTCATAGTTTAACGTTAAACTATGAATATCTTTTAAAAGTTTTAATAGAAGATTACAAGCAACAGTATTATAAGCATTACAACCTATAGCAACAGTGTGAAATTTGACAGGAGTTTTATGAAATTTAGGAATAACAACTATATATGGATAGTTGAAATTTTTACATTTGTTTTAATAATTTATGAAAGCTGAGAATCTTTTTATTATTAATTTCAGTGGTAAAGGTGGTTTGCTTAAAATTATTACTATTTAAAATAGAGTTGTCTAAGATCTGTTTATAAAACTTTTTACAAATGATGGCATAGTTATTAGGTGATTTATCTACATAAGTAATAATAAATTTATTCGGTAAAAGACTGATAGATTTATTTAAAGTTTGATTTCTTTCAATTTTAATAAATCTAGCATGAATAATAAGCTGACTTTTCAGAATATTTAAAGAATTAATCTTCGAAACATTAAAATATTCTAAAGGTTTGTTATAATCAATAGCAATTTTATAAATAAATAAATCTAAATCTAGAGAAAACTGACTTAAAGTATTATTTATGTTACATTTTGTGCAAAGTCTAAATTTAGTGCCATAATTCATAAGTTTATATAAATAAAGATCATTAACTATACTAAGATCACCAGTAATTATATGTCCATGTGTGGGGGTCAACATATTTTTTGTATTTAGGGTCACTACAATAATATTGATATATATAAATATATATATATATATATTTAACATTCCCTTAGTTTTAAGGTATTGGGAAATTTAGAAACCTCAACCGAATAAAAGATAACACTTCCAAGAAATATGTATTCAATTTCTTTCTTTTTTTTTTCTTTAAAAAGAAATCAGAAAAACATCAGGCGAGCTGCTTCTGAATACATTTCCATTTCTTTAGTGTATTTTCCATCTGAACGGGTAAAATGATTGCAGCAGCAGCTGATGTTACGGTTTTGCACGGAAAGAAGCGATAAGAAATAAAAATTGAAAAAGGTAGAAGTAAAGGTTTTGTGTTCATCTACATCACTTTATTCAGAAAAGCATCTGCAAAAGTTTTTTTTTTTTTTTTTTTTTTTTTTTTAATAGTTACATATAGAAAATATGGTTCCTAACATCACACATAATTTGAATGTTTAAATTTTGAAAACCCAATCGCATAAAATAAAAATGTCTACTGAATTAGTTTTGCATTTCATGTAAATGCCTAGAGTGCAATGTTCAACATTTGTAAATATATACAGTTAGCTAAAAAAGAAAAAAAGAAAAAAATATATGACGGAGATTACACATTCATGAATTCGTAGTTTGTGATTAAGTCGGTCAATTAATTAAACCTAATTAGACAAAAAAAGTTAATTTTGTTGCATAAAAAGCATTTGCATAAGAAGAAAAATTGATTTCCCATCCGATCACTGGTAAATTTGAAGGTTATGAAAATTTTTAAAAATATCTTCGTAGGTTAACCCTTAAAAGCATGAATTTTAATTTTTAATAAAATATGTTTGAAATCGACTAGGAAATGGGTATAGTTAATGAGAAAAATACAAAAGAAAAGAAAAATACAAAAGAAAAGGAAAAGAAAAAACATAGAGTTCATTTTAGGATTAGTGAACTGATGTAGAACCGATTTTGTCTATTCATGTATTTTTACATCACAAAAAAAGCTACACTTTTTTTTGCATAAATTTAACAGTATATGCAAAAATATAAATATTATTCGTTACAAACAATTTTTGCTGAATATTTTTATCACTTTTTATATAAATAATCGTAATTCGTTACACCCATCGAAATGAAATTATACTCAGATTGCGCGTCAACAATGAAAATTGTCATAGATAAAGAAATAAGCTGCCAACGATTCTAGTTGCGTTCGGAAACAATAAAACAGTTTTGGTAAAATTTAAATAAATAAATAAATAAAAACTATGCAAAAATTGCTACTTTAAAAAATATGAGGTTTTAAACATACGATGCAAATCTACATCGCTATGCATTTAAGGGTTAAAAGCGATAACCAATCAGATGTGGTACATGTATGAATTAAGAACAATTATTTACACTACGGATTTAGGTCTTTGTTGTCTTAGTAGAATGTCCCCCGTGGAAAGTCTTTCTAAAGGCCTTTTTAAAGTTTTTGTTTTTGCCCGTATTCCTATGAATTTTGGATAAAACCATAGAAAACGCAAACGGCTAGCCAACGAGAGCCATCTGATATGAACCTGGCACCTCCTGTTTATTACTTTTGTGAGCAAATCCTCTTGCTCATTGTTGGAACAGAATGACCATACAGATTCTTATCATTATTTCTACTAAGTCTACGTTGAACTTAAAATTGCTGAGAACAAATCCGGATTTTCAAAATCTATGCTTAAGTATACAGTCGGTAACAAAAGTCTCCGAACACTAGCAAAAATTCCTAAATAAAAAAAGTACACTTAATACATATTACTTTCAAACTTTGAATAAACACCATAAAATGCAATAAATTCGCAATAATTGTTTCGGGTCGAAAAACACACGACCCTTCATCAGGCGAAAAAAGTAAGCACGAGTGCTTTAGCGAGTTTATTGCATTTTATGGTGTTTATTCAAAGTTTGAAAGTAATATTTTTTACAACGCCAGTTTTGTAGTGCTTTTTTATTAAATACACTTAATACAGTTTTGTTAAATAACGATTCGACAGTTCCTTGTTGAATCCTGTTCTTATTCAGTCTAAAAACAGGATTCGACAAGGATTTATTTAAGAAAAATGTATTAAGTGTACTTTTTTTACATAGGAATTCTTGCTAGTATTCGGAGACTTTTGTTACCGACTGTAGCTCCTCGTAAAATAAATCTAATCTACGCTATAGAGAAATTCATGATATTTAAGAAATTATCTTTTCAAAAGTACAATACATCATTTAGAAGTATGAAGAGAAGACTACTGACGTTTAGATAGGAAATCATTTGAAGTGAATTTAGGGTTGCATTACAGATTGCATTTGGCTTCCAGCTAAAGTCTCGTTCATATAATTTCTATCATTTTCTAATTTCTTTCAGAAAAAAAAGGTAGCCACACCCGATTATACTGAACCACTCCAAGAATGATTCACTACAATTTTTCATTTACAATTAGTCGAATTTAGACCATAATTCGGGTGTATCGTTATCGCTCATATCGTGAAAAATGCTGCATATAATAATGTATCAAATAACTATTTTGCGCAAATATCTTAAACTGTGCGCCACCTGTAGCCATCTATGCGCTAAAAGCTAATGAGCACCAACTTAACACATTTGCATCGGAAAACGAGGGTTCTCGTTTAATATAAAAATTACCCTCGTCCTTTAGAAACATTACATGTTTTACAAAATGATTTTGAGTATTTGTGTCTAGCACCCTAAGTGATGTTGGCATATATATATGCGCGTAACGTTTACATTATTGTTAGCTGAGGACAAAATTTAAATGATTTATTTACGAAAATGTAAAATCTTTTTGTTAAAAAAAAATGTTTTAGGGGAACATCAAAAAACGGGGCTTACTGCTGCAAAAAAAAAAAAAAAAAAAAAAAAAAAAACTTTGAAGCGATTGTGTTAATTCAGTCTTCAACCAAATATAAACTTCTAATGAATACCGTTAATTGGTTCGTGAGATAACAGTTTTGGTTACATACCCACAATAGCAGACATACATAGAGACAGACGGACAATTCTAAAAAACCACCAAGTCATTTTTAAAGCATCTCAAAACATGTAAATCCATCGAAAACTAGAGATTGAAAATTTTCACGAATTTAATACTTATCTAATATTATATATAGAAGAAAATAAAGAATGGGAGCGATCCTGCCTTTGTATGAGAAATCAGTTCACTTCTAATTATCTCGAGATGTTGATATTTTTAGTTTTCTTGTATAATATAATAAAGTAAGAAACAGATTTGTTTATAAACATATTTTGGGGACAAACAACAAAAAGATTTTTTTGTATTGGAAAACTTTTCGCTTAGAATAATCGTATCGATATAAAATAAAATTAAAACAATTAATATTTTCCACATTAAATCGTAAAATTACTTACTCTACAAACAAGTCACCATAAGGTTTCGGGAATATATAAGCAAATCGTATCGATATAAAATAAAATTAAAACAATTAATATTTTCCACATTAAATCGTAAAATTACTTACTCTACAAACAAGTCACCATAAGGTTTCGGGAATATATAAGCAAAACTTACCTAGAATGAAAGAAAAAAGTTATTAGAAATATTACTATCTTTAGTATCATTTTTAAATTTCACTATTTATATGAATTAAATTTCAATGATCATATTCATAAAATTTTCATTATTCATTTTAAAATTTCATTTCATATTTCATTAATATTAGCATCAAAAATAAAATAAATTGAACATACGTGAAATTTTTGTGAAATAAATTATGGATACTTTTCAATATACCATCCAATATCGGAAAGTTCTACGTTTGAAGTAAAAAAAAAAAAAAATGTTAATAAAAATGCTTCATTTCTTACAGAGTTTAAAATTTCTTCATTATCCTCTTCACTCACATAAAGTTTTATAATTTAAGAAAGTCCTGGCGAAAATACATCTTCTTCCATTTACAATACAAATTCCATATCGTTGCAAAGAATTAAAACCCCTTTTCCCTTTTCCGTATCAAATATGCTGTTGCAGTAAAAGTAGTTTTACAGTTAATAGGAAACAAATGGCAATCTATTCATTTCCATTAAGTTTGACATTGGCGACAAACTTGACATTTTGGCGATTAAATTTGGCGAAAAAAGTAGTTTAAGGTTTTTGAAGTTCGAAGCTTTATTTTTAATAGGAGCCGAGATCTGGAATTTTCCATTGGATTCCAGAAGTAACTAGAATCTGTGCCAAATTCCGGCCACAAAAAGTATACCAAGAAGTAGGTTACATCCGGTCGTGTGCTCAGACAATCATTCTGAGAGGTCGTCTCATAGAGACTGTGCTTCAAACGATTGTTGTTGCAAAACCTGCGAAATTAAATACTCTATTGTGAATTTAACGCAGTTTATTTTCTTTTATAGTACAAGTGACTGTTTTATTGCATCGTTTCCAGAACATTCGTTCAATAGTGAGTTTTGTGATACGAGTGACAGCTTTATTCGTTTGATTTGATAATTACCCTAACTGATCTAGTTGAACTAACATTTTTCTTGGACTGTTTCGAGAATATATGTTGAACAAAGTGCATTCATCGACTAGAACCTGCCTATTTCTTTACAAATTACTCTCATCCCGTACGAGAGTTGACATTTTGTAACAACATTTTAGCCACTAACCCGTTGCTAAACTAATCTTTGCAGTTTTGAGTTAATCAAATCAAGAAAACAAGATAATTGTAGAGAAATAAATTTTTAAAAGTGCAAGTCACTGAAAATAACAAATACCATTTCTCTCTCTCTCTCTCTTAAACAACTTATAATTAATAATTTATTATAACCGAAAATAATAAATTTCTAGACAAAAATAAATTCCACCCGAAATTTAGTTCAAATAATTAAAACCTTAAATACCTTCTAGATAAATATAATAAATTTTTCTTTGCAGCTGAAAAATAATTACACACATGAAAAAACATTATGATATATACTAAAAAAAATAAGTTTGTATTTAAAAGATAAATCTCAATTACTTATATTTTTGAGTAAGAAAATTTAATTACTCTTCTCCTGTAAGAAGAAAAATAAAATATTTCCTTATTAAACGCATTATTTAAGCATATACAAAAGGAATAAAATATCATAGTTTTATATAAGGTTATTTTAAAATTCATTTTCAGCGCATAGTACTTTTAAAATAATATTCAACCATATACATTTGGAATATTAAATTATCCGTGGAAAGAAAATAAATAGTCATAAGGTAAAAACACGGGAAAATGTTGTTTGCTAAAAAAAATATTTTATGGCATAAAGTACACTATTAAAATGTATGACTTATATTCTTTCTTTCCAAAATTATATTTTAAAATAATGCATACATTTTAAAAAAGCAACATACTTAAAAATAGATAAAGTGTTCTCAGAGATTTATAAAAATGAAAAAAAGATATGTGGAAGGAAGAACGTGAAGATAAACTTATGTATTAATCTTTTACTGTTATATTTTAATTTCAGAAATATTTAAACAATGGAGTAGATTTTTCTAAAAAAGAAAATATAATTATAAGTGAATTTATCTAAAAATTTATGAATCCTTACGATAAATAATATATCTTATATATGTTTCTGTGATATATTTATACATATATATAATTTCTATGTTTAAGTTGTTAAAATAATTATTAGTTAACTTTAATTTTCAATTTAATTTATTTTTAAATTATTTTCAACTTATAAATATAGAGTTTAATTAAGACTCTACATCTAACTGCGAGATTAACTCTAGCCTCGTGACTACGCTAAGATGTTTGAGGCGGGATATGTGATTTATGCAATTGCAAAGTAAGTCATAATTTTTGTTTTATTATTATTATTATTTTTTTTTTAAGAATAATTTTTTTTTTTTTTTTTTTAAGTAACATTGGTGATTGTATTATTTAAATGTGTGTTTCTCTTTTGTTTTCCTTTTTCATATTGAATCTGAATTTATTTACACGTCCTTTGGGTTTTATTGGGTTTAGCATACTGTAAATTTTTAGCAAATTGTTTACAGTATGAAAGAACACATAATTTGCATGCAACGTTCAATCTAAGCCTTTGAAAAAGTATTGATGTTGTACGTATTCATTAAAAGGATGCTTCATTTTTTAAGAAATCTTTATTCATGTTCTTTCTAGTTCTTCATGTGATACTTGGTTTCATCTTTTGCAATGTTTGAAAAGGTTTCCAAAAAATATATAAATAATTTTTAAAACGTAGTAAAAGCCTAGCAACCGATTTACGGCCACTGAAACCACATAGACTAAAAATAATAAAATTTCATCAAATTGAAATTAACTGTGAAAATTGATTATTAATTATTGAAATCGAGAACATTAAACACATTTAAAGATTTATTGTTATTATTATTTTGTAGAGAGTTGTATTTTAATTAGTAAAAAATCTGGAGTGACTCCACTCGACTTTCCGAACATTGAGTAATTAACAGTTTTGTAGATAAAGTAAAGACAGAGGAGTTGTTAAACAAACAAAAGAGAGAAAACCATAATAGAGTGTTTGAGTATTTTTCTCCATATATTACACGATGTTTTATTTAACGCTACTGAACTTTGAGTCCATAGATCCTAATGACAAAGAATTTTCGCTGTGTCCATGTAAAAACCTATAAATGCTAGATTCACCAAAATGCTTATAGTTAGTGCAACAGTGATTTATAATACTCATATAAATTTTCAGCTCAATTGAATAAGGCGTTTAGATGCTATCGTACTTTTAAAAATTTGGTCCCATAGGCCATAATGATAAAGAATTTTACTTTGTGTCCCTGTAAAAAATTGTATGTGCTAGATTCACCAAAATCTATACAGTTGGTGCAACTGTGACCTATAACACGCGTACAAATTTTTTGCTCAGATTAATAAGGCGTTTAGACGCTATCACACTTTTAAAAATTTGGCCCCATAAGCATAATGATAAAGAATGTTTCTTTGTGTCCCTGTAAAAAAACTATAAGTGCTAGATTCTCCAAAATCTATACAGATTGAGTATTTGTGACCTATAATATGTGTATAAATGTTTTGCTCAATTGAATAAGGCGTTTAGATGCTATCGCACTTTTAAGATTTTGCTCCCATAGGCCATAATGATAAAGAATTTTTCTTTGTGTACCTGTAAAAAAACTATAAGCGCTAGATTCACCAAAATCTATAGGGTTCGTACTATGGTGACTTACAATATACGTACCAAATTTCAGGTTATTCGAACAAAGCGTTTAGACGCTAGCGTGTTCACTCACAGACATACACACATACATACACACACACACACATACATACATCATCGCAAAAATAGTGAAAACGGACTCATTGGACATCGAAATGTATAGAAACATCAAAATCTCAAATTCGGATTTTTGACATGATTACAATACTTTCCTCACTATAGTGTTCGGAAAGTAAAAATGAAAGTTATTTTACGAAGAAGTGTAAAGTTAGCTTTGTAAAAACCTCCGACATAAATAAAATTATTTTTCCATAAATACTACAACGTTCATTTAAAAGAGCGCTAGTTTGCAAATTCTAAAATGTCAACACGGGGTTTGATAAAATCCATTAAAAATTAAAGATTTTTTTTTTTTTTTTTAAGTTTTTGTATACTTTAATTAATAAACTACATGATTAATCTTCTAAGTTCAGTCGGAGATGGAAATATTTTCAGCTCGCAAATTATGTAATATGTCAATCATGGCTGGCTTAAAACTGAATTAAATATTAATTTTCTATAAAATATCTAATTTTCAATCGATTTTAGATAATTTTGGACAGTGAACTTATAATCAATATTTATAGGCAAATTTTTATTTTGTTAAAATCATCTGAAAGTTCGTCATTAAAAAAGAAAAAAGAAAGAAAGTTTTATTTGTACTCCAGTCCAAAAACTACGAAACTATGTAAGTTGTGTTAGAAGCTGGAAGATTGACAACTTGAAAATTTTAAAATATCAATGCAAAATGGTCCAGAAAAGAAAAAAGATAAATATTTTAATTTTTAATAATAATAATAATCTATTAAACAGATTTTCGTCGAATATTGCTAGAAGTCGTCTCGATTAAGTCATAGTGCTATTAAAAAGATGATTGAAATCGGTTCCCGCTTAGGCAGCGAGAATGACATACACCATACATGCACGCTATTCTTTGATAATATAAATTCCGCACCTCAGAATCAAATCAACCACCAAAATAAGGCAGTTGTACATGAATAAACTTTTTGAAAAACTGCAAAAGCTGAAAATAAAAAATACCAGTTTTAAATCAACTAGAATGAAATAAGAACTAAAAATTAAAATTCTAATATCAACCCCGTCAAGAAAAAAAAAAAAGAAGAAGAAGAAGATTCATAATTAAATTAGTTATTTGAAATCCCAAATGGCTTCAAAAATAGAAATAATGAATTATTTCATCTGTAAAATTAATTTCACACATGAAAGAATTTTTGTATTTAAGAATTTAAATCTTAACTAGGAATGTTTTTCAAGCGAGAAAATTTAATTACGCTTCTCTTATAAAGATAAAAATAGTTTTATTAAAATTTTGTTTTAATACAAGAAACATTAAAATAAGTTTTACCTATAAATCTGAAACAATAATTTATACGCATAAAGAAACTAAATAGTCATAATCCACATGGTAGGAAAATTATGTTTCAGATAAATTAAATTAAATAAATAAATTAAATTAAAACAAAATTAAAAATATTTTACAATACAGTTACAATTGTAAAATGTACAATTTAAATTCTCTCCTTTCAAAAATATATTTTAAGTAATAATGGACATAAAAATTTAATAAATAAACTAGTATGTTGTGGCCACCACAAGACTTTCTTCTACATAATTTTACACAAAATTCCTGTAATACAGTTACAATTGTAAAATGTACAATTTAAATTCGCTTCTTTCGAAAATATATTTTAAGTAATAATGGACATAAACATTTAATAAATAAACTAGTATGTTATGTTGTGGCCACCACAAGACTTTCTTCTATATAATTTAACACATAATTCATGTAATACAAATTATTTATTAAATTATTACATTATTTTACATGATAAATGCAGACAATTTTTATCTGACTGAATTATATATCACTAAGTGCTGAAAAAAAGTCAATTTTTTGCCAATGTCGGAAGAAGTAATTTTTTTTTTTTTTTTTTTTCGTTTAAAAATGAAAAAAAAATCGGTAACTTTGTTTTAAATTATCACACATCTATGGTTCAGCTTCGTTTTAAAGATATTGACGAGATCTTCTGAAAGATACTTTTATTGAAAATTTACACACACTCTCGGGAGGTACTTCCCCCGCCTGAGGGGAAGTGATGCTCCGCACATGCACAAACTTTTGCATGCACAAACATGCACAAGACATGCACAAACTTTTTTCTCTAGTCTACTACTATTATATAATTCACATTAATTTTATAACCACACGTTAAAAACAACTCAACTCTCTTTATGTACATTTATATGAAAATTTGTCCTATACTGGAATGTTAAAAATTTAGAAAAAAATGGTATCACAGCGCTATCTGTTAAGCGATGGATCCCCAAATCTAATCAGCACCAGTTTATGTCAGGGTCCAACTAAATACCAAATTTGGTTAAATTTCGTTCATTGGTTCGTGAGATACAGCGCCCACAAAATTTGTGATATACGCACACACATAGACAGACAGACTGGCAGATATTTTCTAAAAACAGTCAATTCGTGTTCAGGACATCGTAAAACGTGTAAATCCATCGAGAACTGGAGTTCGAAAATTTTCAAGAATCCAATGCTTTCTCTCTACATATATAGAAGAAAGTAATAAATAAGTATAATAATAATAATAATAATAATAATCTAGTTTGGCAGACTGCTTAATCTTACTCCCCATTACTGTAGACGGCAGTCTAATTCCCTCTTTCTTCTGTCCCATGCTATTTTATGAAATTTTTGTTGCTTCATCTTATATCTCGTTCAAAAATAAAATTTTTCGTGTTCTTTTTTTTTTTTTTTTTTTTTTATTACACTCTTTGAACTCGTCGCCTTTCAGCTCAGAAATCAATGTATATATATATATATATATATATATATATATTTGAACTAAGTAAATTAAAATATTTCTTTTAGGGATTGAAAATTAGAGTCCAAAGTTTACTAAATGAAGTAAAATATTTATGTATTTTTAAGTCATTCAGTTAAAAAGTAGCGACAGATTAAAAAAACAGAATTAAAAAATTTTCTTTACAAAACAAAGCAACAAAAATACCATAGGATAACGTATGGGAAAGGAGAAAGATGAAATCTGACTGATGGGCGATTTTATGGTGGAACATATGAGGAGTATCTGAACTCTTCCAGGGCATTAAAAAAAAAAAAAAAAAAAAAAAAAGAGTTCAAAAGAGTTTTAAAAAAAGTGTTACCTGACAAACATTTTTATGTTAGGGGCTACCACACTCACAACCCCCTCTACCTTGTTTGAATACTGTGTTACGCTCATAAAACATTTAAGACTTTTATTAATTTTAAAATTTATTCCAAATGATCAGAGGATTGACGCCTAAATTACTCTCTAAAACTTGACTACTTTTGAGTAGCACTGCATAAAACTGCCGTGCTGTGTTAAAGTACAAACAATGTACTTTAACATAGCACGGCAGTTAAAAAAAAAAAAAAAAAAATGCATGACACAACTTGAAATGCATTTAGAGCCATTTCCAAACATACCACAAATATACTGGAATTCTTTTAATTGGCCTTGTAAACGAAGACTAAATATTTTTCATACGATATTGTATTTGAAGCATACTTTAAGGCGTATAAAGAATGCATATTGTTTTCATCTTTTTTGAGCAGTGTAAATATGTTAAAATGCACTTACTAGAAAATCTGCTTATAGACATAATGTATTTAAATACGTTTGTATATCCTGTATACGAACCAATGGGCACTTCCCACCTGACGTCAGAGGTTACATGATAGAGGAAAAACAAATAGCAGACGAAGTCTTGTTTATCTATAGCGATTGCTGAAATAACATATTTTCTATTCTTATTTTTGAGCAATCGTATTTAATCTGTTATTTTTTTATACATCATCATTTTCAATCCATTTTATATCATTATTCATCATCTTTTGTTTGCTGTATACATTTACAATCATCGTTTAGTTTATATTTGTTATTGATGTTCATGAAGAACATGTTAAATACTCTGATTTTTGGTACTTAAATCAGGAACAGTGCAATATCGTACTGCGTAAATCCATTTAGACCAGTAACTAAGTTAATTAACTTGTTGTAACACCTTTATGCAATTAAATTAAATTAAAACATTTTAAAATTTCAAATTATAACCCATAAACATTCCACAAGAACAAGCTATTATTTATTGCTAGATCAGTTAATGTAACAGTTACACTGGAATATACGAAAATCGATTCTTACAGTTGAAAATAAATGAACACATAAAGTGTTTTTTAAAAAAATTTAAATTTACGAATACAACTATTCTACTGTTTATAAATGCACAATATTACTTTTATTTAATTTTATATTAAATATTAACATTTTTGTTCTTAAGAACAATATTTAATTGAATTCGATTATTCGTTTTACTCTATCACATGACTGAGCAGACGAAACTGGGAAGAGTCCATTATCCGATCTCAATAAAAAAAAAAAAAAAAAAAAAAAAAAATTCAAGTAGCATCCACGCATGATACAGATTTAAAAATACCAAGTTTAGACTTCCCATCAATATTTACTCTTGCATTATGATAATAACCACTAAAAATCTGGTTTTCGGATTCAGGGGACGTGTAGATATAACGAAATCTGAATTTCAAAAAATGATCCAAAAACAATATTTCCTTTATACCATATATGCGTAACAGAAAGTAAAAAAGATCTTAAAAATAAATAAAGTATTTTTAGAGATTTATAAGCACAGAAAAAGAAATGCAAAACGGAAGACGTTGAGATAATTTCTCTAACCCGCTGCCATTCTAAACTCTATAAGTTAGATTTCATTAAATTTAGAAAAATTAGACAGTTTTCAAAATAATAATTGTTTTTTTTTTTTTTTTTTTTTTTTTTTTTTTTTTCAACTTTAAGATATTAAAAATAACATTTTTTAACCAATTTGAATAAAATTGAAATTGATATGCAAAATCATAAAAAAAAAAAAAAAAAAAAAAAAAATTGAAATCCGATATTTAAAATCCTTAATGCTTTTAAGTTAAAAATAATAGATACTTTCAGCTTTAAAAGTAATTTTACACACGCAAAAACATTTAAATAATAATAAAAAAAAAAATTCAATTTCATGTACTTTTTGAAGAAGAAAATTTAATTACTCTTCTTCTCTCATAAAAATTAAAACAAAATATTTCTTTATTAGAAGTATTTGTTTAAATATATACGAGATAATAAAAACCTTACAGATCTTTATAAAGTTGTATTAAAATTAATTTTTATCACAATGTATTTTTTAAATAGTATTCAATAATATAAATTTGGAACAGTAAATTACATGCTTAAACAAAATAAATAGTCATTCGCTAAAACGTAGGAAAATTATATTTACTTAAAAAATTAAAAAAAATAAATAAATAAATAAATAAATAAAAAACTTTTTTACGACATAATTACAATATTAATATGTATGACTTAAATTCTTTCCTCTTGGAAATAAATTTTTAAGTAAAGCATATTTTTAAAAAAACAGCGTACTTAAAAATAGATAAAGTGTTTTCAGAAATTTATATAAATGAAAGAAGAAGTGCAAACAGAAAAGTCTTGAGACAAACTTTGTATATTAATCTTTTATGTTACATTTTAATTTTAGAATTATTTGTAGAATGGAGTGGGTTTTTTCAAAAGGTATTTTATAAATGACGTAAATGAATGATTTCATTTAAACTTTCGTGAATAATTAAGAAAAAGTTCATAAAAAAAAAGGTGATTTGGAAGCTGGAGGTTTAGTCAAATTCAAACCATGGACGTTAAATTATATGACACTGAATATAATATATGTAATTTTTAGTTTCCCATCGTACTATAGACATAGGAAACAGCCATTCGGAAAAATTTTCGACGACAGTTTTTGACGTTTTTACTCGTTTTGAGGTTGAGGAATCCGAAAATAACAGAATCGATGCGGTATCCGTCTGCAGGTCAGTTTATTCGTTAATGAGCTTGTTAGTCTTTGAGACAATATCTTAAGAACAAATGACCGTAAATTGGTTGGACCACTCTTAAAATATCATTTATTGTACTGGCAAGAATCTCATTTGTTTGCAACATTCTAATTTGAAAACTTAGTAAGATATTCGAAATTTACGATTTTCTTAATAGAGCAGAATAGAGCAAGATTTTGCTTAAATATACGTTTTTAGTGTTTTTTTTTTTTCTTTTTTTTTTTATCTTAAAGATAAAATATATACAACACAGTATTTTATCATTTCAATTCGTTATCACAGTACTTTATCATTTCAATTTGTACTCGTGTAGAAACAAATACTTATCCAATATCTTAAAGATGTCGGATCAGTTATAAATATCATTTGTGACGAATTATGAACATTAATAATTATCAATATTCTACTTTGAAAACTTTGTAAGTTATTTGAAATTAAACATTTTTTTTTTTTTTTTTTTTTTAGCGTGGAGGAAATTAGAGGAAAATTTTGCATAAACATGCATTTTGAAGAATATTTTCATCGTAATGATGTCACACCGGTTTTAAAATATTCTTTATGATATTGACACGAACATTATTGACTATGAATATTCTAATTTGAAATCTTCGTAAATTATTCTAAATTTAAAATATTCTTAAGATGAGAGAATAGGTTAAAATTTTGTATAAACGTGAATTATGAGGACTATTGCATTGGAAATTGAATGGAATTGCACGAAAATTAAATGAGAAATTATTTCTAATAAAATTAATCAACAGATTAGGACAAGGCAAATGTATCGAATCGGAGCTAAAGTAGCCTATAGGCTACTTAAAAAAACTCTGAAAAACGCCACCCACTATAGTCAGTGGCGGATTTAAGGAGGGGGCTAGGGGGCTGAAGACCCCCCCCCCCCCCCAAAAAAAAAAAAAAAAAAACACTGATATTCACAATTGAATATTGCAATTGTAAATTTTTCATTGGTCTAGAATAACATTTTGAAAAGTCTTAGCCCCCCCCCCCCCAAAAAAAAAAAAAAGTTAAGTTCTGGATCCGCCACTGACTATAGTAGGTGGCATTTTTCAGACTGGACCATGCTGAGTGACCAGTCGAGTTCCTTTTTCTAACATGAATATAATATGCTATATAACAGAAATCTATAAGAGTAAATTTGTCGAACTAAAGAAATTTCTTTTAAAAGAAAATGTACAAAATCAAAATTAAATATTTGAAACCCCAAAAGGCCTTCCAAATAAAAGTAATGGATTTTTTCAGTTATAAAATTAATTACACACATGAAAGAATAATACTGCTTAAAAATGTAAACCTCGACTACGGATATTTTTTTGAGCGGGAATATTTAATTACCCTTTTCCTATAAATAGAAAAATAAAATGTTTCCTTATTAAAAGATTTATTTAAGCACATATAAAGATAATTCTCACGGTTCTCCAGAAAGTTATGTTAAAAATAATTTTTAATGCAAAGTACTTTTAGAATAATATTCAACCATAGAAATTTAGATTGGTAAGTTATAAGGCAAAAGAAAATAATAAGTCATTTGCAAAAGCCTTGGAAAAATTTGTTTGCTAAAGAAAAAAAGAAAAAAAAAAATATTATATAACTGCTGTAAAACATATGATTTAAATTCTTTTCTTCCAAAAATATATTTTTAAGTAAGTAAAGTATATTTTTAAAAAACAATGTACTTAAAAATAGATAAAGTGTCTTCAGAGATTTATAAAAATGAAAAAAGAAAGGCAAAGAAAAGAAAGATAAAATAATTATTAAACTTAATCGTTCTGGTTACGTTATAATTTCTGAGTTTTTGAAAAATAGAACAAACGCTAAAAAAAAAAAAAAAAAAAAAAAAAAAAAAAAAGGAATTTAATTTTAGTACGAGATTTAAAAGAAAATATATATATATATATATATAAATATTTAGAAAAAAGTACATAAGCTAAAAATACAAACATTTAAGGCCGTGATCAGAAAATTCTATCTAGAATGTGGGCTGAGTTGTTCAAAATTTAACAAAGTATATGTTAAATCTAGGGATATGCAAACTAATTTCTCTATTGGGTCATGTTAGGGATGCATTTTTTTTTTTTTTGTAAGTTGGGTTGGATCGAGTTGACTGAATTTTCTTCTTGTAGGTCGTGTTTATGCAATTTTTCCTACGGGTCGAGTTCGAATTGAGAGCATGTTTTAAAAAGATTACATTAATAACGAGAAATTTCTTTGATAGCAACATAGCTGCAGAGCTATTGATATAAGCATATCAAATATGCCCTAATTACATATGGACATATTCAAATTAAGATAGCTCAGTAAACTTCCATACATAATCCAAATATAGGATTTCTCTTTAACAGACACCTTTTAAATCTCCAGTATAAATACTTGCGATTCTTTTGATTCTTCTGAATCACTAATTTTCTTTTTTTAGGGTTTTTGGGTCGGGTTCGGGGGGGGGGGGCAACAAAAGTCTTTTTTTCAGATTAGGATCGATTAAAAAAAAAAAAAAAAAAAAAAAATCGGTGTTGTATTTAAAAAAAAAAAAAAAAAATTATGTAATAGAACAATACAAAGTAACAAAAATAGTCATCATGTCATCAAAAAAATTATGAATACGTCTTTACATCAAGTTTTCAGTAGAATTTATCGTGAAATACATGAAGGGTTTAACGGTTCTGTTCAAATGGAAACAGAAATATGTAGGACACACGCCCCATATTCCAACCTCAAAAATTTTTCTCTCAAGAAGGCAAAGGGATAAAAACGTTTTAATTAGAAGAAGGCATCAAGAATCGAGATAAAAATGCAGGACTGTCCCTCCAATAAATAAGACAACCCACTTCCATTAAAAATTATAATGGATAAAAAATACTTTCGTGAAAGAGATTTCGGACTTACTGAGTTGTGAGTACAGTCTTGGAAAATTTTGGCCGTTAGTAAAACTCATAATCTGTTTATAAGTGGCTCTTGATATTAAAAAAAGAAAGAAAAAAAAATGTTTAACTGGAATGCTACAGTCGGTAACAAAAGTGTCCGAACATTAGCGAAAATTCCTATGTAAAAAAAGTGCACTTCATACGGTTTTGTTAAATAAATCCTTGTCGAATCCTGTTCTTAGTCAGTGTAAGAACATGATTCGATAAGGATTTATTTAACAAAACCGTACGAAGTGTACTTTTTTTTACATAGGAATTTTTGCTAGTGTTCGGACACTTTTGTTATCGACTGTACTTCAAAAAAAAAAAAAAAAAAAAAAAAAGCATAAAAATTCTTAAAAAAAAAAAAAAAATCTTTAAATTTTTTTCCCTAAACGCATGATTACCAACTTTTGTAGATCAAAACATGCTACTTCACTACAGTATTAAAAATTTAAATGTTTGCCAATGTAACAAGCTGAAATTTGAAGTAGAAATTCAAAATTATCTATGAAATAAACCAAATATCTTAAAACACATCTGAAATTTATCTAAAGAATATATAAATTTCAATAAAACGTATCCAGATTTAATAACTTCAAAATTCTACTCGACATTTTCCCTTATAAACATTAAAACGGAAACATTTGTGTAGTTGAACTTTGCAGAATAGCACGAATTTTTCGAAAATATTCCATAAACTACAGAGAAAAAACGATAGCATATTAAAATTTAGAGGAACAATTTGTTTTCACTGCATTTGATTCCGTATTCTTACAAAAACCTCAAATACACGTTCTGATCTTGCCGTTTCTTTTATATAATGCTTACCTTTTTCCATTTCAAAAAAAAAAAAAAAAAAAAAGGAAAGGAAAGGAAAAATGTCTTTTGATATTTAAAAAATTGTTTACCATTCTAGAAAAAACTTAAAGGCCACATGTTTCTTATATCACAAAAAGAATATAGCATGCAACATTATTTTCCATTTTATCTATTTTATTTTATTTACCATTTCCATTTCGGAATTGGCATTGTAGAGAACTGACAATTAAAGTTCTCTATTGTTAAAATATGTTTTTTTCAATTTGTTCTTTTCAATTTCAAATGCCATAGGGAATAATTTTTGTTTTTTGCTTTATCTTACCCATACAGCACGTGAGTAAAATAAAGTAAAAAAATAAAAGATTGAAAGAATTGTTTTTGGATTATATTTTCGAAATTAAGATTTCTGCTATATTTACACGTATTGAGGTCCCACGAATCAGAAATCAGGTTTTTAGCTGCTAGTCTGCATGTCTTTTACCAACAGTACTCAAGATGAGTACCAGCATGAAGTACAAACTCAGTACTCTAAATCCTTATCATAAAAGAGTTATATTTGATTTTTTTTTTATTAAATCGGACAAATGATTCATGTACATAGAGTTACAAATTCTTTTTAAATACATTACGTCTTGAGAGAAATTCACAAAGAGAAGGCTAGAAAAACATATAAATATGTTTACTAATACGTGACGCAAAAACTAAAATTGTTTAATTAGATGTGGAGATCTTAGTATATACTCAGCAGCTTCACCTCTCATCCAATAAACACCCAAATTGTAGGTAAAATATTGCCGTAAGCACAAGCAGTGGGATACAAGCCTGACATAGTGCGGGCAAGAAAAGCGCTGCCGAAAGCACCAGGTACCAACAAAAGCGAGTTTTTAAACAATTTCAGTGGATTTTTTTTTTTTTTTTTTTTTTTTTTTAAGTTTATATTTATAAGGCGATTTTTAAAAATAGTGATTAAAAAAAAAAAAAAAAATGAATATAATGATTAGTGAAATGGACAAAGCTTGTTAGTAAACAATAATTTTAATAAATAATTTGTACTGAGTAATATTTAAATATGCAAAGGAAAATATTGAAGAAGGTTTTCAACAGCAGTATCATACTACGTAGTCTTCATTATTGATTCCTTACATTCGGAAAAGTAAAAAATAAAACATAATTACGTGCAAATCAAAACTAACAAACACGAATTTTTCACACGACTGCAAATTAACTCCAATCCGATCAATCAATTCTTGAAAGTGAATTAATCAAGGGAGAAAAACTGCAAAACGAAATTTTACTTTAATTACGGGGCTATCGATTCACTGAGCCTTTAAAGCTGTTGGTAGCTCAGGGAAGCTGAAATTTCCTCAAAGAAAATGCAAAGCCGATCTGGATTGCTTACAAAAGCAGAAAACGCTTAAGAACGATACAGAATTCCTAATAAGCCCTTTTCAAAAGCATTTTCAAAGCAATGAACGCTTAAGAATATAAAATTCTTTACCTGGAGGAGGCTTATTGATTGAGTTATTTAAGAATTGAGAAGGCAAGGTCATATATAACAAGAGTATAGAAACTGCGCTCTAAGAAATAGCTTTCTGAAAAATGTACCGTTAGCTATAGAAAGCTTTTGAAGTGTAAAATAGAATAAGAGAATTATATAGATATACATGCACTTGAAACCAATTTCAAATAGCTTTTTCATAGTCTTTACCCTTTTTTTCGGGATACAACAAGTAATCGTCAGACGAGATAAAATTGTAGAAACTAACGATATATTATAAAAGCAAAAGGCGATTTAAAATAAATAAAAGATAAATGTATCTTTAGTATGTAAAATGTGATGTATGTAATATATGAGCATTATAATATATATTTATTGATAACATTGATAACATATACATCAGATTTGTATGCTTGACTTATAATCCGCTTGTAAATCTTCGTCAGATAACGACACGTGACAGAATTACAATACGAAGAATTAGAGAAAACACTCAGGGCCAGCGCGGGAATCGAACCCGTTCTCCTACGCTCGAAGGTGATTAGCAGTGTGGTGACATATCCACTCGGCCACGGAGGGTCCATAATATTTACGCTCATCGTATATATTTACGCTCATCACTCACTGACTATAAACCTTGTAAGATGGCGCTAGCGTCGCATAAATTTTACATACTCTATACACACATGATTAAGTATGATCATTGAATGAAGTGACACTTCTAGAGATATGGCCAAGTGGTTAAGATAGCGGACTGCTGATCGACAGGTCGTCGGTTCGAATCCAGTCAATGACAATTGTGCTTAAGTAAGAAATTGTATGAAATTATGATATATTGTGTGTTTCAGTGAAAATATTTCACAGCGCACCCTGGTGGTCAAAATAGGAATTTGTAATCTATTAGGAATAAATAATATTTCGTATACATGAAAAAGTTCACATCATACATGAAGAAATTGTATGATGTGAAATTAGGATTTTCATGATAATAAAATAGCTTACAGCGCCTCTTAGCGGAAATTTTTTTATTAAATGTGTTGTAATGCAAATATTGTGTTAGATCAGGATATATTGTGTGTTTAAGTAAGTGAATGATTTTAATGATATTTTAAAGCGTTTACAGTGCTCGATAGTGACAAAAGCAAAAATTTACAATTTAATATGAATAAACAATATTAGTATACATGATTAAGCATAACCATTGTATGAAGTAAAATTATTATTCTAATGATGTTAAAATAGCTTACAATTCCTTTTTAACAACGAAGATATGTTATGAACTGTCATTACGAGCAACATTCTTATGTTTATCATTTTTCATTATCATTATAGCCTTACAACGAGTATTATGCATTAAAATGGGCGAACCTGTGCTTTAAATTTTTGTTCTATCAATTAAAAAAAAAAAGAAAACGATTATTTGTGATATTACGATTGGCGTAACGAACCATTGACCAATAGAAAGTACTAACCTTTTTAACACTTTCTAACAAAGTTAAAAAGTGTTTTTAATTTCGTTTTGTGTGTCTGCCTGCCCGTCCGAACTCTAACGTCCATCCATGTATTCCGAGGGTTACGATCCATCCCCGCCGTACGTTCGTAAATATTTTCAGAATTTCTTCCAACTGATATATGTTACTCAAGTTCACTACAGCATGTTCTCTATTAAAATTGGTATAAATAGTGCAACTAGTTGAAGTACATGGAATACTAAAAGTTTTGTAATGCATTACGGTTTATGAAAGGTATATTTTTAAAAAATAATTTAATATATTTATACTACATACGACATAGTAAATTATAGTGTACTTTTATGACATACAAAAAATATTTTCTTGTAAAAGAAAGTACGACCAGCGTAATTAATTGGTTTTTAAGTTCCCACAAATTTGTTCTGATTCATTATGAGGTATAAAGGGAAATTATTCAACAAAATTGTTCAGTGTTTTAAAGATTTTGTTTTGTACATCATATGGTGAGTACGCAAAATTTAGACGATATAATACAGGGCTACATAAAAATATTCCTTTTGATGGTTTCTCAATGCTGTAAAGTTGCTTTTGTCTGAACTCTTTACTGCATAGAAAACAACATATACTTTTTCTTAAAATAAATAAATATATATGTAAAAATAATTTTTGCGGGTTTTCTTCCTTCGAAATTAGAAATAATAATAATAATAATAATAATAATAATTAAATGTTCTCATGGAAGCAAATGTATTAAATATTAAACAATGTAATGAATACGTACACTTAGAAAGTGTCTATAATCTATGAGGTCTACATGACTTTTCGTTCTTTTTTTACATAATGCGGATTTCAGATAATCCTTCAGTCTAAAAACATACATGCAAAAAAATAATGGTAAAACCGCATAACTCCAGAATAATATTATTTTCAATTCAACTTAAACTTACACGGTACAAATTACATTAATTCAATGTATATCTTCAATGAGAAAAATCGTTTGCACATTTGTTTGTTTATTTCATAAAGTGACTTTCATTTAAGGTTTATATTTCCATCTATCGATTTTTCATCCACGGTAACAATTTTGAGTATCCACTAGATTGGGATGATAATTATGTGATGCTTTCATTGACTGTTAAAGGTTTAGATAAAATTTTACTGAGCACAAACAATTAGTTGTTATTAAAACAGGAACTATTTAAATTTGAAATAATTTTGAAAACGATTCTCTCTATTGTGACTAGCTTCTCAATGATTGTTATTGAAACTGAATAAATTTGTGCGATAATAGAAGAAAGAGTTTGGATTAAAGATAATAATCAAAATTTCGATGTATTTTCGAATACTTTCCTGCTGACTAATTAATTTTTCGATGTGTAATTTCAAAATAAAATTTAATCTTCAATGTTAAAATTTCTCATACGAAAGAAAAGAAATTATTTCATACTAGCAAACCCGTGCTAAAATTTCGCACTTTATTTACCTTTAAAATTTAAAACTCATAAATATTATACCAATTTCACCACCCAATTTTAACTTTAATTTACCAGAAGTCAAATTATTATTAGTACCAAATTAATATTGTGCAACAGTGAAACCAAAAGCATTCAAAGAAAGGTTTTAAAAGAATAATTCATGTATCACGAGCTAGTTTTCATACTTCCGCAGGCAGTACAGTTTAAGTATAGGACTTCCACAACGTCTTTTAAATTTTTATCGCCATATTGGCGATGACTTTTTACTAATTTTAGTATACTTTTTTGTTAACAAAAAAAAAAAAAAAAAAAATCCTATTTTGATTATATTTTATATGATTGTGTTTTTCAGTCAATTTATGATAATAATTCATGTTCTGTGTATATCTTTAAAACATTTTTAGGTTTAAAATGACGCTTTCAAAGATTCTGAAGAAGCAACTTTTAAAAATACATTTTCCCGTAAAATAATGTCATTACTTTTTTTTATTAACTCATTGAGCTGAGTCCACGTGCTTAAATATCGTTCATTTTTAAATATTATTTTTTATCCCCGCGTATTTTATTAATTACACCACTATCGTACCGTCTCGACAAAAAATAATTGTAACTGGTCCACGTTAGAGAAATATTATTTAGATACTATTGTTAGAAATCATCTAACAATACAGTTAAATGAAAATGAGAAACTTTGCATATGATAATTTTAATAAGCAATGATTATCATTTCTGCTATAAATAAACGTTATTTTATACTGTTCTCATAATATGTTTACAAATTATTTTCAATTGAGTAAAAACTGGGGTTGGACGCAACAGAATTAGACCTATTCGACGTTTCCTAAAAGAAAAGAAAAATAAATGCCCCCTTTTTATTATTAATATTACTGTTATTATTATTATTATAATTATTATTAATTATTTTACAAGATTTTTTTCTTTCATAAAATAAATTGAACTACATATTTAACCCTTAATTGCCGTGTGTTGCCTTTTGACAACATAACCCAATTTTGTCTTCTAAAGTGTTATTAGAATAATATTGAAGGTCTATGCCTCATGTTTGCCGATTGGCAAAAAATTGCTTTTTAGCTGTAAACCGTAGTTAAAATAAAGTATGATTTTTTAAAATATTCTCCCCGTGATTTATTTAACAGGGGAAAGAATAAAACATTTTTGAATTGATTTAAAATATAATCAGGCATTTAAAGGTTAAACTTAATTTTTCTCCATTTATTTATTTACAACACAGACTTAAAGAAGATAAGGCTAAAGAAATGGCATTTATTTTGAAATTTAATAATCATTTTTATAAATATAAGATTTAGCATTGAATTAAAACGCTTATTTCTACATTTTTTTTTTTTTTTTTTTTAACAATAATTTCAAGCATAAATCGACATTGTTTTTTAATTAAAACTCAACAAGAAATAATTTGAAATCTTTATATCAAGATTTAAAAGTAGCTTATTTATTTTAATATAAGTAATTAATTAAAGATTTTTAAATAGTAAAGTTATATCATCATATGTGATAATTGATAAAACCATTTTAACTAAGTAAATTTTGAAAATATTTAAATGAACTTTTAAGAAAAATCACGTCGCATTTTCTGATTCATACTACAGCTAGCTTTAAAAACAATAATTATGAGTTGTGTCATGTTAGAAGTAAGTTTTTATATGAATTTGCAAATTGTTTAAAAAAAAAAAGGAAGAAACTTTTGGCTTCAGTCTTAAACATATGCGTCAATATTTAGGGTTTACGCAGTATTATTGCGTATAGGGTATAACATACAGCATTTTTATTTTCTCTTACCCTTTCTCATATACACTGTATAAAGTAATGTTTCCGGGACAGTTTTTCAATTTTGAGATTTTGCAACATTTACATGTTTTAAGGTGCTCATAATCCAAAAATTACGTTTTTAGCGATTGCCCTGTGTCTGCCCATGCCTGTTAGTTGCTTAACAGCATAATTCAAAAACAAATGACAATAGGGAGCCCAAACTTTTTATTCTAAATCTGTATCATGCGGGGATGCAACTTGAAACATTTTATTGAAATTGGACAAATGTTCGTGTATAGGGACATCCAAGAAAATTCAAATACGCTACGCCAATCAGCGAAAATTCTGGTAAATACAGTTTAACAAATTCAGATTGAACTAAACAAAATGAAATTGACATACATTCCTTATATGTGCAAAGCCTGTTTCACACAAAATATTGGATGAAAAATATGTAACAGCGCTGTGCTAATTTTAAGTACATTGCTTGGAATTTGTATATTTTATAGATAATATAGAGGATTACTTAAAGTTAGTCTAATAAATTTCTGAGAGTAGTTTGAACTTCAATTCTCTGAATAATTTTAATTAAACTTAAAAATTTCACAACAGCCTTAATTTTTTATTTTATAAATGTAGTTATAATATTCAAGAGGGATAGTAAACCACCGCCTCCTTACATAAATAATTTTATCACATAAGGCTGTTCCAAAAGCTACTTTTAAACGTTGGTTAAAATACGTTATAAACATTTGGATACAGTACTTCACATGTTACACTTTAAACTGCATTACTATGCACAAAGTAATGTAGGGTAAGAGAAAGCAGTGTGAGTGCCACACCAGATTGCATAAAAAGTTTTCATTCCACGCAGATCAAAGGATTACACAATAAATATATTAATCTTTCAAAACACAAGATTTCTTGGTGCTGCAAGCAACATTAAAACAAAATATTCCATTTCTATCATAACGCAGCAATAAATCAGATGAAGAAATGTATATGATACATAATATATATATAATACATTCATGAAACCACTTCATCCCATGGAATGACCATAATCTGCGGTTTACATTTCTATATATTGATTAATGTTTTCCGGAATAATATTGAGTATCTACTTACATTAATCAGTGCCATAGTTATGTAATACATATCCATTGGATGTTTAAGTATTACACAGAATGTTATATTGCACAACGAACTATTGTTAAAAGAGATTACCTCGGAATTTGAAATAATTAATTTCTGGAAATTCCCACTCCATTATAATTAGTTCTAATTAAGTATATTCATAGAATAGTAGAGTTAATAAAGGAATATATCTAAGAATTATTGAATTAATCTAATTTCAGATGCTTAAATAACCTTGAAATGTTTTAAATAATCTTGAAGCTAAAATTCAGTGGCAAAAAGAAAAGAAAAATGATTTATTTATTTAGTTCCAAAAATTTTTAATAACAAAATAATTACCTTTTATTTCCAATCATGCATTCTTTAACATATATGCCTCGTTACAACTTTTTTTATTTTTAACCAAATATTTAAAAAAAAACCCATTTTGATTAGCATAAAAAAAAAAAAGAATTTTTAATTATATGTTGTATTCTGAAATGAAGTTAACAAGTGTTAACAAGAAATAGCGTAAATTATAGGATATTGCAGATAGAACATAGCATTTGTGTGCATAATAGTATACATATTTGCTGATTAAATTAAATAATTTACATAGATTTGTAATGTATGCTACCTGTGATTGTGTATGAAATATTATATTAATCGTAATTTACGAAATGGCATATGTAACTGAAATTGCGGGCATTTCAAAAGTAGCTCTATTTATGGGAAATCCTATCTAATATTAGATATATTATCTAGGCGATTGCAGGATATAATGATATGACTAAAATTGGATTTATTCTACAGGAATTAATGATTATAGATTTAAAAAAAAAAAAAAAAAAAAAAAAAAAAACGGTGAAGTTTTTTAATCCTATTTCAACTTTAAGAAATATGTACATTGAGAAAAATATACAGACTGTCTTCTTCTAGAACGAATAAGTTGTTATTTTCTGAATCCCTTGACTGGAAATATAGATTTCCGAGCAATGCGCATAAGATAAACAAATAATTTGGATAGATGAAATCATTAAGATTTTCTAGTCTATACTTAACAATGTTATGAATATTCTGAATACTACGAATCCTTTGTATTGCGAGAAATTCACGCTTAATTTTCTAGAATTGAGCCATACACCAAGATTATAGTTATTAAAACACGCCTGTCGTGTTCGCATTTATTTGCCGAGATTTTTAAATAAGTTTGATCACGATAACTTTAGGAAAATGCTCTAGAAGGTTTTTAGAATTCGCTAACAAAGGGAACTAGAATTTATGAGGATGACATGGAACTATTTTTACTAGAGGCACAATTTAGTTTCTAGATGTCAGTCACAGAATTTTTTCACAGTGTATGTGCATCATTAAATCAATAAAACTCCAAAGATCTATTTCATGACTATAATAACGCAGCATTAATTGTAAGCAACTATATAATAACCACAATGAAGCCACTTCATCCCATGAAATGACCATAAACCGTAATTTATATTTCCAGCTATTGATTAATGTTTGCTGTAATAATTTTGAGTATCTACTACATTGGACAGAGTCAACAGTGTAACATATCCATTGGTAGTGTTAGACTTTAAACAGAATGTTATTTTGTATAATAAATTTGTAGAAATCCCAATTCTATTGTAAAGAGTTTGAATTAAAAATATTTATGAAATCGCAGAGTTAATAAATGAATCTAAGATTTATTTACTGATGTAACGTTACGTTAGATACTTAATTAACATAGGTTTTTATCATTCAAGTACTTTAAATAATTTCGATACAAAACACTAATGACCTATTATTTTTTTTTTTAAGTATTTGTTTAAAAGTGTTCAATTCTAAACAAAGAGTAACTCTCTACTTCTAAGCATTCTTTGATAGCTTTGATTTACTATTAACTATGTTTTCCAAACATATACAGTCGAACCTCGTTAACGTGAACACACTTAACGTGAATTACTTTTAACATGAACTGTTTTCACAGTCCCCGTCAAAAAGAAGATTAATTTAGATATATGAAGATTAGTTACTGATAGCATGAACTACTGATAACATGAACGCATTTTTTATTCCCCTTGAGATTCACGTTAACGAGGTTCGACTGTACTATGTAATCATGAAAAAATAGACTATGAGAATTTTCTGTATCTGTAATATGTTTTGAGGTTTCATTAATTCATATTTGCTATTTTTACAGTGATGTATGAATACGTAAGTGTATGAATATATATGTGTGAATGAACACGATAGTGATTAAACGCTTTATCGAGTTAAAAAATTGCATGTATATATACGTCACCTATCGCATGAACTATATAGATTTTACTGTGCGTGGGACGTATAATTTTTTCTATAGGAAAGGAAGAATTCTTCATCATTATGGCAAGTAGACTCGAAATATTTGAAATTTGCTTTATTAATATTAAATTGTGATGATAGTTAATGGAAATTTCGAGCTTATAAGTTATATTATATTACACGAGCTTATAATTTATATTATATTATACATAAACAATTTGGATACATTATGGTCTATTTGATCAGCATATAAACTGAGAATGGAATATTCAAACATCTTATTGTATTTTTTACTTTTGTTTATTTACTGAATTACTGACTGATTCCTAAACATACTGCTAAATGTTTGGAGAGTCAAATAGAGCCAATACATTTTTCTTCTTCTTTTCTTTTCTTTTTTTTTTTTTTTTTTTTTTTTTTTAGCTAGATATTCTAAAAACACTTTGTATATATTATAACTACATATAATAAAAATTACAGAATATCTAATTATGACTGAAACTCTGATATAAACAAAGTGATAACAAGAATTTAAATTTCACATGCAGCAATTAGACAGATCTTAAGTTAATTCTTTACATTATTAGTTTAAATTATATGGTATTATGCATATCAACTACGCCTTTACATAATATACGAAATAACTATAAAAATTCATGCGTTATAATCTATCGCTTAACATTGCGACCGACAAAATCTATAAATGTGACATATAAAATCTGGTAAATGTAATAAATTTTAATTTTAATGTCAAAATCTATTTCATGATTATAATAAAGCAAGATAAATTTTAAATACATGTATATGAAACCACTTTATCCCATGAAATGAGTCTAATCCGTAATTCACAATTCCAGTTATTGATTAATGCTTGCCACAATAATTTTAGGTATCTACTACATTAGTCTATGTCATTGTAATATAATATGTTCATTGGATGTTTAAACAATAGACAGAATGTTATATTGCACAATGAACCACTGTTATAAGGAGAATCTGAAATAAATAATTTCCGAAAAATCCCACTCTGTTCAAAACAGTTTGAATTAGATATATTTTGACGAAATAATAAAGTAAAAAATGGGATAGATTTAAAATTCATATAACTAATATAACTTCAAATAATTAATTACCGGGTATTGACATTAGAGGTCTGCACGGGCCGGGTTCGGGCCGAATTTTTCAATTTTCTTTCGGGCCGGGCTCAATTTTTTTGTGTATACTCGGGCCGGGCCGGGCCTGAATGAAATTTTTTCCGGACCATGTCGGCCCGAAACTTTTTCCAGTTTCCTTGTTAATCAACGAAAAAGGAAAATGGTAAAATATTTCTTCAGTCATTTATTTTGCATAATTTTACAGGCTGGTATGTCATATATATATATATATATATATATATATATATATTGTTAAAAAATGTCTGTAACTTCAATCTTATTGTCCATCAGTCTGTCTGTCCACGATCTGATTTTCCGAAAATATATTTTTAGCATCTCTCGAAATTAATATGTTTTATTTAAAGTGATATTAGATGGTGTCCTATTCAAAATAGTATGCATATCACTACCAGTTTGCGCACATGAACATAACAAAAGAAATTAGATACGTTACTGTGTATAAGGCTTTGTTTCCTATGGTCTGTAGAGTTTAAGTGGTATGAAGGCTATAAAAATCCTTCCGATGTAACTTTTTCTCTAAAGCTCCCTTTTCTTTTCTCCAGTGGATGGAATTATTATCATTTTTAGCATGGGCAAAAGCAACTTTTCTATTGAGTATGGTTGGATTAGCATTAAAGTTTTGTTTACATGATCACATGAAAGATTCGGATACATTACGGTATATAAGAGAAAATAGTTGAAAGTGTCTTTTTAGTAGTATTAACCATTTTAAATACCTTCCTATATTGTTTGATGAATGCTAATATTTTCGATTTGACTTTCTATTTGTCTTTGTGCCTTGTCTATAATAATGAATTTCTGCTTATATATAATTATCTGGTAAAAGTTCAGTAGTTTTGTTAAAGAACATTCCATTGCTTGGTTATATAAAACCTCTTCAAAACACATACTAAAAATCTTTTTCATAAAAAGACATGCATTCTTTTTTTTTTTGTTGTTGTTATTTTACATAGGGGAGAGTTGCAGTAGCGGCTCGTGAGATTCCTTTACAGGGGGAGGGGGGGGGCTGCATAGCTGCATGTCTATGTAAGATTTGAGAAAAAAGCGGAAATGATTTTCTAAATAATCTGTTTCAATCAGGGGCTTCGGGTTTTATATGCGTAGACTGAGCAAGAAGCAGAGCAGTACAGGATACAGCATAGATTTAAAATTTTATATTATTGGACATTCATAAAATAATAATAATAATAATAATAATAATAATAATAATAAAAATAAACATGAAAATCTGACATTGACAGATTTTAATTTAGTGCCAGAGGCCTACTGCTAAACTTGTTAATATCGACAAATTCTTCTTTAGTTAATTCGTGACGATCTAAATTCCATGATAAAGTTTTCATTAAATCAAACCAATGTGTTTCAGCTGCAGATACTGTAACAAATAACGTTGGAAGTCCAAACTGTCTTATAGCCGCAAAACGTTTTTTCTCTTTTTCCCAATGAGGGGGAGGTGTGCCTTGGGGGGGACTCATGTCAAAGGTGTGCCTTGGGGGGGACTCATGTCAAAGGTGTGCCTTGGGGGGGGACTCATGTCAAAGTTGTGCCTTGGGGGGGGGACTCATGTCAAAGTTGGGCCTTGGGGGGACTCATGTCAAATTTGGGCTTGGGGGGGGACTCATGTCAAAGTTGTGCCTTGGGGGGGGACTCATGTCAAAGTTGGGCCTTGGGGGGACTCATGTCAAATTTGGGCTTGGGGGGGGACTCATGTCAAAATTGGGCCTTGGGGGGACTCATGTCAAAGTTGTGCCTGGGGGGGGGACTCATGTCAAAGTTGTGCCTTGGGGGGACTTCATTCAATAAATCCCCATTCAATAAACCGACTGAAATAGGCCCTTAGCACTATTAAGAGTGACGTATAAAAATTCGACAACGCTGTACCGACTGAAATAGGGGTGCCTTGGGGGGGACTCATGTCAAAGTTGGGCCTTGGGGGGACTTCATTCAATAAATCCCCATTCAATAAACTGACTGAAATAGGCCCTTAGCACTATTAAGAGTGACGTATAAAAATTCGACAACTGTACCGACTGAAATAGGCCTCTAGCACTAAAAAAATAAAAAAAAATCTGGAGATTTTATTTTGTTAACTTTATTTATTTATGATAATCAATTTTCCCCCAACAAAATATTTTTCATCTGCATGCTATTATTTTCTCCAAGATGGTACGAAGTATACATACATGTTTGTAAATCAACTTTTGCTCATTAAAAAGATACGCACAATGATTTATATAAAAATAATAATAAATAGTTTGTTTACATATACTTATGTAGATCTGTACAGTTCTTGCGATAATAACTGCAAATAATTCGAATCTATAGTCCATAATGATAAAGAATTTCTTTTTGTGTCTCTGTAAAAAAATTTATAAGTCCTGTACTCATCAAAACTATACAAATTGCGTGACGATTACCCATAACCTACCTACCAATTTTTAGCTCAATTGGATAAAACATTTAGGCGCAATCGCACTTCATAAATTTAAGTCCATTAATCAAAATGATAAGGATTTTTTCTTTGTGTCCTTGTAACAGAAATATATAGTCTCACATCCATCAAATTCTATACAGCTCGTTTGATGGTGACCTTTCACATACTTAACAGCTTTCAGTTCAATCGATCATTTAGATGTTATGATATTCACTCACATATATACACTTAACCACACCATAACTATAACACTGTAAAAATAACAAAATTGAGCTCAGGAGACCTCAAAACATTATAGTAATGTAATGCTCGTATCTTAAAAGTGGAATTATAATGATGCGTTTCATTAATTTATTTAGAACATCCTTTGAAATATTAATTAAAAGAGTTAACATCGACATAAAATCTTGCACATCACATAGATTATGAAATGCTTGTCTAACATTACGAACATTTTATTATTATTATTTTTTTTAATGCGAACTTTACACACATGGTACAGTAAACTAAAATTTCATTTAGATGTGAAACCTTAGTATAATTAAAAACGATTTTCCAAAATTTGCTGCACATAGTCAGTAACGTATCCGATATCTTCTGTATTGCCGTGCATTTAAAAAAAAAAAAAAAAAAAAAAAAATCTACAAATGTTAAAACACTATTTTCTTTACATATATTTAAAAAGACTTGAATAGTATATATCAGTTTAATTTGGTTTGAAATATTACCCAAGCCAGCAGGGCATTCTGGATGTTTTGTGTGTCCTCGTAAAAGAAGTATATATGAAAAATACAACATTTGCTAAATGGATAAGTTTGTTATGCATTAGAATAATTTACATAAATTTCCTAGATTCTGCAACAGAATAACACTGCTAAAATGTATTTAAATTAATTTTCTTATAAAATGTAATGTGTAAGAAATTTTTGTGCATTCCTCTAAATGAACTGTAAACGAAACATACCCGATTTTTAATAGGAAAAATAGTGTAGTCAATCTATAGAACGGATATATTAAAATGCTTAAATTTCCGAGCATATTTCTGAAAGTTCTCACTCAAATAGAAAGACAGATGAAGCGAAGTTATAAATGCTTTCCAACTTCGTTGTACGAAAATGTCAGAAATTAAAAATTTAGTAATCTCGTGTTTTTAAGAAAGGCTCGACTGCTAATATTTCTCATCAAAATAGAAAAACATTAGTGACTAATATACAAGTGAAAAATAATAATAATAATAATTATTATTATTATAATAAAAACCTTATCAACAAAGCGATTAAACACTTGATAAATTTTAAATATTATGTTTAAGGCAAAATTTATATAAAAATTGTGATTCTGTCGATTCAACGTTTCTGCCATTGGCAAAGCAAGAAACCGAAAAACCGTGCGAAATTTCCATGTAATATAAAATAAAAATCTGTTTGAAAAATAAATAAAAATGACTTCTATTTTCTCATATAATCGTTACTAACCTTCATGCTAAATTTTTTTACATCTCATACATAAAAAATCTTCAAACACAGCGATTACCGCATTAAAAACAGTGAAGAAAAAACGTAGATTACAAAGGGAAATTGTTCTTTTCCAGCATTACCGAAATCCCTAATCAGATTGGAGCTGCACCGGATGCAGCTCCAACCAAATGGTCGAAACTGGTAGGGAAAACGAGTAGGGGCGGTTGTAAATGTTCTTTCCCTAAAGAAATCCCTTTTTTCGATAGCTGCATTAATGAACAGCCCCTTTACGACTTTTCGAGGTGCTATTGCGTTTAAAAATAGTTAATTTTTCTCAGCTTTTTAATAATTTTTCATGATAACGAAGTAATCTGCTTTTCTGTATGCATAATACTATACAATATAGTAATATTTATTTTCAAAATATTTTGAAAGTTGATAAAATAATTTTTTCGAATATTTCTGGGGGGGCTGCAGCTCTGCGGCTCCTGCCACGAGCCGCCACTGGAGAGTTGTCTAAAACGGGGACGGCGGGTCAAATGGGGACGTTCAGTTTCTCATTGATTAGTGCTGTTTTCATTGAATCCAATAGTCTACGATAATTCTAATTCGGCTATATGGAAGTTTGAATCTTGTTGTTGACATATTTAGCCGGTTCTGTTATTTTCTACAAAGTTTTCATTTTTTTGCGATTTTCATTTCGATTGTGGCAGTACACTGTGTTGGATTTTATGAAGTGACTGTTGAACGTTCGATTTTGGTAAGTATGTTATGAATTCGCCTAGATTTAATTTACATTTTCAGATATTGTTTATAGTTTTGTCTGACACGTATGCGTAGGGACGGCACGTTTTTAGCATACGTCATGGTCGGCTCAAATGGGGACATTGACGGTAGTCCAAAACGGGGTCGTCCCCATTTTCGACGCCATGGAATTAGGATAAATTTCTAATTGTTATTTCGTTTTGAAAGTGTTTTAAAAGAGTACAAGTGCTTATTTATGTGTGTAATACATATGTGGAGAGGACGAATAAGAGACAAGAAATGGCTCATACATCAACCTGGACGCTACGTGACAATTTACTAGGTCAGAAAACTTTTCGAAACTGTATTTTCAAGAGCAGCTACTGTGCAAAATGCTATGAAAGGATTAAAAAAAAAACAAAAAAAAAAAAACAGGCATGTATCTTTTTAACAGAGATGTATTCCCTGAACATTTATTTGCGCCTTCAGAAACAACTGAAAAAACTGCATACAACTCTTTAGAGCCTCAGTTAGCATCAACATGTGAAAACGTCACTCTCCAACCTTCCACTTCCTCATCTGGAATACCTCCAGATATAGAACCGCAAAAATGTGCAGCTTTTAACACTTCGTCTAATAATGCCTCTACCACAAGGAACTGAACGTTAGCAAAAAATAAAAAGGTAATGACATGAGGAGAGGTAAAACTGTCATACTCACTTTATCACCTTACAAAGCAGAATCGAAAGCTGTAGAACAGGAGAAAAATGCAAAGCAGAATAAACAGAAAAGAAAATTGGTCAAGAAACCCACCAAACCTAATCCAGGTATCCAAAAGCTAAAAAATCTGGAGTGACTCCACTCGACTTTCCGAACATTGAGTAACTAACAGTTTTGTAGATAAAATAAAGAAAGAGGAGTTGCTAAACAAACAAAAAAGAGAAAACCATAACAGAGTGTTTGAGTATTTTTCTCCATATATCACACGAGGTTTTATTTAACGCTACTGAACTTTGAGCCTTTAGATCATAAGGATAAAGAATTTTTCGTTGTGTCCCTGTAAAAATCTATAAATGCTAGATTCACCAAAATGCTTATAGTTAGTGCAACAGTGATTTATAATATTCATACAAATTTTCAGCTCAATTGAATAAGGCGTTTAGATGCTATCGCTGGTCTCATAGGCCATAAAGATAAAGAATTTTTCTTTGTGTCCCTGTAAAAAAACTGTAAGTGCTAGATTCACCAAAATCTATACAGTTGGTTAAAATGTGACCTATAACATGTGTACAAATTCTTTGCTGAGATTAATAAGGCGTTTAGACGCTATCACACTTTTAAAAATTTGGCAAAGAATTTTTCTTTGTGTCCCTGTAAAAAAACTATAAGTGCTAGATTCTCCAAAATCTATACAGATTGAGTATCTGTGACCTATAATATGTGTATAAAGTTTTTGCTCAATTGAATAAGGCGTTTAGATGCTATCGCACTTTTAAGATTTTGGTCCCTTGGCCATAATGATAAAGAATTTTTCTTTGTGTCCCTGTAAAAAAACTATAAGTGCTAGATTCACCAAAATCTATAGGGTTCGTACTATGGTGACTTACAATATACGTACCAACTTTCAGCTTATTCGAACGAAGCGTTTAGACGCTAGCGTGTTCACTCACAGACATACACACATACATACACACATACATACACACATACATACACACACACATACATACATCATCGTAAAAATAGTGAAAACGGACTCGTTGGACCTCGAAACGTATAGAAACATCAAAATCTCGAATTCGGATTTTTGACATGATTACAATACTTTCCTCACTATAGTGTTCGGAAAGTAAAAAGAGAAGAAAATAAAAAAAATTCAAGACCCAATATTATCATCTGATGAGGACACTTGGCTGTCGAAGTTGGGCACATGAAGTCTGTTCAAATGTTAAAAAAAGCGATGTCAATTTCCTATATGAGGTCTGTGTTTGATTATATTTTGTGTCATTCTAGTAACTGTTGAAAAACAGAACAAAATACTTTATCTACATCTTGATTTTCAATTAACTTCACCTTTTCTTTGTAACCCAAGTTTTTCTAATAGAATTTCGCTTTTGGACTTGAATTTACGTTATTTCTTATGAGTACCCCATTTTACCCAACCGGTTGTTCAAAACGGGGACTTTGCACATTTTTCAGAAAAATGTTTTTTCTGCCTATACAAATGATATTTTTTAAAAAATAACTTTGCCATCCAATAGTCCAAGACATGTTCTAATCAGGAAATGCTTTGCCGAATTTTTCTTATTTATAGATTTTTTTTTGCGGACAGAGATATGTTAACGTCCCCGTTTTGGACAACTTTCCCCTATTTTTTAATAGGCCGGACCGGGCTTGATTTTATCGATTTTTGACCAGGCCGGGTCCTACACTGGGAAAAAATAAACGGGCTTTATCTTTTAAATTTTTTATTTCATATCGGGCCGGGCGTGCAGACCACTAATTTAACTGTTTTGAGCAACTTGCGAAAATTTAAACGAAATATTAATGCAGGGGAAAAAATGAAAAAAAAAAAAAGTTATGTAATGAGTACGACAGAATTGTGACCGATGTGTCATCTTGCGAACTCTTTTATTTATTATTAAACGCTTAAATAGAGAAAACTAAAAATAAGATTCATAATGCAGTGATATATTATCCAACACACTTTATTTGCACAAAATGATAAAAATTTTAAGATATGTAATATCTTATTATTTACAAGCGATGAGATTAAAACTTTTTAGATTCCTACATATTAGTTTTCACGTCGTATTTTTCTGGCCAATACAATTCCCTGCATGAATTGTACTGTTGCAGTGAAATTAAGATTTGCAGGCAAAGTTAAAATAAAGAGGCAGTTAATTCCTTTTTTGTGAGGTCAGCGTAGCTGCCAAAATTGCTAATTTTTAAATCAGATTCATACACCAGTATATTCAAAAAGGAATCTTTCACATATATTTTTTACGAATAAATAAAATTAAATAAACTAAACACATTTATAAAAACTTTCCGGTATGACGCCTCCGTTGAAAATAAAGGAGACTTGACATCTGTGGATCAGCCTTGGTGACAAACTTGGCGACTAAATTTGGCAAAAAATAATAATTTAGGGTTCCCGAAGTTTCGAAGCTTTCGGATGCACTGGAGTCTAGATCTCGAACTTTCCATGTGTTTCTCGATAGAACTACCTCCAAGCCTCATTGCCAAAAGATATAAATAGGAGAGAGCAGAGTCAGAGTGTGTGTAGTCACTTCGATTTAGAGTCGTTCAGAGATTCTGAGTCATTGCAATTTGGAGATTGTACTCCAAACGACTGAAATTTGTTAGTGCGAGGTAGCGAAAATTTCTTCTCTGGAGTACTTGATGTTGTTTGATTACCCCTGTGATTACCCCTGATTACCCCTGTTGATTACCCCTGTGGGACAAATGACTATTTTCTTGGATTGTTTGAGAACATTCATCGAATATGACTTTTGCGGTACGAGTGACAGCTTCATTCGACTGTTTCTAAAATATTCGAAGAATTAACAGTACTGTTAGAATCTTTTCGAGAATATTCGTTGTAATAACAGTTTTGTTGTTCAGATTCGAGTTGTTACGCGGAATAAGATGCACTCATCGACTAGAACCTGCCTGTTTCTTTACAAACTACTTTCTCACAAAAGAAAGTCGACGAGTTTTTCCTAACAATATAAAATTTAGTTTTCATTCCGTTCATTTGCTTTAGACATAGATGTCTCCAAACAGGGGAAATTATTTCATGGCTACCCTGTACATAGAATTCTCTTTAATCTGAGGTTTAACGACAGATAATCTAACAAATATGAAAATTAGATAAAAAAAGTATAAAACCACTTTGAAAAACACGTAGATAAAACATTTTTATTAAAAACACGACACAAAGCTTTTCGCCATTATAACAATAGCATCATCAGGTGAAATTAAATTACATAGAAGCCAGCAATATATAATTTAGAAGTTCAATACGGTTGAAGTTACGGTTAAAAAAGTTTCAGTTCAGTTCATAAAAGGTTACACAGGAACTACACTGCAAAGACAGGAAGTACAGTCCACCAAAGGTCACACAGGCACCACATGGCAACAAAAGATTTCAATTCCATTTTCAATATTATAATGAGCACAACGGGTGCCAAATTTTATGAAGTGATGCAGCATCCTTGGAGTTAATAACTTCATTGCCCTTGTTAATATTCACCGCTTCCACATTGAAAATGGAATTGAAATCTTTTGTTGCCATGTAGTGCCTGTGAGACCTTTGGTGGACTGTACTTCCTTTCTTTGCAGTGTAGTTCCTCTGTAACCTTTTATGAACTGAATTGAATTTTTTTAACCCTAACTTCAATCGTATTGAACTTCTAAATTATATATTTCTGGCTTCTATGTAATTTAATTACACCTGATGATACTATTGTTATAATGGCGAAAAGCTTTGTGTCGTGTTTTTAATAAAAATGTTTTATCTACGTGTTTTTCAAAGTGGTTTTATACTTTTTTTTATATAATATATATACCCGTGAAATGTTTCCTAATTTTAAACTTTAAGTAGTTTTTAATTTTAAAAATATGAAAATCTTCCCCTTCCTACCAATATCCACTTTTACGTAATATGGCCAGTATTTATCCGTCAATTAGTATTGTGACATAATGTGGCGTATATATAAAGAAGCAGTAAACTTTAATTTCAATATTATATTTGAAAGTTTTTTCTTAAGTGATAAAAAAAATCGATTAATTAAAGATTTATTTCGCAAGAATTGGATGATTATAAATCAAAAGAAAAAGTTTAAACGCTTTAACTCTAATCCGGTTACAATAAATATAATAAAATAAAATCACAAATATTTAAAATATAACGAAATCACAAAAATCTATTCCATGACTATAATAACGCAGCATTAAATATAAATAATGTATACATTACCGCCATAAATCCACTTCATCCCATGAAATGACCCTAATCCATAGTTTACATTTCTAGCTATTGATTAATGTTTGCCGGAATAATTTCGAGTATCTACTTACTACATTGGTCAGAGCTGTACTAATAAATTCAATGGATGTTTAAATATAACACAGGATAATGTTATCTCTACAAGGAGCTATTGTTAAAAGTGACCGTCTCGAAATTTGAAATAATTAATAATATGGAAGTTCTCATTGTATTGTAAACAATCTGATATTAATACAATTAGTGAAATAAAAAACAGGACATATCTAAGAATTATTTAACTAATATAATTTTAGATTTTTAATTATCGTGCACAAATTTAGAGGCTTGTTTCAATTTGAAGAATAAATGAAACTAGTATGGTCATCACAAAACTTTTATTTGCACTTTTCCATACAGATTACAGCAGTGTAAATTATTTATTAAAATTATTACTCATTAAAATTCATTTTTATGATGAGAGCAGATGATTTTCATGCCAGAAAAATATAATTTCAAATGTCGGGGGGAAAAAATGTCTATTTTGTATCCTACAGAGAACATGTTAAAAATATGCACTTATAAATGTCTTTTTATGAAAAAAATATATCGATAACTGTTTCAAACTATCACAGACCTATAGTTCAGACATTCGTTTTAAAGGTATTGACGAGTTCTTTTTAAAAATAATCATATTGAGAATTTCCACCACAGCAGACTACCCCGAGAGTGATGTTCATATACATAATTAAAAATAGATAAAAGACAATAAAAATGGTGCCAGTTGGGCGGGCAGATGTTTGATTATGGAGGATGGGTGAAGTTGTTGGCTGGTTGGTTGGTTGGGTTCATGAATTATATTAAAGAAAAAAAAAAGGAAGGATTGCTGCATGTCATTTTTATCATACATTGAATGCTCGTTTCAGAAATGTTTAATTACTGGATCAATTACAAATAAGTTGTTTTTTAAATGTAATATAGATGGCAGCACTTATCACACTTTAATTATTTGTTTCTATTCATGTTATTTTTTTTTTGTAGGTTCGTGCTATCTGCTATCTCTTGGCATTTTGTTTGAATGCTTGCCGATTACAGAAAACCTACAATTCTGTGCTCAGTGCAATAAAATGGGATAGCACCTGATGAGTCCTATTGCATTTTGAGCTTTGTAATGGAATTTCCATCATGTTTTTGTCATTTGGTACTTTTTTTTTTTTTTTTTTTTTTTTTTTATAATGTTGTTGTTTGTCTCAACTTTAAATGATTTTTTTTCGTTTATTAAGATCGATATTTCCCATTTTAGTGTTGTCCATAACTATTCTAATCTTCTAATGTATCACAATGCATGTTCCCTTTTTTCTGTTTTCAACTGGTCTTTTAATCTTAATTAATGTAAGGTTTTTTTTTTTTTTAAATAAATAAATAAAAATTTAATTCGGATAACTTGTTATCTTATTTGCATCTGTGTGTTTCTGTGGTATTTATATGATTGTCTCATCTTCATTCTCAATCTTTTCATTTTAATCACATAAATTCAACATTATATATATATATATACAGAGTTTTCTCCAGGTTTAAAAAAGGACAGGGCGCTGCTGACAAAAAAGGGACATTTTAGATTCTTGAGGGCACATTTAACACTTAAAATCCAGACACTTACTTTAAAATTTCGATTTCAGGTTTAAATAGAAGAAAAAGTTTTAAATTTTAACTTCTTCACCTTTTAATTTCGCTTGTTACTGATGTATGAAAAAATATTGATTGTTGTGCACAATACTTTATTTATACATATAACTTATCTTCAGTTCGAAGGTTATTTTCAACAAAAGGCAATAAAGACGCAACTCTTTTAGATTAGGAGGGGAAAGGGTGCATTTCTTTTTTTTTTATGAGGGGCAACAAGGGTGTAGGCAGGGCGCAGCACCCTCCTGAAACTGTCTATGGAAAACTTTATACGAAAACTTTATACTTTTGTGTACATTTATACGAAAAGGTGTCAACAATAAATAAATTAAAAAGAAAATAAAAAAAAAAGAAATAAAAAAGTCAACAACGCCACTTTTTGAAGGTCATGCACTTAAGCTAATCAGCACCACCTTAAGTCAAGGTCCAGTCATAAACTTCCTTTGAATTTCGACTATTTGTTCGTAAGATACAACGCTTACCAAAATTTTGGTTGCAAATACAGAGAGAAACATTTTCTAAAAAAATGATCAAGTCGTTTTTAGGATATCTCAAAACGTATAAGTTATCAAAAACTGGAGATTGAAAATTTTCCTGAGTACAATACTTTATATATATATATATAAGAAAGTAAAAAAAAAAAAAAAAAAAGTTACCTTCTAGTTAAAAGTACTCATCCTAAAGCATATACACACTTTAACAGGTCTTCTTATTTCTTTTCTTGCTTTATTTCTTTTAATTTTAGTATTAGGACCTTGAATAAGTTCTCGCTGTCCTTAACAGACGGCATTACCAGGATAAGTGCATGTACTGTCAGATAGTAACGCATCTACAAGGAAGTATTCTTCGACCACATTTCTTGAGACCATGGAAGTTTCTACGCAAGTGCGAGTCAACGAGTCCAGTGTTAAAGTAGTCATCTGATTCAGAGAAAATAAGCGATAACAGAGCGCCATATTACTGGATGTCTTCTAAATCCCAAATTTTCGGCACCCCTCTAAGCTTTTGGATTCGTCCTCACTGCTAGTTTTAGGAAACGTGGTTAAACTATACTGTCGGTAAGTTTGAATTTCAGTGCATGTTAGTTCATCATAATGTAAGCAATGTTTTCCCCCCTTCTTAGTTTTAAAAATGTCGAGTTTTGTGGTAAAGAGTATTTGCGAGGAATTTTATTACACTATTTTATTCAAAAGAAATCTGCAGCTGAATCATACAGAATTCTTGTTCAGACTTACGGTGAACTTCCTCTACCGGAAAAGACCATGCAGAATAATGATTTTCATCTTGGAGATCTGGTGCACCGAAAAAGTTTGAAGACAAAGAATCAGAGTAATTACCGTAATTTCTGGTAGATAACCCGCAGATAAGATGTGTAATTTCTCCATCAGAAATTTTATTTAATAGAGAAATCTATACTTTTTCGAAAGAAGAGCTCGTACAAATATAAATTTATTTATCAATTGAAATTTCTGGTGCAAAACTGGATTATATAACCCGCGGGGTATCTACCATAAATTACGGTACTTAATGAAGACCCATGTCAGACGCAAAGTGAACTTGCAAAATCATTACGAGTAGATGACAGAACAGTGTTTGAAAGCATTAGGAATAATCTAGAAACAAGGACATTGCGTGCCGTACAAAAAAAAATCAGGGATAAATTATTCAAAATCCTAATAAGGTAACTTTGAAATACCCCGTATTGATTAGCGATATGCTAAATTAAGTAAAATGTCTCTAAATTCATTTATTATCCACTAATTGTTATAAATACAAAATTGATAATTTAAAATAATACCTTCAGATAAAAGCACACGTTAAACAAAATTTTTAAATTCTATTAACTGAAACTTCACATATCTTAAGATAAAACATTATTTTATTAGCCTAAACTATATGATATTATACATGTTATCTACGCATTTATTCTGTAATAAAAATAAAACTCCACAATTCATTCATCTATATATCAAATAACATTGTGACATATTTTGAGACTGTTAATTTAGAGACCGTAATCAGATATACTCATTGACAGTCAAAGTTTCAGATGTGACAGAAGGGGTATTGTTATTAAAAGTGACTCACTCAAAGTTTGAAATAATTAATTTATACAAAATCTCATTTAATATAAAGAGTTTGAGTTGAATAAATTCGCGTGATAATGGAAAAGAGAAAAAAGGAACTTAATTAAGAATATTGAGTATGTCAAAATTTCAGAGGCAGTAGGGAATATTGAAATTATCTTTATAAGATACTTAATTGATAATTTTAATGAATATTTCTTTGATGAACAAGATTAAGATTGGCTTCTCATATACTTGAGAATATTTGTTATTAGATGATATTCGAAAATATGAAACATTTCAGCAAATGAAAAATAAGCGTTCTGATTAACGCTTTTATTTACGTTTTTAGACATGAAAGACTTTGAAGATGGCCGGTTCATGTCAGATGTCATTAAAATATTCAACTATATATTTTATTAAGTAAAATGATATCGACGTTAAAAACGCCAAAGATAAAAAAGATAATTCTCATTTTGCAGTTGCGATGACTTGAAGCTTACCATCATCAATGCAGAAGAGCAAATAGTGTTGTTTTTAAATATAACAGGGAGACGTATTCTAGAGACGCATTAACAGCCAATAGAATAGCATGGATTTAAAGAAATTAACCAATAGGAAATTAGGTTATAATTTTATAAATATAGAAAACTCTCAGGTAACACTGCGCTGAAAAAAAAAAAAAAGAAAGAAAAAAAAAAAAAGAGTCATGACACCATTCCTGCTGATTCTTGAATAAAATGACACCTCCCGAATGAGAATATAATCTCCATTTTGCCCAATCACCCACCGTTTTCTCGGGACGCCACCCACTTACCCAATTTTTATCACAGTTCGGTAATTTTATGTCCATGAACTTGATTTTGAGAATGGTAAAGTATTATTTTAACACTTTAAAACAGAAAAAATATAATGTATAATAAATAATAATATTAATTGATTAATAAAATATAATAAATGTAATTTATAATTTCAGTGAAAAATTCCCCTAAATTTTCCTCTGGCTGCAAATGTTCCTATTTTAGAATTTTTCACTTCTGTAGAGCCTCAGAAGATATTTAACAGTTAAAATAATCCTTCCTTCCCCTACAAATCAAATTTATAGCCATAAAATTACCGAACAGTGATAAAAATAGGGGGCGTCCCCAAAAAACGGTGGGTGATAGAGCAAAATTGGGCGTCATATTCGGATTCAGGAGGTCATTTTACATAAGAATTTGCAAAAATGGCGTTAGGGCCGATTTTCATGCAAAGCAGTGTAATCGAGAGTTAGTGTATGCATAAATTTACGCCTGTAGATTGTTTTGGCTGAATAAAGTTAAAAATATGATTTGTCCGAAGGTCTCTAGAATCCACGTCCCTCTTTCATTTTTACTCAATTTCACCATAACTTGACAGCATTAAGAAAAGCATTCCTGGTGATATCCTGCCTTCAAAAATGGTCATCATTATTTTGGAATTAAAAGAAGCTAAAAAGCATAAAAATTAATAAATAAATTTCAAAAAATGAGAACATTTTGTTTATGCAATGTATATTTAAAGTTGATAAATCTTTCTTTGTGCTGCCAAGTTAAGGTGAAATAGAATATATATAGAAACACTAGCAAATTGAGAAAAGTTGTCTCGAAAGTTTGCACATGTTTTACCACCAAGTGGCAACTGATTAAATAAGACAACGTCTGTTGGCTGTTCTATAACTTGATGGTGAATAACCACCTTAATATTAAAAAATAGTTATTTGGAGTTGTAGACATCCATCTTCGATTGAAACACAGGCTGCTTATGAGCAACTGTAGCAAATAAAAAGGATTGAATTTAAAAATGTATTCAAAAAGTCAGTGAAATACTTTAGAGTTGATATTGTTACAAATAAAATAACTTTTCTTTATTAAATTTGTTGTTGCAGTAAAAAAAAAAAAAAAAAAAAAAAAAAAAAAAATACATATGGAAAATAACAGCAACGGTATTGACTTCTTCCGAGGCCGGCGCAAGCAACATTCTTAACATGAAAAATAATATTTTAAGGATTGCTAAAAACCCTATCTTTATTAGAAGCTAGTGCTTTTTTTTTTTTTTTTTTTTTTTTTTCCTAGAATGATCTCTTGATGTCTTGCATTTAATTGTCGCTAAGACAATAAAATGAGCAATCCAATTTCGAATAAGTCAGATAAGTTTCAGATCTCCGAGCAGTATAATGCAAATTTGTCATTCAGAGATTGTGCGACAAACTGTTAATCACTGTTTCTAAGCAAGCAATATTTAGGCAGTGTACATAACATGGTATAAAAAAAATATATATATATATATATATATAATTTTTTTTTCATTAATTACTTTTGGCGTGGAATGAGAAAGTTATGTTTCACTCACATTTCAATTTTACTTCTTATGCCGCCCGTTATCGCGAGGGTATTATCACCGGCGGCCGATGTTTTTTTTTTTTTTTTTTTTTTTTTAATAAGCCACGCGGGAAGCTTTAAATCGCTCTAAATTGTTGAATATCGGTGAGCGGCCTCCATCCGTCTAACAAGTGTATTAGTTTACATTTTTTTTCTGTCATGGTTCCCTAAAATAATAAGAAGAAATTCCAAATTACTTATGGGGGGGGCATGGGGGGAAGTTGTGCCATGCGTATTGTAGTTTATACACACACTCACTTAAATAAATAAATAAATACTTATATTAATTGATGTCTATTCATATATCCAATGCCCCAATCTCTCCTCAAATTTCACAAGTAAATTTTTTAAATTTTTGGTAATGCTTAGGCCAACGGAAGATAGGAATGTATTTCAATATATATATATAGGCATGGCGTACTTGATCTATAGATCAGGTACGCCATGATATAGGTAAACTGCAGTACCTTTGATATAACTTTCCCACTCCACGCAAAAAACAATTTTGAATTTATCGTTATTTTTTAAATATGTTTTCAAAGAAATGTCAATTATTAACTAGTTTTGGAAATCTTGGGGCACTGGAGGATATAAATTGATTTCAATGAAAAAAAAAAAAAAAAAAAAAAAACTCTGAAATCTAATATATTTAAGACGCCTAGCGCTAAAAGTTAATAAATAAATAAATAAATAAAACTATATGTTTCGCTGTACCCTAATATATAATACTTGTTTAACTATTGTTTCAAGAGAAGTAATTTTATTAAATTATTTCGGGAATATTCGTCGAATAAAGTTCATTTATCTTCCAGGACATGCCTGCTTATTTACGAACCACTTTCCGCGTACCACAAAGTAAACGTTTCCTTGACAATATTATTTAAATTATTCATAATATATGCATATTTATACACTGCACTATTTCCAAACAATAAGAACGTCGTTAATTAAATGAAGATTTTGTAAAAATGAATTTCATCAATAATTCAAAGATATAGTTACAATTATTTCAACAATATACAAGCCATTAATAAATAAGAAGAAGTAAGCTGAATTAAATAAAAGTATAAATAAGCAAATGTTTCAATATATATAGAGAGAATATGTGTAACAAAAGCTAGCATTAAAAAAATATGGAGATCATAAGACAATTAAAACAAGTATTATTATATTCGATGTACTTAATAGTAAAATAAGTATTTCATTTATTAAACAAAATGTCTCAAATATGCTTGTAAGTTAAATAAAAGAGGCATAAAATTTAATTAATTATTATAATTATTATTATTTTAATTCTAAGAACAGAATACTTACTTTATACACGATACAATGAAAATTTAATGAAGGAGCAAAAGAAATGTTATTAGAATTAGTTTGCGCGGATGAATTGAGATTTCATGATAAAACAATTTGTTTAATCACAATCCGAGAAAGATTTTTAATACTTTTAGTTGCTTCATTTGACAATAAAAGAAATTCAGAAATTAATGGAATTAATAACAATTAAAGAACAATTGATTCATTTCGGTAAATTATTTACACTCGTATACGCTTAGTTATTTAAAAGAATTGTTTGCATTCGTATATTCTGCATAAAATATAGACGAATAAATGACCCATTGAAAAATATAACTAGTATGTTGTGGCCATCACAAAACATTCTTCTATATTTCTCTATACATATTCACGCTGTACAAATTATTTATTATTATTTTTTCAATTATGAATTTAGAGTATTATCTCAGAGAAATACTATTGCACGAAATGAACAACGGAAGTGAATTTTTACTGTGCAGATAACATCCTTCCCATTCTCGGGGAAATTTGCACTATAACAGCGGACCTATCGGATGATGTGCACCCGAATTGAATCAGCATAATGTCCCATAATGGTCTTTCTACAGATCAAGTTCTGTTCGATTACATGCAGGGCCTGATTAACCAAAAGGCTCAGGAAGCACAAGCTTCCCCTCTAAAATTTAAGAGGGGGCCCCAAAATGACTAAAAACATGGTCTTGAATTTTTTGTTTCATATTTTCACACTGAGATTGAATTTTTTCTGAGAAAGGTCACCAGAAACAAGACAAAACACTCACTATTTCGGGAAAAATCTATTATTTAACCTCAAAAATCTGAATGTTCTTAATTAAAAAGTTGTATGATTTTAATGTTCTGTGTAGAAACCACCCAGATGTATGAAATAAATAAATAAATAAATAAAAATAATAAACACACACTATTTTTTGGTCTATAGCATTTTTATATTACAATATGTAACAGGAAAACAAGTTTTCCAAAATGAAAGGGGGCCCCGAAATGATGCTGAGCTTCCCCTAGCTTCAAAGCTTAATCGGGCCCTGATTACATGGCACCAAAAGTTGATAGGCACTAATTTATGTCAAGGGGCAATTACATATAAATTTATATGTAATTATGAGTAGTAATTCCTAACATGCAGTTGGAACAAAATTTTTGTCACACACAGACAGACATTTTCTAAAAATGGCCAAATCGTGTTCCGAACCTTTAAAAACGTGTAAATTCATCGAAAACAGGAAGTCGAAAATTTCTACGGATCCAATATTTTCTTCTATTGAATATAGAAGAAAGTAATAAATTTCATTCAATCTTAATCAAAATGAGCAATTTTATTTATTTAAAAATCTGGAATAAATGTTATTAATGTATTATTTCATCTTTATTTTCTTCTATATTGAATAGAAAAAGTATTGGATTCGTAAAAAATTTCAACTTCCGGTTTTCGATGGATTTATACGTTTTGAGAGGTCCAGATCGCGATTTGATTATATTAAAAAATGTCTGCCTGCGTGTGTGACAAAAAATTTATTTTTAACAGTAGCTCACGAACTACTGCACAAAATTACATATAAATTTATATGTAGTTGCACCATGACATAAATTAGTGTTCATCAACTTTTGGTGCATATTGCTCGACAGGTGCATATTGTCGATTGGTGTATATTGTCGATATCATAAATTTGCTGATGTACTATACAAATTTATGATACCGACAAAAAAAAATCAAAGAAAAGTTTTAATAATATTTAGGTTGAGTTTGTCAATTTGACAAAAGGATTAAAAAAAAAAAAAAACTTTTTACAAAATATATTAAATATATTAAAAACACTTTAAACACACGTAAATTTAAATTTTTATTTAAAAGATGTTAAAAATTTTTTATCCAAAGCTTTTCGCTTTAATAGTAAAGCATCATCAGGGATTTTTATTTATTCGTTTCCAATGAGCAGTTTTAAATATGTTTTCTTTTCACAGTCAACAGTTAAGTCTTTTAATAACGTGAATATCAGCAAAGGCAATTTGAAGTCCGGAAGAGGTTGGATCAAGGAGCTAAGAAAAATAAGAAAAGCTGGAACTATTGAAAAATCACACGAGGCTATTGTAGGAGAAAAACCATCATGAATTAGCAGAAATAAACTATTAACTATTTTATAATATTGTGCCAAATTATTGGCAAAATTGCAGCATCTTTGGAATTTATTGCATTTTTGCATTTAATTATATTAATAGCTTCGGAAATGTAAAGTTCTTGGATAGTAGACGATGCTGTAATAATTTTGTCTTTATCCCATATAGGGTTAGCGTTTGCGTTGGCATAAATGAAGTCCACTAGAGTAGAACTGTTTCCTTCTTTGATATTTCGTATTTGTTCGTATATGTACAAAATACTAGAATTTTGCAGTGTTTTTTAACTTTTTTTTTCAGACTTTATAAATAGCACAACTATTTTTTTTTTTTTTTTTCTATTTATTTATTTATTTAAGAGTTCCAGATCATGGGGGTAAATTTTTCTTCATTTCATAAATTAATTCTCCATGCAGTGACGCCTCTCCGCAGTTTCAAAAATATCAGCGCAATAATTTAAATATACTGCTATAATATTATCCTGTAAACTTGATAGAAAATAAATCTAATACCCCAAGCAAGGATCATTTAGCAGCAGAGAAACAAACTGTCAAGCAGAAAATCAAATTATTCAGCTAAGCGTCTACCTCTGGCGTATTGATTCGGCAAAATACAAATACCGATGTCACTCCCCAAGAAATTAAAACTTTCTTTCAGTGAAATGCCTTGACAGCCTTCTTTATTTGCCTTCAATCAGAAGAAGAGCTCTCGGGGAGAAAAGAGATAAAGTGCCAATACAAGTGAATCACAAAAGAATTTCTGGAGTAAAGATATTTTTAAAAACATTAAAATTCTGTATTTAAACAAGCTTCCATTCAGATAGTTATTGATCGAAGGCACTTATTTATCAGAAAAGACGGCAGTTTTTAAAAGAGGAAAGAATGTGAAAAATAGATAAATGAATAAATAAAAAGAAGAAAAAAAAAATCTTAAAATTAATTAAAAACAAGAAGAAATTAAGAAAAACAGAATTACTTACTGGTTTTATTTACATGCCAGAATAGCTTAATTAAATGATTATTTTTAATTTTTGAGCTATTTCAATACGTTTGCAATGGATTGCTGCCATTTTACTGCTCTTTACTGCCTCAATCGGGTTGTTGCCGTGAAAGTAGATTGACAGTGAAATTAGGATAAAGGGGCAGCTCCTTCACTTCCACTAAGGTCAGCCTTGGCGACAAACATGGCGTTTGGCGACGAATTTGTCTACTTAGAGACCAAGTTTGGCGAAAATTATAGTTTAGGGTAACATTGAGTTTCGAGGCTCTATGTTGAATAGGAACTGAGATCTGGAACATTTCACTGGATCCTTGCTCAGTACCATCATTAAACTTTATCACATAAAAGATATAAGTAGAAGCAAGTTGATTTCTAAAAATGAGTATTTTTGAGAAATTTGAACTTCTGAGACTGTATTACAAGCGACTGATCTTTGTTTGTGAATCAGCAAAATTCCTATTTCGTGGAATATTTGACGCTGTTTCCCTTACTCTTGTGGAACAAGCGTCTGTTCTATCGAATTTGTCCCAGAATATTCGTTGAAAAGTGCCTGTTTTGAGACACGAGTGACATTTTCAGTGGACTGTTCCGAGAGTATTTTTAGATATCACACTTTTGTTACACTGTTTCGAGAAGTTACTCTGAATAAAGTGCATTCATAAATTAGAACCTGGCCTTTCATTATGAATTACTTTCTTTAAACAAGTAAGCCGCCACATTTTCGTAACAATACTTTGATGTTTACACAACACTGGAATTTGGAGATCTCAGGTTACTGACACCGTTAAAAAGACAACTTCTGTATTTTCATAGATGCATGCTTACTTGCATTCTTACAGGCATCTTTCTAAAGACTATTCAGACACACATTTAGCAGCAAAGTCTTATAAAAAATAATTAATACCCAGCTGGGTACATTTATATAATTTACAGCCGTATATACAAAAGCTTATAAAAAATAAATTATACCTAGCTGGGTACATTTATATAATTTACAGACTTGCAACACATTCGTCTTAAAGTATGTACCACGGCAGAAAGAGCTGTATTGTAAATTTAAAAAATGTACTAACTTATTTTGAAGTAATGCTGGTTTAATTTCTACAATAACATCTTTACATCTACAAACTTTAAACATTTTAGCTTAATTATTTTTGTTTTATAAAACAAAAAAACATATTTTACTTATTTATGTGGCCTTTATATATCGCGTGTACCAGTTTATTTACCTATATTAAGACAATTTTTGTACGCGATAGTTTTATGCATGTAATTGGTTATATAATCAGAAAAATCTATATAATATTTCTCTAACGTGGACCAGTTTCAATTATTTTTTGTCGAAAAGATACGATACGCGAGGATAAAAAAATAATATTTATACGTGGACAATATTTAAGCACGCGGACTTAGCTCAATGGACTAATAAGGAAAAATGACGACATTTGTCTGATGATATTATTTTACGAAAAAATGTATTTTTAACAGTTGTTTCTCCAGAATCTTCTAAAGCGTCATGTTAAACCTAGCAATATTTTAAAGATACATACCGAATATGAACTTTTGAGTCAAAAATTGACTAAAAAACACAATCATAAAAAAATACATATAATCAAAAGAGGAATTATTTTATTTTATTTTATTTATTTATTTATTTACTTTATATATATATTTATTATTACTATTAAAAAAAAAAAAAACTAAAATTAATAAAAAGTCGTTCGCAACATGGCGACAAAAATTTAAAAGGCGTCATGGGAGTCCTATATTAAAACTGTACTGCTTGTGGAAGTATAAAAATTGGGTCGTGAACCATGAATTTTATTTGGAAACCTTTCTTTGAATGATTTTGGTTTCACTATTGTACAATATTAATTTGGTTTTAGTAATAATTTGGCTTCTGGTAAATTAAAAATTTTAATTAGGTGGTGAAATTGGTATACTACCATTTATGAGTTTCAAATTTTAAAGGTAGATAAGAAAAGAAATTAAGGGCGAATATTTCGCACGGGTTTGCTAGTATTAAATTAAAAAGGTTAATTAAAATAAGATAAAACGACAGTCTTTTAAAATTCATATATAAAGCCACAGAATTGGTGCCATATAATTTCATAGTTTTTGCAGTTTATATTATGTATTATTTATTTATTTATTTATTTATTTATTTATTGCGTGTATTTTAGGTAAAATATGAAATTTCGTGTGGTGAAATTTTATGTCCTAATCGAGTATACTACTACTGAATGCAGTTGCATATTTTTAATATAAATTTTGTTCAATGTGCTTTATAGAAAATAATAATAAACTTTAAACTGAAAATAACTTGCTATGTAAGGATAATTAAACAGACTAACAGAAAACACAAAATGAAGGTATATAAATTATTATAATTTGTTTCTTAAAAAAAAAAAAAAAAAAAAAAATCGCAGTTTAAATTCCAAGTTGAGCATCCAATTTCTACATTTTCTGTTTAAAAATCACCGTAGCTCATTCGGATAATCTTTATAAAAAGTTTATGTAACGCTAACTAAAAAATTAAGATAAGAAAAAATGTACTCTAAATTTTTTATCTAATTTGATGAAGACATCTAAAAATCGATTAAATTACCAGTTTAAAAAAAATTAGTTTATGTTCATAAAAATAATATATTTTTCTCTAAGACTTTTTTCCTGCTTAACTCTTTACTCTTTTTTTGCTTTACTTTCTCAAGTTTCTAATAAGAAAAATTATTAGGATTGAGCCTTTTTAAGAAGGGCAAATATTTATCGTGTTGCATACATAATTATTCAGTGATATTTATTATTTCTTCTTACCACCCATATATGATAAAGAAAGTGTTGTTTTTGCAACATACGTAGGGAACTGGATTTTTGCTATATTTACACATTTTGTGGTCCCTGAAACCGAAAATCAGGTTCTAAACGGTTGGTTTGTGTATGTATGTGAGTCTTTTATCAGAATAACCCAAAAACAAATATTAACAGGAAGTCCATATTCATTAATTTATATCTAGATCGTTTAAGGAGATTACTTACACCGTCGTCCCCACTTACAGAAGTACTTTTAAATTATCCAATATTTAATTTTTTTATTTATCTCACAATGACTTACAATATACCACCTATTTCATTTTCCATAGAACAAATATTGATTGCTTGTTTACTGATGTCTTACTTCAAAATGAGTCGCGTTTTGCTTCACTGAAAATGAGTTTTATCTATCGAAGTCAAGTGCAAAGTTAAATTTTTATATTTTTTTCATTTCATTAAGTTAAAGAATCTATGGTTAAAGAAAAAAAATGTTGTGACCAGCGATTTTTCGTTAATATGGACATTAATTTAGAAGAAACTGGAAGTCAAAGCTATATCCATAAACCTGAATATTCATAATTATTTAATTTCAATAACCAACTTATATTTACTTTATGATCACTGTTGATTTTTTTTTTTTTTTTTTTTTTGGGGGGGGGGGGGGGGACTAGGCTTTTACAATTTATCACAGTCTATTTGACAGTGCGCGCACGCAAATGTGTGTGCAAATGTAACTATAGCCAGTCAAATTCACACTTTCTTCCTCCCAATGCTATCCTATAGAATTTTTATTGTTTCGTATAACAAGAATACGAGGGCTGCCCGTAAAGTATCCGAATTTAATTTATAACTAAAAGAATATAATGGATATACATACTTCAGTGTAATCCCCTTCAAAGTATCGTCCTTCAGAAGCAACACACTTAGCCCAACGGTATTGCCACTCTTGAAAGCAGGACTGGAAGTCATTCTTTGGAATGACCAACAGCTGTTCGATCGCTTTTTGTTTGATGGTTGTCACATCCCCAAACCGTCGTCCTTTAAGCGTTTTCTTTAGCTTTGGAAATGCGAAACCTCCCTACTCCCCAGACCTCGCTCTGTGCGACTTTTTCGCATTTTCAAAGCTAAAGAAAACGCTTAAAGGACGACGATTTGAGGATGTGACGACCATCAAACAAAGAGCGATCAAACAGCTGTTAGCCATTCCAAAGAACGACTTCCAATCCCGCTTCTAAGAGTGGCAACAACGTTGGGCTAATAAAGTGTGTTGTTTCTCAAGGACGATACTTTGAAGGGGATTAAACTGAAATATGTATATCCATTATAATTTTTCAGTTATAAATTAAATTCGGATACTTTACCGGATACTTATAAATTAAATTCGGATACACTCTTTGAACACACGGCCTTTTAGCTTAGTGAACAATTTGAAGAATAAAAAATGAACTTTAATGTTGTATTTCATTAAGCAAAGTTATAACTCTAATCTTCAATCTACAATTTCAAAAATAAAAAATGAATTTTAATATTATATTTCATTAAGTAAAGTTATAACTCTAATATTCAATCTCTAAAAGATTATTTATTTATTCTTTCTTAATTGCTCACTAAGATAAAAACTTTAAACCATTTTAGAAAACTTTAGACCATTTTTAAATGAGATATCCTTATAAAACGAAGCAACAAAAATTCCATAGGATAACAGGGGAAGGAAGAAGTGGAGAATTTGACACCCATGCCACGGACTCTTATGGGATTGTACATCATGTGCATTCATATGTGCTTTCACGGGCTCTTATTGGTTATCTACAACACCAAATAACTTTTATTTGGCATTTTTACTATTTTTCAACATCAAGTTATAAAGCAGCTAACAGACGTTGTCTTATTTTGATCGATTGCCGCTAGATGGCGATAGATGTGCAGACCTAACACCTTTTCACTATCTGTTTATAAAAGGGTTAAGTTTTCCTCTTGGAAATGACAATCATCATACGACATTTCTAGGGCGTAGATGACAACGTTTCCATTGCAGATCGAAAACAATAGCCTTTGTGGACTGATTAAAAAAAATTCCCATTTCTGGATTCTTATCGAAGCGGACAAAACCGTTTACTTTCTACAGTGTTTGGTCTAAAAATTGACGACAAATCGAGGAATGCCTCTAACACTTCATAAAGAAAATTATTAAAATATTAAAGATATTTCATTTATATTCCAATGAAATTTGTAAGTTTAGTTTAAAGAAGAAACTGAACTTTTTTTTTTTTCTCACAACTATGTTGTTTTCTAATTTTTCGTTATTCAAGTGGTGACAACTACCTCATTATACTAAGAATAAAATTTGCATCCATTAATAATAAATCAAAGTGGAAAAAAAAATTAAATAATTATTTTCGAATTTTGTTTTATTTTACAAAAACATGAATAATCTGTAGCAATATGATATAACGTGAGCATTTCCATTTCTGTTTGTAATCATCTACAAAAATGGAATTAAATGATGACTTCAGAATACGATGAAGTCACAGATATTTTAGTTATTTTTATTTGCTAATTTCAACGTTCAATTCAAATGATGAAACATATTAATGAATGAAAGGAAATACTATCTTATGCTGAACCTAAAACCAATTTAAATATCTGATATTCGCTTACTTTTTTTTTTTTTTTTTTTTTGGGGGGGGGGGGGGACTGTTAAACAGTGCACAGACATAAACTTTCAAAATCATAATTTAAATTTCACAGATATTTTTGCATATTTAAGTCTATTTTTCTAATCTATTGACTTTTCTTTCTTTCTTTCTTTTTAATCACACACGACTTAATTCATTCAATCTTCAATTTTATGTGATCACTAATTTGCAGACCATATTTAACCTTGAATGGTTGGTTGGCTTGGTTTAACGTCGGACTAGTACTGTGCAATGGGTAATTAGAGACGGTCTGGGACGCACCCTTAAGGGTGGTCCAGAGACATGCTATCACAAATTTGATCATTCACGGAGGGGATGGCTCCTCTGTTTCGGTAACCCTCAGAATTGACCCTGAATGAATTTGGATATCTGCGAGCTTGAGTTCAGGGCCTGATTAACCTTTCAACTGAGGGTAAGCACAAATCCATTTAGGGGCCCCCACGGATTGCTTGGTCTAAAGACTCATAAAAACATCTTGAAAAATTCACAAAATTTTCATTAAACTTTGTAGTTATGTGGAATTAGAGAAAATGTACTCAAGTAAATTCGTTTAATATAAGCACGAAAATGTAAACTGGTGAAAAGCCTGCATTCACCACAATATATGAAAATTATTCCATTGTAACTGCATGTGTAAAAGCTTCATTAACATATTTCCCATATAATTGCGAAATGATAACTGTGCAATCAGGTCTACTGTGACTGTTTATAATCAGACAACGAGCTCGCAATTCCGGACCCTTATTTTGCTAAATTTGGGACCTTTTTCAAAATTTCTCAAGGAAAGCACATGCTTCTCGTGCCTACTAGGTAATCGAGGCCTGAGTTTAGGCAAGGTTACTGCTCTACTTTTGGAAAATTTTTCAAGAATTTTCATCCGAGAAACAATGAATTACCCTATTGCTTTGAATTTTTCGTAATGTCCTGAGGAATTCAACAATAGTTCTCTTTCTGTATGATCCCTTAGAAAAGACACGCATGTAGAACATTCCCATTTTAGGTTCTTAGGATAGTCAATCAACTTTAAACACAGGGTCATTTTAATTAAAATAATAATAATAACCTGAAACACAATTTCATACATACATATATATGAATTTTTCCTATAGGTTATATGTTATATATATATGCATACAAACATGTTCGTCTGCTGCCTCTTGATTTCAAACATGAGTTAGTTGCTACAAATTAAGTTTTGTTTTTTTTAAAGGTATTTTAGTTCCCCATCATAGTATAGGTAAGGGGAACTTAGTTAATCGTGAAAATTTTCGACCTCGGTTTTTTTACTTTTTTACACGTTTTCAGGTGTGAGGAATCCGAAAATGACAAAATTTGTGTGGTGTCCGTCTGTAGGGTGCCTGTCAGTTTGTTAGTCCGTTAGTTTGTTAATCTGTGTACACGATATCTCAAGAACAAATAGTCGCAGAGGGCTTCTCTGCGACTATTTGTTTTGAAATATTACTTTCGACACTGGCAAGAAACCTATTCATTTGCAACATTTAAATTAAAAAACTTCGTAAGTTATTAGAAATTTACGATTTTTTTAACATGGGAGAATAGGGCAAAATGTCACTTAAACAAGCATTTAATAGAAAATCTTTACTGTAAAAATGTCAGACCAGTATTAAAATATTACTTTGGATGCCAGAATGAACACCAGTAACTATAAACATGCTAATTTGAAAATTTCGCAAGTTATTGGAAATTTATGAATTTCTTAACATGGCAGAATAGAGCAAAATTTCACATAAACGTCAATTTTGAAGGATATTTTCATCGTAAATATGTCAGACCACTTTTTAAATATTATTTAGGATACTGGCATGAATATTACTGACTATGAATTTTCCAATATAAAAATTTCGTAAGTTATTGGAAATTTACGAATTTCTTAACATGGCAGAATAGGGCAAAATTTCACATAAACATCAATCTTGATGGATATTTTCATCGTAAAGATGTCAAACCATTTTTGAAATATTATTTAGAATACTGGCATGGATATCATAGACTATGTGTGATAAACCGAGTGTTGACACTTGAGAACAGAAAATTCCCTGTTGTATAAAATTAGCTCTTTAATTAATTAATATTAAATTAAACATGAAGATGAATATATACACTGAGAAATTTATATACATATGAGTACCCATGTACTCATGTAATAATAAGAATAAACCAACGGAATAAATCCGTTACTCGGGCGCGCCAATTGCACCCTACGTTTCAGGCCGAAGGCCAAAGTCTCTCTCTGCGAAAATACCTTCTCCCGCTCACGGCGGCTTCCAAGGTTGGTTGGTTGCATAAAATAAACTTAGGAGTGGTTGGTTGCATGACACCCCCCAACTAAGATTGAGATACGCCAAGCGTATGAAAATCTGATAATTATTAGCAACCAACTGACACATAAATATTTAAACACATGAAAATAAAAACAATGCCAAATAAATACTTGACAACAGATGTACAGAAGTCTTGGTACAATACCGGAACAAATATAGATATTTTAACACAAGAAATAAATGCAAAAATAAAATAGACAATTCACAACAGATGTAAAGAAGTCTTGATATAATACCGGAACAAATATTTATAATACTAAACTCACACAAAAAACTAAATTACTAAATAGAACCAAAGTTATTTGTAAATAGCAAAACTTATTATTGGCATAGTCTCGACAATCCATCAGCGTTTTTCAGTTTTGCACCAGGGCAATGCGATATGTAAATATCATATCTTTGTAAAGATAGTGCCCATCTTTGGAGTCTAGCAGATTGAGGTGCAGTTTTTTGTAAATAAACAAGAGGATTATGGTCCGTTATAATCTCAATACGAGTTCCGAAAACATAATTTTCAAATTTCTTTATGGACCACACTACAGCATAGGCCTCACGTTCTATAGTAGACCAATTACACTGTACATTAGTGAGCTTCTGACTAATAAAACTAATTGGACGTAGATTACCTTCATCATCTCTTTGCGAAAGACACGCACCGACACCATAGGAACTGGCATCACATTGAATGGTAAAGGGTTTATTTGGATCTGGAGTATAAAGCTTAGGAGCTTCGCACAACATTTCTTTAAGTTGTCGAAATGCTATCTCTTCCGTCTGTGTCCACGGTAAATTTTCCGGAACCTTCTTTTTAGTTAAATCGGTCAACGGTTTGGCAATTTCAGCATAGTCTTTAATGTAACTTCTATAAAAGTTAAAAAGACCAAGAGCGCTTTTTAAAGCTGTTTTAGTTTTCGGCGATTCAATATTTTCAATAGCAAGTAACTTTTCAGGATCAGGTTGATGTCGTCCAGATCCTATTACATGGCCTAGATATTTAATCTCTGATCTGCACAATACACATTTTTTAACATTTACGGTAAATTTTAGTTCAGTTAGCTTAGTTAAAATTGCATCTAAATGTATAAGATGTGATTTCCAATCATTAGAAAAAATCGCGATATCATCGAGATATGCTTTGCAATATTCGCGATGTTCGTTCAGAGCTTCATTCATTATTTTCTGAAAACTTGCAGCCGCATTTCGTAATCCGAAGGGCATTACCTTCCAGCGATATTGAGAACGGTGTGTCTTGAAAGACGTAAAATCACGACTTTTCTCTTCTAAGGGAATTTCCCAATATCCTTTTAACACATCTAAACAAGTAATAACATGTGCACGACCGACTTCATTAATTAAGTCTGTAATGTTCTCCATAGGGTAATCAAAAGGTTTGGTTGCCGAATTGAGCAAACGAAAATCTATACATAATCGTACACTTCCATCCTTCTTAGCTACGCACACTACTGGATAAGCTATTTCGGCTTCACTCGGCTCAATAAGACCTAAGCTTTCTAATTCTTCTATTTGTCTGTCAACTTCAGGTTTAAGTGATTCGGGTATTCTATACACATAAGGCTTTTTTCTTTCAGTACCTAGCATTAGACGAATTTTATGTTCCCCAACATTAGCAACTTGAACTTTACCCGAAAATAATGGTACATGCTTATGCAAAAGTTCGAGCAATTCTGTTTGTTTCTCCTTTCCTAAATGACTAATATCCACATCAAAGTCAGTTTTATTTTCCTTAATAGGGGTTGGGTGGATTTCTCCGAATTCACAGTCATCTTCAAAAATTACACCTACCGTTTGTGCTCTAACATGGAATTTTCTTATCTTATTTACATGTACGTGTCGTATATTACCGTCAGGTAACTTAACTTTATACGAGTGAGGTTTAATTCTTTCTAAAATCTCACCAGGACATGTCCATCTCGCATACAATTTATTAGTAGAATCCGGAATTAGTAAGTATACTAATTCTCCAATTTTGAATTCTTTCATTTCTTTGCGACGATTAAAATAATGAGCATAAGCTTCTTGCTTTTCCGCAGCAGTTAAAGATGCTAAATCGGCAGCTTTCTCTAAGTTAATTTTTAATTCTTGTAAGTAATCTACAGCTGTATTACTTAAATTGAGAGGTAAAGGGATTTCTCCTGACCACGTTGATTTTAAAACTGCTAATGGACCTCTAGCTTCGCGCCCATACATAAGCTTAAATGGAGAAACTCCTGTTGTACAGTTAGGAACTTCGCGATACGCGAAAAGTAAATACGGAATGTGTCTATCCCAATTTACAGGGTCAGTTCGTATTACATGATGGAGCATTTGTTTAAATACACGGTTAAATTTTTCAACAAGCCCATTCGAAGCAGGGTAAGCTGGAGTTGAGAAACGAGGACTTACTCCTAATCTTTTCTCAAACTCTTGTGTTAATTGAGACGTAAAATTAGTGCCTTGATCACTACATATCATTTCTGGGATTCCTGTACGCATAAATATTTCTAAAAGTGCATCACACGTGACCTTAGCCGATAGGCTTCTTAAAGGTATGACTTCGGGCCATCTCGAATGTTGGTCAATTAGACAAAGACAATATTTATGTTTTCTACCTGAGGGTGGCGCAATCTCTCCAATTAAATCGACACTCACTGTATGAAAAGGATAAGGAGGACGTACCACAGGCGTTATAGGTATTTTATCGGACGTTTTTTCCGGACTCCTCAACTGACATTTTTCGCAAGTTTTACAGAAATTTTGTACATCTCTTATTAGGTTAGGCCAATAAAATGATAGTTTTATTCTCTCTTTTGTTTTCCGCATCCCTAAATGATTACCGAAGATTGAGTCATGAGCTAATTTTAAAACACTTTCTCGATAACTCAAAGGTAAGACCAATTGATCTACTGTTTCTCCACATATTTTATCTTTATGGAATAATAAATCGTCTTTAAGAAAATAATTATTTTTCTTTAACTCCGCTTCTTTAAAAGCAGTTTGTAACGATAAGCATTCTCGCTGCTTTTCCCTAAATCTACTAACATCAGATAAATTACTAACATTGTTTTGTGAGCTCTCCAGCCGCCTATTTTCAATTTGATTATCCTTTGGCAAGTTAATCACTTTTTCTTTATTCGAAATCAAATAAACAGCTGCCTCCGAATCGCTATTATTTATTGAAGAAACAATCTTTTTTTTATTTATCAATTGAGATGGATAATTATGTGAACTAGTTTCTTTTTTATTAATCAAATCTTGCATTTCGTTTGACCTCGAAAAACTATCACTCTTAAATAATGTATTATCCTCTCCCGAAATTATTTTTTGATTACAACATTCATTTTTGATATGTAACAGCGATGCCGATGACTCATTTAAATTACTTTCATTTCCTGCCTCATTCGGCGCCAATAGCGTATTAGAGTTTTCTTGGATAAACAATTCATTTAATATTTCCTTTTGGTTTACTAATGTATCATAGAAATGTGGAGTGATTAAACATGGAACATTTAATTTGTCGGTTATTGCAAATAATGAATCCGCGTGTGTAAATATACAAGTGTTAGGATTTTTATAATAGACTGGAATTACAGCTAATCTCGCCTCAACTATTTCTCGAAATGCAGATTCTAACAGAATTTTGCCTTTGCTTTCTATGTGAAGATCAGGAATTAGAGTGCTATTTAGAACACAAATCTCAGTACCTGAATCGATAATTGAGGGAACCTGTTTACCTGCGATATAAATATTAACCTTTTGTAAGGGGTATAAATTAAGTTTTTCCGATTTTTCACATTTCTGTAAATGTTTCGACATTACGTGGGTCACTACAGATTTTTTCTCTGTCGCTTGTGCGTTACTTTTAGATTTTTTTATTTCCTCACCTTGTTTGTTAATTTTATCGAATCTGTTTCTACGATTCGGACAATCTTTAGCTACATGAGAAATATCAGAGCAAATATAACACTCCCGCTTAAAAGAATATTTACTCTCATTATTAGAAGAATATTTTCTCAATGGAGGTGGGACGTATTTTTTATGGTTTTCTGTGACTGTTTCACGATAGACGCGTTTTTCATATTTTGTTTCCTCAAATGATCTACCTTTAGCAGTGAAATATATATCACACGTCTTAGCTAATTGTTCTGGGCGTAACCAATCTTCACCCTGTGTAACTGCAGCATGCATTGCCAGATCCTTATCTAGATTTTCAAATATTTTATCAGATATAATCAAATCTACTAACGACTCAAAATCATTTACATTTCGAATTTTACAATAATGGAGCCAACTGGATCTTAAACGAGAAGCAAACTGTTGGTGTGTCTCCCCAGATATTCTTGTAGCTTTCTTACAATTTTCTAAACAAATGAAAGGGGATGGTGCATATTCTTTTAGAATTAATGACTTAATTTTCTCATAGTTCTTTAATTCTTCTTCGCTTACATAAATCAGAATATTCGCGGCTTTATCGCCCATTACTTTCAGTAAAATCTCCGATTTATATTCTTTAGGTACATTTTTATGCTTAAAAGCTCTTTCAATGGAATCGAAAAAAAGATTCCATGGTTCATTCTTTTTAGGTACTGGTATTACCAAAGTTAATATAGCTTTCAAAAGCTTATCTAATGATAATATGTTTTCTGAGTTACTAGGATTATGCAACACCTCATCGTTACTTTCGGTTTGCTTTAACAAACACAAACGATTTATTTCTTCCGATTCCTTTCTTTGCGCAACTGTGGTTGCTAAAAATTCACTCACAAATTCTTTATCTTTAATGTATTCTTTAGATTTTAACAATAAATCTTTTAATTCAACTACCTTTAAATTAGAGTCAGCTTGTTCCCCTATCTCTTGCAAAACGGCAAGTAGATCGGCCTTCGTAACACTTTTAAACATTGCTATTTAAAATGTTAATTCATATCCTATCACCATAAAATAACATTAATTTCTCACCTTTATATATTGCGTCCATGGAATTTATATTATCCTTTCTGAGAATACTATACTCTGGTTCTCGTAAGAGAGCGTGCTGTGATAAACCGAGTGTTGACACTTGAGAACAGAAAATTCCCTGTTGTATAAAATTAGCTCTTTAATTAATTAATATTAAATTAAACATGAAGATGAATATATACACTGAGAAATTTATATACATATGAGTACCCATGTACTCATGTAATAATAAGAATAAACCAACGGAATAAATCCGTTACTCGGGCGCGCCAATTGCACCCTACGTTTCAGGCCGAAGGCCAAAGTCTCTCTCTGCGAAAATACCTTCTCCCGCTCACGGCGGCTTCCAAGGTTGGTTGGTTGCATAAAATAAACTTAGGAGTGGTTGGTTGCATGACACTATGATTTTTCCAATTTAAAAATTTCGTAAGTTATTTGGAATTTACGATTTACTTAACATGGCAGAATAGAGCAAAATTGAGCATAAACGTCCATTTTGAGGATCATAAATACATCAGACAACTTCAAAATAACATTTATGATACTTGTTTGAACGTGATTGACTACAAATATTCTAATAGGAAAATTTCGTAAGTTATTCGTAATTTAAAATTTTATCAACATGGCGAAATTGAAAAATTTTCATACAAATAGGAATTTTGAGGATTATTGCATTGAAAATAGTAGCATGAAAACTAAACAACGGAATTGACCCTGATAAAATAAATTAATAGGTTAGAATAAGATAAATATAACGAAGTGAACGGTGGATAGCCTATTAGGCGGGGATTTCATTCTGTCACTGTGTCAACCTTTGGTCAAACTGATTTCTCTTAACATGATTATAATATGTCTTGCACTAGAAATTTATGAGAACATAAATATGATGGGGACCTGAGCAGAGTCCACCTATGCCAACTAATTGTTAATTGTTTTGGTAGCCAGTCATTAAGAGCTTTAGTTATTAAGTAATTCTTATAAAAACTATTTTCATTAAAATATGAAAAACCTTAAAAGTTTTTTTTTTCTTTTCTCAGAACAAGCAGCCTTACATTTTCTGACATCCCTGAATAGAATCACATCCTGTTTAAATCACCAACAACCAACCAATCTTTTTTTTTTTTTTTTTGCTCGGTTCTTCTTTGTTAAATATTCTTTAACTCTCGGACGTCGCTGAATTATCACCCAGTCATCCGGTCGTTGAATTTTTTTAAAGGTTTCCACTATCCCATAATCCAAATAATACGGAAGAGATCATGAACTTTTACTAAATTTAATATGCTATTTTAATTGAACAGGATTCTTTTCCAAGTCATCAGACGTCTTTAACTGCTTTTAAGCTAAAATTTCGATAAAACCCCAAAATTTTGGAGGAGTAGATATCGATCTGAAAATGTAAATTTCCGATAAAATTAGTTTCCTCCACTAATGGTTGGCTTTGGTTTGGTTTCATGGAGCCTCGGTCACTATGTTTTCTGCTGTTTGCTCGCTTCGCGAGCATTAAAAAAAAAAAAAAAAACATCACTGGATACCCCTAATTAGCGATGCATGAATCAGTAAATGCATGAAAATTTGTATAAGCCGCGATCAGTACACTAGCTGCTGTATGCTTGCTTCGCAAGCATTAAAACCAAAAACAAACATCACTGGACACCCCTATTTCGAGGAGCATGAATCAGAAAATGCATGAAATATATACTGTAAAGGTGAGTATTCCGATGGTAGATCGCTACGCAAGCATTATAAATAAATAAATAATCACTGAATGCACCTAATTAAATCACGATGCATGAAAAAAATCTGTACTGAAACAATGACTATTATGCCCTACCCTTTTTTTTTCTCCGTAAATTTATTAAAAAATATATAAAAATACACTGAAAAAATTTTGTTTAAACTTTGTAAAATCATTTAAAAACAGTAAAATCTAGAATTAATCTTACTTACATATACCGCGGCGGCTTTAAAAAAAGTAGAAGAGAAGATCTTTAACAATTAAAGATCCTTTTGTTACGTTTCGGTACAACAGAAAAAAGTATCGATACTCTGATTCGGGTCTCGAATCACCATCATATCACGTGATCAAAACATCGGCAACGGCAATAAGCAATGGGTGCCTTATAGTAAAGCTTAGCCAAACATTATATAGATTATTTCAGATTTAAAATGAAAACAATGAATGAAATTGAATGAAATCGTCTAATTTAGATGAACAAAAGAGAGAGAGAGAAAATCTGTTGTGTTAAATTAATATAACCAATTGAAACTAAGTTATAATAGCTTTTTCTCCTCAAGGAAAATATATATTAGCATTGACCTATTTTTCTGTAAATAAATTAATGACTTTACACATTTTTATTCATATATATACATATATTATCACTAATTCTCCTTATTAATCTTAATTTTTAAAGAAAATTTTCCTATTATAACATTCCGAAATAAATAAAAAATAAAATAAAACACCCAGTTCTTCTTTCCTATGAAATATAACACGATTTTCTTTAAAGTAATAAAAGTATTTGAATTACTGTCGTACACTCTTATAATGTTCAGTACCTTTCACGATGATTGCGTTTCCCTGTAGAACATAATAATAAATCCAAAAATGTAATTTAGGCCACAATCCCATACGATAACACAATTAGAATAAATTCGAACATGCATTTCCACTTTTACCAGTCACTGAAAAAAATAAAAATAAAATTACACCAGGGAACACGGGAAACTTTTCAGATGAGGAATAGGAAGAAGAGTAAATAGAGAAAACATTAGCGAATTATGTACACTTTTTTTTTGGCAACACTGCAAAATTTCTAAGCAGCAATAATAATCTGAACTCTAAAAACTCGGCATGCGTCCAGATGATTTTCTTATTGATTCAGAAAAGTAGAACTGTGAGTTCATTCCTGAGAGCACCTGCGCGGATGAAAAACAGAAATGTTTATACTAGGAGTATGAATAAAAAATGTAATATAAACCTAAAAGAAGGAAAAAAAAAAACTGAATACAATGAAAATTGTCTGGGAGTTAGGACTTATCTGAATCTAACCGACGAATGTTCGAAGAAGAAAAGAAATGACAACAAAAAGCAATTTCAAGAAATCAGATTTAAAATATTCCAATCATTAAAGTTTTACGCACATATAGAATAATAAAGGAGGAGAGTTGTAATTCTAAAGTTTATTTTTAAGCACGAATTTGCTTTCAAGCAAAACATAAATCAAAATCGAAACAATGCAGAAATAACTATGTAGTTATTAAGATAAGAAAAAGAAGATATTAAGCAATTTAAAAATTTTACCCTTGAATTAAATTTCGAGGGCAAAAATTATAAAACAAATAAAAAACTAGATTGCTTTATTTTCAAAAAACAAGACAATGCATGTAGAAAAACAAAACCATTTCGTTACCGATTTTACATAAGGGCAATAATAATAATAATAAAACAGTGAAGGAGATTTATTATGGTATCAATTTAACGGTTATGAATTTTCTGAGTATGAAAACGGTAAAAAAAAAAAAAAAAAAAAAAAAAGAAACGAGGACATATCATGAGATTTGGCTGAGGGTCAGAAGAGAGAAAACTCTAGGTATTGTACTCTCTTACAATGGCATATTTAAGGAAGAGGTGGGGGGGGGGGGGAACGCTGACTTTTACAATTGAATATTGCAATTGTAAATTTTTTATTGGTCTAGAATAACACTTTGAAAAATCTTAGCCCCCCCCCCCCCGCCACCACCACCAAAAAAAAAAAAAAAAAAAAAAAGGTCAAGTTCTGCATCCGCCACTGCTCTCTCTACTTGATATTTTTTAGATTACTGCATAATTGAATTGTTCATTTTTTTTTTTCCCAGGGTGTGATATTTCAAATAACACGTACAGTCGGCAGCAAAATTATTATCATGACTCGACAAATATTAACTTAACAAAACAGCATTAGGTGCCATTCTTTTAAGTTGGAATTAGTATTGCTAGTGCTTCAATAATTTTGTTTGCTGACTGTACCCTCCCATTGGTAAATACATTCTTTTTTCATAATAATTAAATAATATAAACAATAAAAGGAAAGATTCAGTTATTGTTTCAAAATAAAAGAAAATACAATTTCTTTGCTTCATTTCTCAGTGTTTAAATATTTGAAAAAACAGATTGATAGAAGCTGTTAATGTTCTAGAGAATGTTCTCAGTTTCTAAATCCTTTCGTGAGATTATAAACGGCTCACATTTAAAAAAAAAAAAAAAAAAAGAAAAAGAAAAAAGAAAAACTACTTACTTCTTCAAGCAAACAGTTTCGCTGAATAATAAATATATTACAAAGAAAGTTTATTTAAGTAAAGTTTTATCCAAGAGCAGGAAATTGCTGACTGTACCCTCCCATTGATAAATACATTCTTTTTTCATAATAATTAAATAATATAAACAATAAAAGGAAAGATTCAGTTATTGTTTCAAAATAAAAAGAAAATCCACATCCTTTGCTTCATTTCTCAGTGTTTAAATATTTGAAAAAACAGATTGATAGAAGCTGTTAATGTTCTAGAGAATGTTCTCAGTTTCTAAATCCTTTCGTGAGATTATAAACGGCTCACATTCAAAAGAAGAAGAAAAAACTACTTACTTCTTCAAGCAAACAGTTTCGCTGAATAATAAATATATTACAAAGAAAGTTTATTTAAGTAAAGTTTTATTTAAGAGCAGGGAAGAAAAGAAAGATATAAGATGATAAGTGATTTATCTTCAAGAAGTGCCATTTGTCTGAAAATTTTTATACTAGATACAAACATGCTAATTCAGTGCAACGTATATTAGTGTGCTACAACATGTATAAATATAACTTTTACTTTCTTCTATATGTAATATAGAGAAAGTATTGGATTCGCGAAAATTTTCGACCTCCGTTTTTTGATGGATTTACACGTTTTGGGATGTCCAGAACACGAATTGATAGTTTTAAGAAAATGTCTGTCTGTATCACGATTTTTGTGGACACCGTAGCTCACGAACCAATGAATGAAATGTAACCAAACTTGGTTTTTAGTTGCACCCTGACATAAACTGGTGCTTGAGGATCAATCGCTCAACAGGTGGCACTGTGATCGCATTTTTTGTAAACATTCAACATGGCAGTATAGGACAAAATTTCGTATAAATGTTAATGATGAGAGTTATTTTAAACTCGTGATTATAAAATTAATATGAATTATTGATAATAGTAGTAGTTAACTAGGAAAAATTTTTTGTGCATGTGGGGTCATCGGTTTCCCCCCTTGGGGGGTGGGGTAAATTTTCAAGATGGGTATCTTTCGAAGGGTCTCGTCAATACCTTTAAAATGAATGGTTGAACTATAAATCTGTGATAATTTAAAACTAAGTTATGGATTTTTTTTACGTTTAACCCTCCCCCCCCCACCCCCACATTTTTTTTTTTTATATTATTATTGCTACTGAGTGGATTTGTATAGGAAAATATAGAAGAAAGTCTTGTGATAGACACAACATACTAGTTTTTTTTTTTTTTTTTTGCAAGAATTTAAACTTGGATTTACAGCATATATTGAATCCTACAGCTCTCCATTAGTAAAAACACATCTTTTTAAGATAAGTACAAAACTTTAAATAAACACCATAGAATGCAATAAACTCGTAACAATTGTTTCAGGTCGAACCCCCCCCCCCCCCCCCCCCTAGTCAGGCGAACAAAGTAGGTACGAGAGCTGCAATCAAAGCGGCAACGCACAAAAAAAAAAAAAAAAAAAGGTCAATTGTTATGAGTTTATTGCATTCTATGGTGATTATTCAAAGTTTTGTAGTTATTACTTTAAAACGCCAGTATCTGTGGTGCTTTCTTATTACATCTTTTTGTGATAATATTAAATGATATAAATAATAACATTAAATAATATAATTTTGACCGTAAAAAAAATGCTAGTATTCCAAAATTATACTTCTATGGCATCAATTTACGCGCTATGACTAGCAAAACGGTCATTTCTCGTAAAATTACACAGTCAAATCCCATGATTACTTTCCAAACACTATAGTGTGGAAAGTATTGTAATCATGTCGAAAATCCGAATTTAAAATTTTGATGTTTCTATACGTTTCGAGGTCCCGTGAGTCCGTTTTCACTATTTTTACGATGATGTATGTATGTGTGTGTGTATGTATGTGTGTATGTATGTATGTATGTGTTTGTCTGTGAGTAAACACGCTAGCGTCTAAACGTTTTGTTTCGAATAAGCTGAAAGTTGGTACGTATATTGTAAGTCACCATAGTACGAACCCTATTGATTTTAGTGAATCTAGCACTTATAGTTTTTTTACAGGGACACCGGGAAAAATTCTTCATCATTATGGCCTATGGAGCCAAATTTTTAAAAGTGTGATAGCGTCTAAACGCCTTATTAATCTGAGCAAAAAATTTTTACACATGTTGTAGGTCACAGTTGCACCAACTGTATAGATTTTGGTGAATTTAGCACTTACAGGTTTTTTTACAGGGACACAAATAAAAATTCTTTATTATGGCCTACGTGACCAAATTTTTAAAAATGCGATAACATCTAAATGCTTTATTCAATTGAGCTGAAAATTTATATGAATATTATAAATCACTGTTGCACTAACTATAAGCATTTTGGTAAATCTACCATTTATAGGTTTTTACAGGGACACAACGAAAAGTTCTTTATCATTATGATCTATGGGCTCAAAGTTCAGTAGCGTTAAATAAAACATCGTGTAATATAGGGAGAAAAATACTCAAACACTCTATTATGGTTTTCTCTCTTTTGTTTGTTTAACAACTCCTCTTTCTTTACTTTATCAACAAAACTGTTAATTACTCAATGTTCGGAAAGTCGAGTGGAGTCACTCCAGATTTTTTACTTTTATTATTATTATTATTATTATTATTTTACAGTGCGTTTCCGAGATTTTGTGAGTCCATTCTCTCTTCTAGAATAAATAAAATGACTAATCTATGTTAAATTCAATATTTTATTCAGACTACAAAGAGAAAAAGGCAGAATATCACACAAAATAACTTAGAAAGCGTTTTATATCATAACTATTTTTTAATTTTAATATGTACTCAAAAATGCATGTGTAGACTGCAAATGAAGTTATTTAACCTCTTCAGATCTGAGGTTTATAATAACAACACAAATAACTTTTTATGACTTTTCCATTGAAAATAACAATAATAATAATACAACTTTTTGAAATATGTATTCTGAGTGACTGGTAAGTAAAGTTCCATTTGAGTGGATCTTAAATTAAGAAAATATAATTAATAAAAATAACTTAATTCATACTGAAATATTTTACAGTTTTAAGCTTTATGACTTAAAAAAAGAAAAAATAATAATTATCTACAATGCTTAAAATTTTATTGTTGCAAAGTATAATTATTAAAACAACTTCTTTCTTTTCTTTTCTTTTCTTTTTTTTTTAGCCACAATGGCATGAAGATATTTTGGAAAACTAGATATATCAACTGTTCATTTCATAAAGAAATCCAATTTTGTGCTGCCACATATTGGTATTTTCTTTTTTTAAGTTTTAAAAATATATAATAAAATTCTCAATTTATAAAAATCTCGTTTTTATTTATTTATTTTTTAAATGTACTCAATTGAGTATACCTGGAATGAATAAAGCAAAGGATTTAAAAAAAGGAAGAAAAAAACTATTAATCATATTTTTTGATAATCAGCATATATAGTTACGCTCATCAGTGCCTCAATCAGTCACGCTTTAGGCTTAAGATATTTCCTTAGACTCTGCCTGTGTGTGAACGCAAATTGCCACCTAACTTTCATACTTTAGTTAATTTTAAAAAATCGAATTGTCCGATCGATAAGCTGTTTAATCCGACGGATTTAGAAAAATCGCCCCTTTCATTTGGTACCTTATTTGTAACGAATTTTTGATTAGATTTTTTAAAATTAATTAAAATACGAAAATAACAGCTTTAAAATAGACATTCAAATTTTTAATTGTTGCCATTTTTTTTTCAGCATATGAAATAAAATATGCTTTCACGTGAAAAAAAAAAAAAAAAAAAAGAAATTATAAAATATTAAATATTAAATTCACTTATACATATCAATATAAAATAATAATAATAATTTTAAATTTTAAAGGTAACGAAGAGATAAATAAAGTTCGCATGGACTTGCTAGCAAATGAATTATTTGAAGTGAGAAATAAATGAAATGAAATGATCATTTTTCAACGGGCGCCTTAGTCGCCCTACAACTAACTAGTAATAAAAAAAAAAAAAAAAATTCTTAGAAATGGAAAATATTTTTTACATTTAAATACGACTTCATTTCTCGGAAAGGGAAGATATTTATTTTTCTTTCCATGCAAAATTTATTAAATAATCTAAATATTAAAATAACTTTTTGAATATTTATTTGTCAGGGATGTTGAAAAGAATTATTTTACTCGACGATTATCTCACAAAGCTGTTTTTGGAGTTCTATTACTGAAACAATCATAGAAAATTCTAGTGTGAAATTTTCAGAAAAATGACATTCCTTGAAAATAAATTATTTATCATCTCATATCTCCCCCCCCCTGTTTCAGGATAAAACTTTACTTAAATAAACTTTCTTTGTAATACATTTCTTATTCCGCGAAACTGTTTGTCTGAAGAAATAAATATTTTTTCTCTTGAATGTGAGCCGTTGATAATCTCACGAAAGGATTTCGGAAACTGAGAACATTTTCTAGGACATTAACTGTTTCTTTCGATCTGTTTTTTTTTTTTTTTTTTTTTTTTTTCCAAATATTCATGCGGTTTAAATTACGTAGGCTTTAGAATATTATTATTTTAATATTTTTTTAATTACTATTTCTATGACAAAATATAATCTTCGATACGTTAATTTACATCATTTGCTCAAATCTGCAATCAGACTGTATTTTTATGGTCAGATCCCTTCAATTTTCAGTGACGTCATGTACGAATCACTTAATATTTGAAAATGAAAATATAATTGTATTTTTCTTAGTTGAGAGAGTTTATTTATAGATTCATACAAATAACGATTGATGTAAAAGATCTATTGCTTTCCTAACTTAATTCATTACTCGTCGAAGAATTGGGCATTCAAGGCTTACGCATAAATATTTACTACTTGGACAACATGAACCTGACTGTCCGAAATGTCATTTCTGTGCGCTTACAATTCGCCATTTGCTCACTGACTGTCCTTGTCTTCGTCATCTATATAGACATTACTTTAATTCATCTTCACCCAATCTGACAAGCCTTTTAGGTGCAAATCCTCATTATCACTTGACAAACTTTTTGAAAGAGGCTGGTTTTTACTTCGACATCTGATTTTATTGTTTACAATGTTCATCCTATCTTACGTCTGTTTTTTATTGTGTACACTGTTTTTATTATTTTTGATTTTATCTTGTATGTAGTTTTGCTTGTTTTTCTAATGACATTCTGGATGGGTACACCCATCCAGAAGCTACTTTTTCTTTTACCTGTTTTTTTGGCGCAGCATGTCCTACTTTGGACCTTGCACCAAAAAAAGTCCTTCAACAAACCAATTAACTTAATTCAAATTGTATATTTGCCTCAACATAAAATTACGGGGGGTACAGCATTTATGGTACAAATGTTTTTTACTGGTTTTGTCTGTAATCTTGCTCGCGTTTTCTAATTGTGCGGTTGGTGATGGCCGTTCACGCCATTTTTATTAGCCTACCCCTTAAAATATTTAATATATCTTCTTAATATAATTCCCCCCTTTTTACTTTCTCTTACCCATATATATGGTGGAGAGTTTTGAGGGACCCTGAATCCAAAAAATATGTTTTTAGCGGTTGGTCTGTGTGTCTTTCTGTGCGTGTGTGTGTCTATATTTTATCAACATATCTCAAGAACGAATACTAGCAGAAAGTCTAAACTTGTATTCTAAATGTGTATCATATAATGATGCTACACTAAACTTTTCGTTCATATCAAGCAAATGGTTCGTGTGCCGGGACGTCCAAGATAATACAAATACATCACGTCTATGGTTAATTTCTGGTAAGTAAAATGTAACATCTATAGGCTGACTTAAGCAAAACAGAGTGAACAAAATTTATTATATGCAGAAAAGCATGTTTTGTGCAGATTATTGCATGGAAATCATTCATCAATCATTTACAGAATTACTCAAAGTCATTGGATATATTGCGGCTATATATGGAAATTTCTGGAATTGTAATTCCTTTTGTGTTAGATGTTTTTATGTAAGACTAAATTTAGGTACACAGTATTGCTTATAGTGCATATTGATCACAGACAATAGGCTATCCAAAATTAAGCTAAACATTCTTTTCTATTGAATGTAATTGATGGTAGTGCTTTGCTATATTTTACTACGTCGACGAATACTGCACAGGAAGCAAAATCAATTTTTCATACGCATACAGTAAACAAAGTATTTTTTGAATTTTCAAATCTGGTTTTTTTAATATTATCACGTTTTGGGTGCCCTGATTATGAAAGTCCAATTTTTAGCGGTTGATCTGTATGTAATATCTGTTATCAGCATAACTTAAAAGTAAACAAAGGATAATTCTAGGTTTTTACACTTGTCATGTGTGTCACGCTATAAAATAGTTTATATATATATTTATTTATTTAAAATTATGAACTTTTTTTAAATTACCTATGAGATGAAAGTCCTTTTTGTCTAAATTAAACATTTCTGAACTTCAAAAGTGCCTCAATTTAGAACAATTGAGTAATAAAAATGAATTACTGAAAATCACATCTGTTTTTTGTCATGTTCGTCACGCTACATTTATACCTTAATAAGTATATATATATACATTTATTTATTTATTTATTTTCTAATATTGGTATTATATAAGCAACACATACATATACAGGGTTGGTGAAAAGTTCCCGTACTTTTTCTAGATATTTCAACAGTACATAAATACCGTATACAAAAGTAAATTCAAATAACTGCTTAAATAATAACGTTTATTAGATCAATAACAATACGATAAAACAAAAAAAATTACAACAGATGCTCAAAATTGCCTCCTTGGGCCTCAATACATTTTCTAACACGCTTTGGAAAATTGTTGATGACGGTCGCACACTCGTCAACCGTGATCTCGTCCCAGGCACACGTCAACGCCGCTTTCAGCTGTTCTACGGTGGCGTATCGTTTAGCCGAGATCTTTTGCTCCAGGATGGACCACACCGAGTAGTCGAGCGGGTTGAGTTCGGCGGTCAAACGTCCTTGCTCCAAAAGCCAGGAAAGAGCTCTTCGCAGATGGCAATTGTTGATTTGGCGGAATGCGCCAGTGCCCAGTCTTGCTGAAGCGTGATTCCGGCTGCGTCGAAGTGCTGCGTTGCCCACGGTTCTAGAGCGTCGCGGAGGACTCGTTGCTGATAGCTGGCGGCGTTGATCTTGACGTTCTGCTCGATGAAGACCAAAGGCGTCTTCCCGGTGGAGCAGATCCCGGCCCAGACCATGATCGAGGCCGGAAAGTGACTGCGGCAGATAGTTTCCGCCGCCGCGGTTTTCTGTTGCCCTTCTTAAGTAGTTGACGGCGATTCTGGCGGTTGTGGAGCTGCTCGACCGTGAAAATCTTCTCGTCGGTGAAGAGCACCTTCAACAGGGTACCACCAGCGACCAGCCATTGCATTCGGTGGCATCTTTGCAGCCGCTTCGCCTTCATGGCTTTGTTGAGGAAATGAACGCGGATGATCTTGTAGCTGCGAAGTCCCAGCTTCTTTTTGACGATGTGCCGGACACGTTCGTGGCTGATTCCGAGCTCCTTGGTCATCTTGTTCATAGAGATCTCTGGATTGCGTCGAATTCAGCACCGTACCTTGTTGACGTTCTCCGGAGTGGTCGCGGTGGTTCAACGACCGCTTCGAGGACGGTCCGCGGTCCCGCCGGTCTCCTCATAACGCTTCACGGCATCGTAGACTGTTTTCTTCTTGTAACCAGTCGTGCGAACAATGTCAGCTCTCTTCATTCCTTGTTTGTGCAATTCGACCACAGTGACACGTTGATTTTCACAGACCTAACTTCAACAAAACTAAAAATAAACAAATAAATAAAACAAAAGTAAACAAGGAATTCAATAAAATCATCAGAAATGACAAATAACTTAACTAACTAAGCCAAAAATGCATAAACAAAAAAGTACGGGAACTTTTCACCAACCCTGTATATCAGCACACCAAAATTCATTATAATAAATTGATATTTGGTATTTAAAATTGGACAAGAATGCTGTCTGATGTCTAACACCCCACAAATAAAATTAATCTGAAATATTTCGATTATGGTCTGAAATTAGAGAAATAGAAATAATTAAAAATTTCAGACAAATTATCAAAGTTAAAAAAATTGTTTGTGAAATTTCCAAAAGAAAAAAAAAAAAAAAGATATTAGAAGCTTTTTATTGAAATTGGATTTTGTCATCGCGTCTGCATGTCACGCTTAAAAACAAGATGTCTCCATTTTAAAGTAAATATAAGCACAAATTTAATCGCTCGTTGGCTCAATAGGTTAAAGCGTCATTTTGATATGCGATGGTCGTTAGTTCGATCCTCAAAGGCCGGTAAGTACATTTTTGCAGGTAATTAATAGAAAATTTGTCAATTGATAAAAGAAAATCTTTCATTGTCTACACAATAAAGAAATTTTGATATTTTTTTTCTTTTTTTAAGAAGCTTTTTTTTTTTTTTTTTTTGTTGTTGTTGTTACTGAAACGCACAAAATAAAATTTAAGTAAAAAAAAAAAAAAAACACTAGAAGCTTTTTATTATGGAGCCCTAAAAGGCATAAAATAAAAATTTATTCTTGCAGAAACATGCTGTAAAAAAGTAATAATAATAATAATAAATAAATAAATAAATAAAAATTTCAACAATAAGAAAATTTTAAAGAAAAATATTTCACTTTCGCAAGAGATGAAAAATTTTAAATATTCAAAATATTTTTAAAAGTATTCGAAAACAATAGTCTTTCAGTATAATGTATTTGCTATATATTTCTAACATGTCCTATGATTTTTCTTGACTGTTCTTTGACTTTTGGTTACAGCATCATGAATATAACGCAATGGTTGTGGATTCATGAGTATATATATATATATATATATTTTCAGGTAGTTAATTGAAAAGTGTCAATTGATAAAAGAAAATCTTTCAGTGTCTATACAGTGTCCTAAAATTTTTTATTAGTTTTCTTAAAAGCTTTTTTTTTTTTTCTTTTTTTTCTTTTTTTTTTTTTCTTTTTCTTTCTTTTCTTTTCTTTTCTTTTTTTTTTTTTTTTTTTTTTTTTTTTTGGTAACTAAAAAGCACAAAATAAAAATTTAAGTAAAAATACATTTTTTAACAGTAGAAGCTTTTTATTAAGGAGCCCAAAAAACAAAATTAAAAAATTATTATTTCAAAGACATGCTAAAAAGAAATGAAAGTTTCAACACTAAGAAAATACTAGAGAAAAATATAGATACTTCTCTTTTACAAGGAATGAAAATTTTTAAAAATTCAAAATATTTTAAAAAGCATTCAAGACCAATATTCGTAGTTATTATTTTTTGTATAAATATTCGTTAAACCGTAAATTTCAAAGGTCTCGAAAGCTTTTTAAAATATTTTGAATATTTAAAAATTTTTATTCCTTGTAAAAGAGAAGTATCTATATTTTTCTCTAGTATTTTCTTAGTGTTGAAACGTTCATTTCTTTATAGCATGTATTTGCATAATAAATTTTTATTTTACGTTTTTTAAGGCTCCGCAATAAAAAGCTTCTACTGTTAAAAAATGTATTTGTACTTAAATTTTTATTTTATTACTTACAAGGAAACATTCAAAAGGTGTCATCTTCAAAAAGTATTGAAAAATATATATGTGATTCTACTCTTCATAAAACACCATAAAATGAAAAAAATATCGGCTGAAATGAATTACAGCGACCACAAAAGATTATCAAAATTAAGCATATTTGGCGATTAAGCGATACGTTTGCTAGCATCGAGATTGACGTGTACGAACAGAACCGTGTTTTACTTTTCCGCCAAGTACTCAAAATCAATCGCCTAGTAGTGTGAAATCGCCAAATATGCTTAATTTTGATAATTTTTTGTGGTGTCTGTAATTAATTTCAGCCGATATTTTTTTCATTTTATGGTGTTTTATGAAGAGTAGAATCACATATATTTTTTTCAATACTTTTTGAAGATGACACCTTTTGAATGTTTCCTTGTTAGAATGGTTTGAACATAAGGCACACTCGTCGGCCTTGCCGTTCGAAATTAACTATCCGTTTTTTTTTTTTTTTTTTTTTTTTTTCTTTTTCCCGGAACTTGCACAGATTAAGTTCCTTCAGAGAGACCCACATGAAGGGTGTCCCACCCAGGCTTAGTCAATAGACTTTAATCCCAGAACACCTAACACATGTAAGTTTTATACATATATTTTTTTTCCCTAAGAACACTTTTTAACAGAATAAAATAAGCAGTACTGAAAACTGGTCGCAAAAGTTTGGAACTTTTTATCCATTTGCTATAGATTTATTACAGATACATTTAGAGATGTCGAAATGAAAAAGAAGCAGATAATTCCTTCAGAAAATGTACTTAGTTTTCAAAATCTTTCAGGAAATCTTGAACAATTTAAACTCACAAGAGAAGCATTTCCTTCTTGAAATAACAGATTTTTCTGAGTAAGGTATATATTACAGAGAAAGTTTATTTATTCAGTACTTTTACCAAAGAAAAGAAAGGACCATGCGAAGAAATGGATAATTTATCTTCTAGTAGTCGAAAATTTTGTGTTTTATTCTTTCTTTTCTTATTTGCTTAAAGAGTTGAGAAAATTAGAATTTGAAATTAAACTATTGTTTTAATTTTTGGGGATTGTTATTATTATTATTTTTAAATTTGAAGCAATACATAAAGCATAAAATAAATTACCAATTTTCAATTAATTTACATTAGTTATGGATTTTATTTTTTCAGTTGTTTGTGTTAAGAGAAAACTTACAAGGAAACATTCAAAAGGTGTCATCTTTAAAAAGTATTGAAAAAAATATATGTGATTCTACTCTTCATAAAACACCAGAAAATGAAAAAATTATCGGCTGAAATTAATTACAGCGACCACAAAAAATTATCAAAACTAAGCATATTGGGCGATTTAGCGCTGTTAGGCGGTACGTTTGCTAGCACCGAGTTGAGATTGCCGTGTACGAACAGAACCGTGTTTTGCTTTTCCGCCAATTACTCAAAATCAATCGCCTAGCAGTTTGAAATTGCCAAATATGCTTAATTTTGATAATTTTTTGCGGTCGCTATAATTCATTTCAGTCGATAATTTTTTCATTTTCTAGTGTTTTAAGAAAAGAGTAGAATCAAATATTTTTTTTTTTTTCAATACTTTTTGAAGATGACACCTTTTGAATGTTTCCTTGTTAGTTAAGTTAGATTATCTCTAAAATATCCAATAAAACATTGAATCTTTAAATAATTTGGTTATAGTTTATAGACGTATCAAAGGTGAACGATAAACCAACACTAAATATTACTCTTATCTTTAATTGATCAGGTACCTTGAATTGAAACGGCAACTGCTAGAAAAGAATAAAGAAAACAACCTATTCTCCCGAATAAATATCGTTTTCTTTCTGCTCCTCTTTTTCTCCCCCCCCCCTCTTTTCTTTTCTTTCTTTTTTTTTTTTTTTCTTTTTTTTTTTTTTTTTTTTTTTTGGTAATAAAATGTAAATTATTTAAGCTTATTCGTACACCATAAAATTGAACACAGCACAACCGGTTTCGAAAGAACGTGGCTTTTCTTCTTTAGGTGCAAAAAACACGTCTTGGAGGCAAAACTACTGAAAGCAGGGCGAAATCCAGAGGGGGAAGAGTAACATAACTAATCAATAGGAAGCAACCAGCATGACCAATCAAAAAGGAATACAACAACAACAAAAAAAAAAAAAAAAAAAAGGAGAGGAGGAATAATATTTATCTTAAGACAACTTTCTTTAAATATTATTAATTGTTATGATTAATGTAACTAATAATTGTTTTTCATGGTACTTGAAACTAGATAGAACAATTGTTTTCGTTCATATATAATCTATTTCTTACTTACTCTGAAAAATCTTAATTTAATGATAATTAAAAATTTTAAAAAATTGAATTTTTATACATTCCAACTAGCCGAATAGTAGCCGAATAATTTGATATTCGGCCAAACCGAATATTTGGCTAGCCGAATAGTTTGAGATTCGGCCAAACCGAATAATCGGTAATATGGTCGAATAGGCCGAATACCGAATAGATACCGAATATTCGGTGCATCCCTAGTTTTGTGATTAAAATGTTAATTAAACATTCAAAAATCTAACAGAATTTAAAAATTATTTTCGCTCTTGGAAACTGCGTTTTAAAAGTATTAATTGTAAATATAGATTCAGTAATTTTTGTCTTAAAATAAAATAAATTAAAATCATTCTGTTTATATACATGTATATATATATATATATATATATATATAAAACTTTTTTAATCATTCTTTATATTTTCTTAATCATACTTGATATGAAGCAAAACTTTAAATAAATTATTTAACTTAAGGAATGAAAAATTAATTTTATTAATTACTTACAATATCAAGACCGGGTCTTTCTTTAAGTATGAATAACAAGGATTTACTTACCTATAAAGAGAAATAAATAAATATATATTAGCGATATTAGAATTTATATTTCATAAATGAAACAAAAATTATAAAAAAAAAAAAAAAATCAATCTGTAACAATGATATATATTGTACACATTTTTCAAATAAAATATCGTCAAAACTCTTATTTATTACACAAAATATTAATTGTAAAATATATATGTACGAATTTGAAAACAGAATAAAGAAATTGTTTACTGTGCAGATAGCCCTGTATTTCGTTCAGATCGTTCTTTTTTTCTCTTATCCTTGGGGAAGGGGAAGGGGTTAAAGTTTGTACATTCTGCATTTCATAATATGCATTAAATAATTTATAAGTAAAAAAAATTTCTTTAGTTAAAAAAATATGTATATTGAAAACTTTTATATAATATTCATAACTACATGCTCTTGTACTCTTAGCTTACGCTAGGGAATAAAAGTATGTCTGTTAAATTATAATAAAAATCTTTATTTTTTCACTCATGAAATTAGGATTTTTCTTAAAAAAAAAAAAAAAAAAAAAGAATTGCAGTACTTAAAATAATCTATAAATAATTAGATAATAGGTCCATTACTTTGGGAAAAATTAATTTTTTAAGCGGCAAAATTATCAACTTTGTCTCTGTAAAAAAATATTAGGAAATAAAATTAGTATGTTGGAACTATTGCAAAATTATCTTCTATATTCTAATATTTAAAATAGAGAAACTATATAAGTACAGTCACCTTGGGTTAAGCATTCTATTATTCATAACCAGTGACCGAGTGTTTCTCCTCTCAAAGCTGATAGATGAGAAGTGCTGGGTTCGATTCGAACAACGCGCTCTTCGATCAAGCCATTCTAAGTTTTCCGCGTTTTTTTTTTTTTTTTTTTTTTTTTTTACGAAAATCACATAAATAAGGCCAGGACCCCTAAAAAAGACCTCCTACTGAGAGCACACCACCCAATCCTAGGACCAAATATCCTTAACCCTAACACCAACACGTTATATTACTCATCGTTTTCCAAAAAATGTTTGTTTAATAATAACAAAATCGGTTGAAAAAAGAAGATTTTTTTTTTTTTTTTTTTTTTTCAAACGGCATATAAGCATTAATAAACAAACTTTTCTGGTACTATTATTATATTTTTTAAATAAAAAACACATTACATGAAGAAAATATACATAAAATACAAATATTCCATAACATATTACTTTATTTAATGTATAAAAAAAAAAAAGAAAAAAAAATGTAAAAGTTGTGTATAAAAAATACGAATCTATTGCACTGAATTTCAATTAGCATTATGCACTGATATGTATTCTGGACTTTTAGACTTTCATAGAAATATGGTGAAAGGTTTCATAGTTTGACAAAGTTCAGCATTAACGAATACAGATGTCTGTTACGAGTTACGATATTGATTATGTATCATCTTTCACATTGAAACTCAGAAATCCCAGTGAACTAATTATATATTTGGCACGAAACGCCTGGTTTATTTAGACGACGCGACGTTAATTTCCATCAGATAGTGACTTCGTTAGCACTTATTTCATTTGAATAAAAGTTACAAATATTCACCCAAAATCTTTGCTTTATTAATCATATTAAATGCTTAGCAAGTTTTCATACTTAAATAATTTTGCTTTCAAATTTTACAACGTATATAGTTTTTTAATGTGTTTTGAGTAATTCTAAATGAAAATAAAACGTTTAAATACGTTTGAATGAAACCAATACGTTTACGGCCAATATGTGTAAATGAAAATACAACGCGTTGTTTCAAAAAGTAATCGGAATATTTTTGAACAGTAAACGTCTTGTTTATTTAGGTGACATTAATTTCTATCAAATTGTGATAAAGTTAATATTGTTACCAGAATATCGATTCTTTTGCATTAAAAAAATAATTCGTTAAATAACAGGCAAGTTTTAGTTAGTGAACGCATCTATTCAACGCATATTCTCGAAACTATCCAAACAAACTACCAATAAAGCTATCACTCAATCCTATCACAAAAGTCTCTATTCAACGAATATTCTGGAAACAGTTTAATAAATCAGTCACTTGTACCAAAAAAAAAAAAAAAAAAAGTAAAATAAACAGCTTATGTACGCAATAAATCAGAAATTTAGCAGATTTATGAACAATGATCAAATGTTCAAAGCAGAGTCTCTAAGAGACAAAGCTCAAAACAACGGTTCTAAACACTGCTGACATCTTTTGGAGTTCACCAGATCCTTTTTGCATTCTTGATTGGAACTTGAGAAGATTATGGCGAATTTTATGCTGAAATCCAATGGAAAAATCCAGACCTCGATTCCTATAAATGATACAGCTTTGAAACTTCGGTAAACCTAAAAGTTTCTCGCTAAATTTGTCGATAAGGCTGACCTTAATAGAAGTTAATGGAATGTTATTTGTTTCCATTTTGTCTGTAAATCTATTTTTGCTGTAACAGTACATTTGATGCAGGGAAGTGATTTAATCCTTTGCTACAGTATTTTATTTAGACACAATTACAAAAGTGCCAGCTAAATAACATTATCAGGTAACATTGATTTTACAAGAAAATATTAAAAGAATACCATATTTTTAGTACTCTGTAGATTAATACCTTTGTAAGCAAACATCCATAAATTACGAAAAACACACAGAAATTTTTCCAGATCCAAATACTACTTTTCTTAACCATTTCGTGCCTGATTATTTTTTAAATCAATATAAAAATTATTATTACCTCTATTAAATAAATCACGTGAAAAACACCAGTTTTTTTTTTTTTTTTTTTTTTTTTTTTTAGTGTTGCAAAATTACATGTTATTCAACGGGACAATTTGTTAAGAGTTACTTAGTGTAATTTTTAAAATTCCACTTTTCACATTCAGAAAATTTATAACCGTTCAATCAGTTTTTGTTTTCCAAAATCTGAATTTTTTTCAATTTTTAATATTTCATTTGTTATTTCCGAAATGTAGGATCATTTCACCGTCATTTGAATTAGTTTTCCTTCACTTGCAGAAATAAACAACTTTTACGCGAGCAATTAATGATATTCATTTTTAGGAAGGTTACAAGTAAAAAAAAAAAAAAAAAATGGTGAGCTGTTAAACTTTTTTAGTCGTCACTTTATTTTGCTTAGTCGTTATGTGCTGAGTGAGGAGTTGACTTTTTCAGGTCTACGAGCCGATGAAAGAAAATGTTTCCTATTTCATTTGTTATTTCCGAAATGTAGGATCATTTCACCGTCATTTGAATTAGTTTTCGTTCACTTGCAGAAATAAACAACTTTTACGCGAGCAATTAATGATATTCATTTTTAGGAAGGTTACAAGTAAAGAAAAAAAAAAAAAATGGTGAGCTGTTAAACTTTTTTAGTCGTCACTTTATTTTGCTTAGTCGTTATGTGCCGAGTGAGGAGTTGACTTTTTCAGGTCTACGAGCCGATCAAAGAAAATGTTTCCTATTTCATTTGTTATTTCCGAAATGTAGGATCATTTCACCGTCATTTGAATTAGTTTTCGTTCACTTGCAGAAATAAACAACTTTTACGCGAGCAATTAATGATATTCATTTTTAGGAAGGTTACAAGTAAAAAAAAAAAAAAAAAATGGTGAGCTGTTAAACTTTTTTAGTCGTCACTTTATTTTGCTTAGTCGTTATGTGCCGAGTGAGGAGTTGACTTTTTCAGGTCTACGAGCCGATCAAAGAAAATGTTTCTTAAAGTTCCAGATTAACCTCTATTATTCTACCATTAACATTCCCCTTAAAAAATATTCACATATCCGGAAAAAACTGAATAGTAGCTACATTCATAGAAAAATTTTGATTAAAATTTCAAATTTTATTTTGTTGAGGAATTTTTTTTTTTTTTTAACCATGTTTTTATTAGAAGTGAAAAATCAGATTTGCTAAAACAGTACAAAAGACATTGCTAAAATTTAAAAAACAAATTTATAAAATTTCTTTTCATTTGCTTATAATTACAAAATATCTTGACTAACTTTATGTTAATTTTTGGATATGTGTAAGCAAAAAGCAATTTTTTTTTTTTTTTTTTTTTTTTTTTTTTTTGTAAGAAAAAGAAAACATTTTTGTTCAAACTGCAACATAAATTATTTTATTCATCTAACCAAAATTTATATTGGTATGCATTTAAACAGAAATGTTTGTCGTTCACACTAAATTTTTGTTCATTTATCAAAATTTTTTTCGTAAATGTATATGTTAATTTTTATTGCTTGGCAACTTTGACTTTACATCAATGAAGGCTTCTTTTAACCCTTTCATTCCCAATTTTTTCTATCCATAAAACAATAAATCTTATATTTAGTCAAAAATTTATTTCAAAGGTAATATATATAAATATTAAAAAAAAAAAAAAAAAAAAAAAAAAAGGAGTAATAGCAGAGTACGAATTAATATAGCTAACAAAGCAACTAAGGGGTGTTTATTTATAAGTTATGATTTTAAGTGGCATCAGTCGTTATATTGGGAATTACCATTCACAATATAACCACTGATGCCACTTAAAATCATAACTTTTCAATAAATAAAAATATCAAAATTTTAAAAGAAACGTATATTGCAGTTAATTAAAATACAAATTATAAACATTAAAAAATAAAAAATAAAAAAAAAATATTTCAAACAGTTAATTTACTTAAATTGCCCAAAACAGGAAACCGATTCCGATATTACTATCAGAATAGAGTAAAATATACTTTCAATTACCAACAAGAATAGTGAAATCATCCAAAATATATTTTTTTCGGTGGCAAAATGTATATAGATTTTAACTTTGTTCATTTTGAATCAGCGGGAGTGTTAGATGGTAAGAAAGAAAATCTGAAATGTTATGATTCCAATTGGCATCATGGGGAATGAAAGGGTTAAAGCTTATATTTCCATTTGATATACACAAATTGAACTATATTATGTTTGTTCGATAAAATATATATTCAGGCAACAATTCTTGTAGTTTTTGATATAATTTTACATATCTGAAATCTCTAAATTACGTTTTTCTCAGTTTATCTTTTTCCATGAATTCTTCAAAATACTTAAACTTCTACAGATTTTTAAGTTAAAAGACTTAATTATACTTCTGAATGTTTAATGGAACTTGCTTAAAAGAATTAGGGGTGGATTTTGAAATTTATTAGTTTTTAAGAAAAAAATTAAAAAGCGCATTTTTATGTAGAAATATGAAAAATAAATAAATAAATTAAATTGAAATAAATAAATTAAATTAAATTAAATAATTAAAAATAATAATAATAGTAATAAAAAACTCTTTAGTTATATTTAGTTATATTTTTAATATTTTTATTTTAAAGATATTGTAAAATCGATCCCTAATTCCTTTAAGTATGTTCTATTAAAAAAAAAAAAAAAAAAAAAAAAAATCTTTACTTAAATATCTATTTAAGTTTAATCATTTTGAAGACAATAAATTTATGGAAAAATGCAAAACGGAGAAAACGCAATTTAAAAATATCATACCTGTAAAAAATAAAAACCATAAAAATTGTTGCCTGAATATATATTTTACCGAACAAACCTAAAATAGTTCAATTTATAAATATTAAATGGAAATATAAGCTTTTGCATGAAATTTGAAACCTTCAACAGTGGCAGGTTAAAGGTGCCAAGTCCCCTTAAATATATATATATATATATGTGTGTGTGTGTTACCGCTAAAGTGCAGAAATCAGTTAATCTGAAGAGAAGCACGGTAATCTGCACATTAATCAGAGTGATCCGTTAAAGTGAGGAAAATTGCTTCATTTCACAAATTACCTAGGTAATCTGCACATTACCTATTACTCATTAATCTGCACATTACCTACTAGGCACTCGTTAAGGTGAAAATAAGGTCTCTCAGTTGTACTTTTACAGCACGCTGTGTTGTATTTGTTTTTTTCATTCGGGAAAAAAAAAAGATTAGTTTCTTTTCTTTCCTTTCTTTCTTTACTTATTTTAATCTGCTTTACTTATTTTAATCTGCTGTCTTTTAATTTTTATGTCTTTTAAAGTTATATTTGTTTTAATTTTTTATTTATTTCATCTTTTTTATTCTGTCACTATAAGTTTGAAGATGTTATGCATTTTTAATATGAAATATAATATCTTTAATACCTTTAATAGCTTTCAATAAATTCTATTTTATAAATGAATGTTAGAATTGTAATACAGTAACGATTTCTTTTCAAAATAAAAATATTTAACCATTTAAATTAAAAAACAAAAATACAAAAAAATGTTTTATTAACAACTTATATTGCTATTACTATTTTTTTTTTTTTTTTTTTTTTTTTTAATTATGCACCAATTTTTAATTCGCTAAAGAAATATTAAATTAGACAAATCAGAAATTATTATTTAAGAAGTACTTCAAATAATTAAAACTGCTTTAATATTTTTTAGAACGCATGAAAATTAAAATGGCAGTTTTCCAATGTTTATTAAACTATATTTTGCACCATACATATATCTGTACAAGTTTAGCAAATATATTAATTTTACAATAAATAAATAAATTAATTAATAAAACTTTATTAACACATTTTATGTGATAAACTACAAAGAAATTATCTGAAAAAGCGAACAAAATTTAAAAATAAAAATATAATCATGATACATAAAATATATAAAGGAAACTTGAAACTGAAAGAAACAAAAAAAAAAAAAAAAAAAAGTAATGAAATGCTAAAAAATGCACAAAAATTTCATATTAAGTATTTATTTATTAAATAATGCCATAATAGTTTTCAGAGTAAAAAAAATACATCTTTTTTTTTTTTTTTTTTTTTTCAGTATGTAATTGTAATTTAAATCAATTTTAAAATAAATTAGCTTTAAAAAATTGTGGTTTAATAGATTTATTTCGGTAGGAAATAATTACTGTGTTGTAAATTTAATATTCGTAATTCAAAATGGAGTTTAACGAGAGAGAACTTTTAATTAAGATTAGATTTCATTAATAAAATGCAGACCTTTATCAAACTTATATTAACAGAATTAAAAAAGAGAAGAAATAAAATCAAAATTAAAGCAATTATAACTTACTTGTTACTTTAAGTTTTGTGTTGGTCATAATAAGAAACACAATCATGGCTTCGATTCTCTACGTTTTGCGTTTACCATAGCGGAGCGGAACACATGACTGTTTGACGTCATAATGAATGTAAAAAAAACTAAGGCTCGAGACAAACATTTGAACTCTAACTATACAGAAGCCGCTAATGTGCAGATTACCAAGTTAAAATGCGGAAAACTCTTGATTCCGCACTTTAATGGGTCATTTTAGTTAATCTGCAGATTAGCTAGGTAATCTATACATTAACGGATTTCGAGCTTTAACGATAACATATACACGCCATTAAAACTAGTAAATAGGATGTAATGTATACTTCACATTTATTATAGACATATATTATATACCTGCCATTATTTCTAATTTAACAATAATTATAGAAGAATTCAGATGGTAAAACTATTTCAAATATTTACTTAAGATCAGTTTTAATTAAAAAGAAAAATTAATTAATATACGTATATATTCATATGGTAAAATAAAATTAACATCAATTTAAAACAGAGTACTTAATTCATTAGCTATCAAAATTTTTTTTAATTCAGATAAACCTTTTAAAGTAGTTTAATATTCATAATATAATCTTTTAATTAATAAGTCGCAAAGGGTTTGAAAAGAAAAAACATGTTAAAGTTTATTTTTGGTTAAATGTTTGAGTTACTATTTTTTATCTAGCAATGCTAATAAGTTTGTGAATTACTTTGATGTAATATTAGAGATAATTAAGATAATTAAGTGCATAGGTGAAGAAAAGAGTACTCAGTAAATTAAGAAGTTCTTTTTTCAATGAGTTTAAATATTTCTGGTATTAAGTTAATTTTTGTGTAACTTAATTATCATTACGCAGCTAATTCAACATAATTAATTTCAGAGAAAAGAATAGAACTGAAAAAGAACTAGTTAAAGATAAGTTATTTAAATTAAGCGTAAATAAATTTAATTCAAATAATTCGTAAAAATGTAGCTTTTAAAATGAATTTTTAAGTTAAATATTCTTAATATTTAAGAAAAATAATTCATCATTTCTTTTTTTTTTAGCATTTGCACAAATTTTTAGGAAGAATATAAATGTTTGTGAATTTAATAAGATAACATACTTTGTGCTTTTTAAATATTTTTAATAAAATTGCTGCCCCTCTGTTAGGGATATACTTTTGAATATATATCCACAAAAATGTTTTAGCTATATCTATGTGTATTAGTTATATCGATATGGAAAAAAAAAAAAAAAAAAAAAAAAACCCTAATTAAAAAATTGTCAAACAACATAAATCACATTAAGCAACATTTTAATTATTTTACATTCAGTTCGAACATAATTAAAATATCAAAATGAAATTATAAATCTATACATAATTAAAATTTACTTTTATTTTTTTAATAATTAAAAAGTCTGCTCTATGGTAATTTTTGTACACATACTTAAATCTCGGTTAGTATTATTTAAAAAAATATATATATATTTATTTTCAAGTGAACCATGGACTTAAAAATGGCTGCAAATATAATACCTTAGATTTGAAAAACAGGTGTTTATTTTGTAAACATACTCTCTTCTAAAAAATGATAGAGCATGTGTTTATTTTTGAGATACCCTATCACAATCTATTCTAGAAAATGATTCGTCATTTTTTTTTTTTTTTTTTTTACTATTATTTATTTATTTGTTTATTTACTTATGTGTTTATTTTTTTAAATGATGAAAACGTCATAGGCCGTGTGCATATGCTGCCATCTGTTGCTCTCTATTGCAGTTGTGACATGGTTAGCTTCTCATATTTGAGCGCAGGAAGTAGCCCGATTAGAACTCGGAACCTGTCAAACTCTTACTTGAAAATTTTACATATTAACATTAACTTAGAAAAATAACCAGGAGCTTGCTGTCCTTATCAGGAATGTAAATTTTAACAGTGCACTGGAACCAAATTAGACCAGGATATTACTCTTGTAGGTGGACATTGAATCACTACGAACATTCATGCCCGAACGAACTGGAACTCGAACCTGCCACCCATTGACCGAAATTAGAGCGCTAATTGTTCAACCATCAGATGCTATAGAAATAAGTTTCGGGGCAAATAAATAAAATTTCGACGAGGTAGAAAACGAAATTATTAGAAGATTGCATTCTAGACTATGAGGATATATCTGTACTGATAAGTATAAAGGATTTAAGTCCATATTCTTGATTTTTCAGGAGACGAAAAATAAAGTTTAACTATCTGAAAACAAATCAGAAGAATCGATTAGGAAAAAGGGATTAGGTTGATTTGTACCCTTTATACCTTTCAATTATTGTCAACCTTCATTTAATAAAGGGAAAAATTGAATTGAATATTTTATACCGAAGATTAATGTTAAATTTCTCCCTTCAATCTTTTTTACCTATGGATTTTCTCAAAGACTAAATGACATGGACTTAAATAATTTATACCAATCGATAGAGTTTTTTTTTTTTTTTTTTTTTTTTTTTTTTTTTTGAGTCTGACTATGTACTTAACTCAAAATCGACATTTTTGGACTTAAACCCTTTATACTTATCAGTATAGATATGTCCTGGTATTTCAAATGAAATACTTAAGAACGTACGTTTGTACGTTATGGGACTTAAAAGTTTAAAGCACATTCTTTGTTCCGTATTGTATACAAGAATTCCTTATCATCGATAAAACATAGATTTTCTTTACAGTAAACAACAACAACAAAAATTATATATTAATAGCTATCGACATTCCTAACCGCATAATGCCATATAATTTCAAATCCAAAGAGAGAGAGAGAGAGAGAGAGAGGGAGGGAAAAAGTGAAATGTTAAATAAATGCAAAATTGAAATCCAGCATTTGTTGCAGTTTAAAAAGCATATTAAACAGAAACACGGTACTAAGTAAATAAAGTATTAAGTGTTTATGGCATGCACATCAACACAATATTTGAATGTGTACTTGTTATAAACTAAAAAGCTACGAGAGCTAAAATGCGTCATGCATTTTTTGTAAAATGATCTTTATTATCCAGGGAAGGTTTCAAGCCAGCGAAGTCCTTGATCAGACAAATAAAAAGAAACTTTAAATCTAATAATATATTGTCTTATGGTGCCATCTACATTTAAATAGTTATTATTGACTGCAGTTGATGTCCGCTCACATAAATAATTAAATTAAAATAAAACTGCATGAAAAATTAAATTCGCACGGACGAAAAATTTACGATAAAATTGATGTCATAATAGCTTTAAAAGTATTAAATATACAACGTTGAAGCTTATACGCTGATGGCCACTAAGAATACGCGAGAATATGCGTCGGCATTTCGTACGAAAGAATTATCATTAGAAAGCTCGCCAGAACCTTCAAAACGAATGAGTGAATTATACATCTGTGATAATTTAAAACAAATTTATCTTTTTTTTTTTTTTTTTTTTTTTTTTTTTCTATTTTAAAGAGAGAGAGAGAGAGAGAGAGAGAGAGAGAGAGAGAGAAAGGTAGATAGATAATAGATAGAAAAAGAAAAACTAGAAAAAATCGTATTTTTTCTAATGTCGGCACAAAATTGATTTTCTTTCGACAATTAGTATTATACTTCTCTGAGATAAAAAAGTTATCTGCAATCATCATGAAAAATAATTTTAATAAATAATTTTCATTGCATGAATAGATACACTGTAAAAAATTTGTCCTATTTGCTGCCAGAAATTCTCTGTAATTTGACAAAATACGTGTAATTTACGAAAAAATTACGCTGTCAGAACATATTTTTTCAAATTACAGAGAATTTCTGGCAGCAAATAGGACAAATTTTTTACAGTGTATAAAATAATATATATATATATATATATATATACCGGGTGTCCCAAAAGTCTGTAGACATTTTAAAAATTAAAATAAATAAATAAATAAATAAAGGAGTTGGTAGAATTGAACGCTGTTTGCGATAAAGTTATTCTCGTGAAGGGGGATTTTGTTTGGTAGAGAAAAGAATAATAGTTAAAATTTTCGTCGATAGAGGGCGCTGTACGTGAGCAAATCACACATTTCCATGAAAAACTATATTTATTTGCATGCAAATGTTTACAAGCATATAGCTCTTATTTTATGTGTCGACCAACACCAAAAATTAAAGTTTACAAACGAGTTACTCCACCACTAAATGCTGCACCACTGGACGATTCTTACCTGAGGTAAAACATCTTCACCAACAATAACGGTTTATTCACCAAGTCAGCATCGCAATTAAACCTTCATATATGCACAAGCAGGAGAAAATATAATAAATGAGCTGTTAATCGTAAAACCGTGGAATTTATAGGACTCTGATTTGCATATTTACAGTCGCGCGGTTGTGCAGCGCCCTCTATCGACGAGAAAATTATGACGAAATTTTGTTCAACTAATCAATCATGCAATACCTCGAAAATTTATAATCGGACAACATTAAAACATGATATTGATTATAACCCAAAATGAAAAGACATGATGCAATATTGCACAGTAATTTTATTCATTGGGATAAAATATTTATGGCACCTTTTAATTATCAATCAATATATATTTAGTAAAGCTTACTTTTAAAAAATAAGACTGTAAACTTTTTGATAACTTAAAGTGCAATAAGTAGTTCACCTTAGAGCATACAAATTTCTATATTGAAATTTTTGTATTTTGTAAAGGTAATAAATATAAATTTTTTGTACTTAAACAGAAATCATCGACGAAAATTTTCGTAAAATTCTTACGACGAGGAAAAAAAAAAAAAAACCCTTTACGAGAGTAACTTTTTTGCAAATCTACGAATTCCTTAAATTTTTAATTGTGGTAGTCACAACATGCTAGTTTTTATTAATTTTGGCGATTTTAACATTGATGTATATGTATATTCTCTTTACAATATTTTATCAGTTAGTTTCTAAGAAATTAACAGAAACTTCGCGATTTTCATTATTAGTTGCCTATATTCATATTACATACAAATAAATATTTTCAGCAGAGAGAGAGAAAAAAAAAGTTATATTATTAAGGAAATGTAAATTTGAAATGTAACATTTTCAGAATTTTACAACTAGGTTTAAAAAATAATGTATATAAACAATACTACTAAGTAAATTAACTAGAAAGTGTTTGGTGCACGCACATTAAGAATAAAAATCAATTTTAACTCACAACGTGTTCTGCAAAAGCATTCGTGATCGAAATCATTTAAAATGCAATAATTTTTTTTTTTTTAAGTTTCTAACGGTATTGCAAAGCTTCTACGAATATGTTGTACAGCATATTTGGTACAGTAAAATAATTAGCATAAACAAAAACAAAGGCACTGGAAAGTGTCAAAAAATAGGAAAGAAATCTGAATGAAATAAAACGGGAAATTTTGTATAATTATTTATAAGAAAATATTATGCACTACCACAATATCTAACTACTTAAAAAATTCGATCGATATTAATAAAATTGTTCACGTAATTTCATTTTGCAATAATATGCAATTCTTCTCTTTAAAATTGCCGAACTTTCTATTAAAATACGAATAAATAAAAATGTAATAAAACATTTTTACTGGAGACTTTTAACTAAATGCAAGTTCATCAATAACTTTTTAATGGAAATTTTAAAAAAAGGAACAATTCTACGTATTTTGTTGAGGGAAAAAAAATGTCATAAGTATTGTAGCATTTCATACGATATATATATATATATATATATATATATATATATATATAAATGCTAATTTTTAAAATGGATTCTGAGAAAAAAAAAATTTGGAATCTTTTATAATTTGAAAATTAATTTTTTGACGCTTTAAAGCACTGGATTATTAAAGAAAATTTCTTTATCACACATAAAATATAGATTTTCGACGCATTAATTGCACAATTTTTATTACATACTGCAAAATACTTCCAAGCACGGGAGAATTTTTAATTAAATATATTAAAATGAAAATACGATATTTTGAGCCAATTTACAACTAGAAATAATCTGGTGTGTCACTCACACGACTTTCTCTTACCCTGAAATTTAATACTATAAATACAGGTTGGAGGTTAAGAGGTAAGATAACGATGTTAGGTAAACCTATGTTAAACAATTCAAATCAGGCTTCGGGAGAGTTTTATATGATAATTAGTTCTGTGTGAGGAGGGCTACCGCCCCCTCAACCCCCCCCCCCCATTTCATTAATGCACCTACATTTATATAGAATTTAATTCGGTTATTAAAAAATAATTCTGTTTTTAAAAAATAATTTATTAAAATTATTATTTAAAAAAATTATTTTTTGATAATGCAGACGATTTCCATATTAGAGAAGTATTATAACACCAAATATCCAAAAAAAGTTCATTTTATTCTCAATATTAAAAAAAAAAAAAAAAAAAAAAAAAAAAATTATTTTCGTTAAAAGTAAAAAAAATCGGTAACTTTGTTTTAAATTATCGCAGATCGATGGTTCAACCATTCATTTTAAAGGTATTGGCGAGCTCTTTTGAAAGATACCCATTATGAAAATTTTCTCCCCTCGGGCGAGGCTCCCACATACACAATTTTTTTTTTTTTCCCAGTTGACTATCTCTTTTTCAAAAAAAAAAAAAAAAAAAAAAAAAAAAAAAAATATATATATATATATATATATATATATATACTTATATTCGTTTCATTTGGTTTAGTGCAGTCTATAGACGTTAAACTCTACTTACCTGCAATTTCCCCCATAGACGTAATGTATTAGAATTCTCTTGATTGTCCCTGTACACGAACCATTTGCTTGATCTTAACGAAAAGCTTGCTGTAGCATCCCTATATGATACACATTTATTATACCAAGTTTGGAATGTCTGCTACTATTTGTTCTTGAGATATGCTGATAACAAACAGACACACACACACACACAGACACGGAGACACACACACAGACCAACCGCTAAAAACATGATTTTCGTATTCAGGAGACCTCAAAACGTGTAAATATAACAAAATCTCGCTTTCGAAAATTTGACCCAAAAACAATACTTTCTCTACTTTATGGGTAAGAGAAAGTAAAAAAAAAAAAAAAAAAAAAAAAAAAAGTAACACAATACCACTACGTAATCAAATTATAAAGGGTTTACTGCACACACACACAGAATAAAAATCAATGTTATCTCAGAATCTGTTCCACACTAGCATCTGTAAACAAAATCATCCGAAATACATTAATTTTTGAGTGTTTCAAACGTATTTCAGGGTTTCTAAGAATAGATTATATCATATTTTATAGTAGGCGAAACTAAGATTATTATAATTAACAGATGCACTGGAAACAGTCGAAAATGGGGAAGAAGCATACAAGGCTAAATGGAATGAAACACAAAAAATTGCATGTTTATAAGTAAACTTTTGTGTACTACCGATTTGGAAATTTCTATAGTATTTAATATATTAATAAAATTGTTCACGCAGTGTTATTTCCCAATATATTAATCCACTGTTCTCTTTGAAATTGCCAACTTTTCTTTTAAAACATATGAACAAATTAAATGTAATAAAACATTTTTACTGGAGACCTTTCAATATAGGTTCATCAATAACTTTTAACACGTTAATCGCCACGATAATATCAGAAAACTTTTCACATGGGCCATGGTAACTTTATTAGACAATTTAGTTAAAAATGCGTGTTAAAAATGCGTCAGGCACATATGGCTGACATGGCGATTAACGTGTTAATAATTACTCGGCGTATATCATATTCCTTTTAGGGTTATTTCCTTAAAAATGCGTCAGACACATATGACTGACATGGCGATTAACGTGTTAATATAGGTTCAAAAGATCTCCAGGAAAGAATTATTCAATAGTTTATTGAGTTAAAGAACCCACATATTAACATAAGGCTCACAGGTTTTTATAAATTATAGAAATTTTAAAGATCTTCATGCATTAATTGCGAAGAAACTTTGAGCAAATTTTTAAAACCCATTCCGAGAAATAATGTTAAAAACTTTCATAATTTTAAAATTAATTTTTAGACCGCTTTACAGCGCAATTATTTTCTGAATAATATATAACGGGTGTACCAAAATAAAATAGATTGATATAAATTGGTGTATAACTAAATTTATTTAAGTGAAACCCAACTTGGTTTTACACATAAACAATATAGATAGAATGAAAAAAAAAAAAAAAAAAAAGAAATGCAACATATTAATTTATGTAAATAATCCCCGTTGCTGTTTGCCATTCGATGTAAGCGTCTGGTCCAAATTAGACAATTTTCCATTATTACGTCTTTTCTTATTCTCTTTACAGCTCGTTTTAGTTCTGAAATCAGTATTTTTTAACATTTTATTTTATCCCTGTTCATCTGCTGTACAAATACATCTTAAATCGAGTACTCCAGTGGACTTAAATCCTTTTTTCATCAGAAAAAAAGGATTCTCTTAGTCTAACCTTTTCTGAAATTGTGTCGCACCGAATTAGCGAATTTGATTCTTTTCTGCTTTTGGGTTTCTATGAGTTTAGGTTGTATTCGTTTTTTGTAAGGTCTTAATCCAATGTCATTTTTAAGTATTCGCTGTACAGATGGTTTTGATACTTTCAGTTCCCTAGCAAGTTTCCTTATGGATATACTCTTCTTACGTGTCAAGCGACTCTTCACTTTTTGAATCAGATTTTTGGTGCGGACAATGCGTGGACAGTCTGGAGGTTCAGATGTTTTAATATTGTCACTCTTTCTAATCATATTACACCACTTAAAAACAGTGGCACAACTTGAAGCACCTTTCAAATGACGAAATATTTTGCTTCTGGATTCTCCACTTTTGAACTTGGAAAGTACCAATTTTTGTACTTCTTTGCTCTTCATACTATCCTGTAGTAGCAATGTAATTTTTGCTTTTGAGTTGTTGCACAGATTTTACCAATGTAACTGGGAATCTATAAAAAACGTATATGTCTATATATAATATAAAATTTCCATGCATACATGCAAATAGTAATAGTCTATTTTATTCCGGTACACCCGTTATATATTATTACCATCGGTAAAATATAGAACTTAAACACATTAAATATAGAACTTTAATTATTAATAACTATATTACATACAATCGAATATTTGCAAGCACGGAGAAAAACAATTAAATTAAGTAAATCTAAATATGAAATCCAGTGTTTTCAACAGTTCACAAATAGACAGGAAAAAAAAAAAAAAAAAAAAAAATACAACTAAGTAAATAAACGGTAAAGTGTTTACGGCACGCACATTACGAATAAAAATCGATTTTAATTCTGAATAAGTTCTGAAATCAGCGTTTGTGAACGAAATCGTCCAAAATTCATGAAACTTTGAGTGTTTCAAACAGTATCTGAGGGTTTACACATATTGTATCAAAGTTTGCATAAGTTGAAATTTACATAATTATTATAACTATATATGAATGAAAACGTCGAAAATAGGAATGGGATATACAAAATGTAACAGGAAATTCAGATTTTGGAAAATTTTCAAATACACTGAATTCAGAGGTACCCATTGAAAAGTTTCACTCCTACGCACATTAAGTAATTAACGATTGTATAAATAAATTAAGGTTAGAGAAATCTTTCAATAAAAGAAAGAGAAAATTACAATAGGGTGTTTGAGTTATTTTTTCCCAAATAGTATGTTCTTTAATTTGACGCTGTTGCATTTAAAATATTTTGAGCCCATACGTTATGATAATAATGAATTTTTAGTTGTGTCCTTAAAAAATCTATAGATGCTGGATTCACCAAAATCCATACAGTTCGTTCGACGGTGACCTATAACATGTATATAAATTTTCAACTCAATCGAATAAGGCGTTTAGACGCTATCGCCCTTTAAATAATTTGAGCTTATATGATAAAGAATTTTTAGTTGTGTCCCTATAAAAATATATAAGCGCTAGATTTACCAAAATCTATACAATTCGTGCAACTTTGACCTATAACATGTATATAAATTTTCAGGTCAATCGAATAAAACATGTAGACGCCATCGTGCATTAAAAAGAATTCTTCGTTGTGTCCCTGTTAAAGAGTGCTAAATTCACCAAATTCAACAGAGTTCGTGCTACAGTGACCTACAACATACATACCAACTTCCAACTCATTGAAACAAAGCATTTAGACGCTAACGTGTTCACTCACATACATACACATACACACATACATCACTATAAAAATAGCAAAAACGAACTCAGGGGACTTCAAAACTTGTAGAAACACCAAAATCTCAAAGTCGTAATTTTTGTCATGATTACAATATTTTCCTCGCATGCATACATTCAGAAAGTAATAATATTATAGTTTTAAAATATTAAAGAACACGCTTTTATAGAAATGTGAACTGAAAAAGCACAAAATATCTATCTCAATATTAAAATGCAGTGTAAGAGAAAATCGTGTGAGTGAAACACGATAATATTTACATACATTTAAATCTTTAGTTAAAATAATTTAGAATTGAACAAAAACCATTTAAAAAAAAAACTCCCCTGACTGGGCTCGAACGCTAGACCTTTAAGTTCGTAGCGCGGAGCTTTACCTCACAGCCACAGCGTTCAAGTAGGGAAAGTCTTTTTTTACAATATAGATTTTTTGTTTGCTCCCAGAGCGGTTACAAACATACATTATACATACAAACATACATACAGGTGAAGCTAATAAAAGCGTGTTAAAAACAAAACAGTGCGTAGCATTCAGTTTATTTAGCGGCTCATAATTCTGATCAAAATAAACCCCAAAACCATTGAACAAATCAATTATAAAGCATTCGCTGCACGCACCTCACAACGAAAAATCTATTTAAAATCTATTTGGCTCATCGATTTATGCGTATAGAAATGTTTCTGAAAAGCAGCTTTTGGTAACGAAGTCATCCAAACTGTATTAAATGTCGATTGAGTGTTTCAAATGGAATTGCAGAGATCCTAACAATGGAGTGTATCATAGTTTGATAGAAGTTGAAATTAAAATAATTACCATAAATGGATGAATGAGAAAGAGTTGGAAAATTGGAATACAGCATACAAGGAGAAATAAAATCAGAAATTTCGTATAACTGTACATAAATAAACTTTCGTGAATTGCGGTAAACTAATTATTCTGAAAATTCGATCTTACTCTTTTAAAGTAAAATCGATTTTATAATTTCATTTAAAAATAATTGACTTTTTTTATTATGATTAATTTTGATAAATGCAATGCAAATACGGCTATGTGATGTTGAAAATTTTAAATCGTGATATATAACCAGTTTTATATCGCGGTTTTATGATACGCCGATATTAGAAAAATTACATTTTACTTTTTAATAAGCATATTTTTTATTTAATACATATAACATTATACAATATGCTTCAACTTAAGATACTTTAGAAAATTATTTTTTTTTTCAAAGTAGTTGTTGTTATTATTATTATTACTGTTTTTGTTGTTATTATTATTAATATTTTGACTACCCTATGTTGTAACACTTAATGGTATTAAGTCAGCGGCAAAGTCAAGATTAAAGGTTAAGGGCCCTCTTCACTCACCGCCGCCGGAAGCCGAAGCTAATGTTATTCTGTCGGAAATTTTTTTTTACAAATAACTTATTAACTAATACATATTTTTAAATTCTGTTTTCATATTCTGAAAATTCCCAGCTGTTAAATTGATGGACCCTTTTCGAAAAATTATTTTTTTAATTTTTTATATTTTATTTTGAAACTGCAAAATACGAATTTTCAATATGTGAATTTTTTTTTATTTTGCAATTTCATAATAAAATATTAAAAAAAAAAAAAAAAAAAAAAAACATTTTTTAAAAAGGTCCGTCAATTTAACAGTTGGGAATTTTCTGAATGTGAAAACAGAATTTAAAAATATGTATTAGTTAATAAGTTATTTGTAAAGAAAATTTCTCCATGGAATAACATTGACTCGGGCTTCCGGCGACGGTAAGTGAAGAGGGCCGTTAAGGGAGTGAAAAACTTAAACATTAAATGTAAACTAGACACAAGCATGACCCTGGCGAACACCCTTACCAGACTCAGAACACGCCACCTGAGAGGGATAAAAATCCAAAAATATGGAACAAGTACCTGCACTGCAGAAATTGTCGCCCTGACACAGACAGAACTGTCACATGAACATCTCTTCTCCTGTCATGCAATATTGGCCACTTTGCAACAGATTAATGACTGTCCACAAGACGATCGCCTTGATATAACTGAAGTCGTGTTTAAAACCTTCGATCCTATATAGTAACCTATTTTTTTTTTTTTTTTTTCGCTCCATGTACATAACACGACAACCAACCAACCAACATTTTGATAAAAAGTTTCATATTCTATCAAATCATTAATAATTACAATATTTTTTTTCTTTTTTACATTTAAGAAACTTTAAATATAAATGAAATTTAAACAAGTCAAATATCTAAATTTTATTCTACTTGTTTTTAAATAATAATATAGAACAAAATACTTATACAAAATTTTTATTTTGTAATAAAAATACAAACATTTTTGCCTTTTTAGGCAGTAAAGTGGTTCTATGTTAATTATAATATTATATTATTAGTGGTGAGTTGATGCTTTAATTAGCTCATATTTATAAATTGTTTTTTCTAAAATTTCATAATTGGAATTTCAAGGTTCCCACTTTTTTAAGCACCAGAAATTTCAATTTTTTTTTTAAATAATTTTTTTGCGATTAATTAAGTCTAATTGTAAAAAGTCTTTTTAAAGAATTACTACCCAGCAAAACTTATACTGGTGGGCTCGTTGTGGCCTACAGCTGGCATCCTCTACTTACCATCAGTTGCCGGTTGCCCCATATAACTCCAGCAGTGGGTCGTTTATGGCTGCCAGCAGTTATGGAGGCCTAAAGAAAAATGGTCGGTGGCCCAGAGGTGGTATAAACACAGTTGGCCTTATGCAGGCTATCAGCACACGGCCAACATCATGTTTTTCCTGTTGTGGCCACAAATTATTATGCCATAACCAATTTGTATGCATAGAGGGCGTTGTGATTCACTTTCTGTTGATTTGAAATTCCCTCGCTGTCCACCATGCCATTTCATACGAAGTTTGTTGTTCGTTATTGCAGTCTGCGGGTGAGGCTTCGAGATTGGAAGGTGTTGCATGTAGTAAAAAGAATATATGAGTAAGTAAGTCAATTATTAATTTGATTTTGTGTTATATTTTAAATACTATCGCTTAAAAGTGTTTGACTTAAAGCCATTACTATAACAAAAGGATTTCTAGAAATGTACAGCAAATATCCAGTTGATCTGTTTTAAGTAAATTATGATAATCGTTAACTTTCTAGTTGTATTTTTATTACTTTTATTATTATTTTAATTGATTTAATAAAATAAATATTATGGATCTTAATTTATATATTTATACTAGCAGGCTTTGCCCGCTTCGCTGGTCACTAAATTTAAAGGAAACTCTTTTCTATATAGCTTTATAAAAATAAAATAAAATACTAAAATTGCTCAAAAGCTCGCTTCGGATCCCTGCTGCCTTCGGTAGCGATTTGGTCATCCGCTAAAACTCGGGCGCTTGTCCCTATTACCTGAGACAATGGTTTACCAATAGGCTTGCATTAAGTACTTATTAGATAACAGTTTCGAAATAGATAGTATCGAAAAAAACAATGAAGTATCCCCTTTATATTTGAATCCCAGTTACATATGAACAACACTATACGTGGTGCACATAATATTTGCTTTTACGTTATTTCCTATGTTTATTTTGTTTATCCCCGATCAACCATAAAAATGATAACAATTTCACGCTAAATATTATAATATGCTATGACCGGCTACGTCTGTTGCATGAGACAATTAATTTTTTGTGGTTATTAGTATTCATGGTTTGTAAGCATGATCATAGTACCGCCTTAATATAGCTCTCTTTGGCGACTTTTGAATTTTTGTCACCATTTTAGATTTTATCCCTTGTAAAAATAAGACTTAATACCTTGTAACAATATGCTATGAGCGCTATTTCTGACATATTTTAGACAACTAAACTTTTAATGGTTATATATATTTCCCATTAAGCATATTTTTATTTTCATTTATTTATTTAAATATTGATGAAATTTGAACTTCAATTTGGTCTAGTGTTGTACAGGCTGTATTCTACACGTTTGTGTTTGTGAAAGAAAATTTATAAAATACATACATTAGTTAATTTTAAAAAATCTAATTGTCCGATCGATAAGCTGTTTAATCCGTTGGATTCACAAAAATTGCATCTTTCATTTGGTATCTTATTTGTAACGATACGACTGATATTTCTAATTTTTTTAATTTACTTTCCTCATTTTAAATACATGTAATTTTTATTGTTCACGTTTTTTTTTTTTTTTTTTTTTTTTTTTCCGTCGAAAAAATAATGATAAATTTTTTGGCAACAATTAAATTAAGGAATAAAATTAAATATTTTAAATAAATGTAATTTTTATTGTTCACGTTTTTTTTTCTTTTTTTCTGTCCAAAAAAGAATAATTTTTTTTGGCAACAATTAAATTAAGGATTAAAATTAAATGGCCAATTTATCAGTTATTAGAAGGTTTTTATTTTAACATTTTAATTAATTAAAAGAAAACGAAAACAAAATTCGAAAATCCGGCTTCGAGGTGCATCAGGGGAGGTCATTACGAATCAACATGCAAATTTTTGTAGCTCAGCCATCAGCCGTTAGGAACACACCTAAACGTTATTGAATAGCAATAAAGTTCAAATTGACTCTAGAAAACGTTTGTATGGGAAATAGAAAAGGGCTGTTTTTAGGGTTTTCTCGGAAATTATTCGATTTTTTCTCGCCTTTTAAACCTTCCCTAGACCTCCACGAACATTTCAAGACTAAGATAAGATAAATCCGTTCAGCCGTTCTCGAGTTTTAGTGAGACTAACGAACAGCAATTCATTTTTATATATATAGATTTAATTAATTAAAAGAAAACGAAAACAAAATTCGAAAATCCGGCTTCGAGGTGCATCAGGGGAGGTCATTACGAATCAACATGCAAATTTTTGTAGCTCAGCCATCAGCCGTTAGGAACACACCTAAACGTTATTGAATAGCAATAAAGTTCAAATTGACTCTAGAAAACGTTTGTATGGGAAATAGAAAAGGGCTGTTTTTAGGGTTTTCTCGGAAATTATTCGATTTTTTCTCGCCTTTTAAACCTTCCCTAGACCTCCACGAACATTTCAAGACTAAGATAAGATAAATCCGTTCAGCCGTTCTCGAGTTTTAGTGAGACTAACGAACAGCAATTCATTTTTATATATATAGATTATATGGACGGGAGGAAGTTATTAGAGTAATTATAAATATGTTTTATTTTTTATGTTATGTTTATGTTTTATTTATTTATTTTTTCTTCTTCCTTCGGTATATTTAAGAAGAAAGCGTTAGATTAGGAAAATTTTTGATGTCCGGTTTTCGATAGATTTTACACGTTTTGGGTTGTTCTGATGATCATAATTTTAAAAATTGTCTGTCTGCCTTTCTGTGTGTGCTGAAAAAATTAGGAAAGTGATAGTAGTCCAAAAGTTTACTTCTCCTACTTTTTATTTATTTATTTATTTATTAGTAAATGCACAACTGAGGGAGAAGTATACCCAGATAGAGTACATTTCTAGTATGGGTACCCTTGAAAAGAATTCGGCAATTATCTTTAAAATGAACGGTTGAACTATATATCTGTGATATTTTAAAGAAAATTTATTGATTTTTTAATTTTTGACAAAAATTAGTATCTTGTGGTATCACAAAACTTTCTTCTGTACTTTTTATTAGGCAAATTAGCGTAGTGCAAATAATTTGATAAGATTATTTTCCTGAATACATGATAACGATTTTCATTTTAGAACAGTTTCTCAAAAAAAAAAAAAAAATCAATTTTATGCCAACTTCTTAAAAAATGCTTTCTTCTTCTCCTTCTTCTTCTTCTTCTAATTGAAAATAATTTATAACTTTGTTTTAATTTACCACAAAGGTTCAGTGATTTACTTGAAAGGTATTGACGAGTTTCTTTTGAAAAATACCAGCATTCAAAATTTACCCCCTCATGGGGAGGGGCAAGCGATTCCTCATCTTAAAAAAAAAAAAAAAAAAAAAAATCTTGGTTGGTTGTTAGTTACTTAAATATTTATTTTTTATTTCATATTAAAAATAAAAATAAAAATAATTATCATTAAAACATTTATATGAATTCTCCTATACTGTGTCATATTGAAAATTACGAAGATGTAGAAATATAGAGCCATGTGTTGAGTGAATGACACATAAATGTAATCGTTAACGATTTTAATAAAGGCCTGACCTAATCAAGTTTGGTTAAATTTTGTCCATTGGTTTGTGAGACACAGCGTCCACAATTTTTTTTATACACACTTTCAGAGAAAAACTTTCTAAAAATGGTCAAATCGTGTTCCGGAATCTCAAGCCATGGAAATACATCGAAAACAGGATGTCAAAATTTTTCTTTATATATGTATATATACATATATATATATATATATATATATACATAGGAAAGTAAAACACTTAAAAATATAAAAAAAATAATAAAATTATTTTCTAAGATCTTGGTATGAAATTAATTTCTATTTATTGCTTATGCTAATAATTCACATTACAATATTTAATGAGGGCCCTTCGTGGCCGAGTGGTTATGTCGCTATTCCGTATGAGAGTGGGTTTGATTCCTGCGCTGCGCTGCCTCTTCTTGATTTTCCAATTCTTCGTATTGTAATGCTATCAAGAATTACATCTATACAGGTACGAGTATAAGCATATATAGCTAAAACACACACGACTAATTGAAGTGCCTCCATATCCTAGATGCCCTTCCCGTAGTCTTACACTTAGCACCAGTTTAATTATATGTAAATGGTTCACATTAACTAAATTTGTAAGTGAGGTACAAATAAATTCAAAATAATGTAAATGATAAAATATGGCAATAAAAGTAGAATTTATTTATTTATTGTGTTTTTGCTAATAATTCACATTACAACACTTAATGGGGGGCTTCCGTGGCCGAGTGGTTCTGTCGCTATTCCGTACGACAGTGGGTTTGATTCGCGCTACCCCTTCGTGTTTTTCCAATTCTTCGTGTTGGAATCCCATCAAGAATTACATCTGTACAGGTACGAGTATAAGTATAGATATGTAATTATCTGTATTTACACAATTACTATCTTTATTGTAATTGTTGTCTATACGGGATTACTATTTGTCCTCAACTCGACGAAGACTTTCAAGCGGACCTCGAGTCAAACATACTAGTATGATACATACATATATACATGTCTACAATAAATTAAATAAATAAATAAATAAATTCAATGGCTAAAACCATACTTGTCAACATCCTAATTAATATTGTTAGTCCCGCCGTTTTTTCATATCAGTAAATTTGTTGAGTAATATTCTCCAAATGCAATTACGATTAAATAAGAAGAAAAATGCTGCAAAAAGATACTTATGGGGAAAAAAAAAAGGCGGGGCTAACAATACTACGGAATATTAATTAATATGTTGGCAAGTATGCTAAAACTCAAACGATTAATTGAAGTGCCTCTAGTATGCTCTAGCAGCCCTTCCCGTGCTCTGATCAGTGCTGCCAGATTTGAGGGAAATTTTTATTCAACACCCACCGTTAAATTTTACTTGTAATGGTTAGCTAATTACATAGACGATTTCTGTGAAAAATGTTTCGAAACAGCTAGTAAACCGTTTCATTTAAAATTTAGTGGTGGCTGTTAAATAAAAATTTCCCTCAATCTGGCATCACTGGCTCTGATACTTACTTTGAATTATCATACTTTCTACTTTTTTTTTTTCCCCCGATGTCAGTTAAAAAAAAAAAAAATTTTTTTACTCATTTCTAAACTGCAGTCGTCCCCAGCTTAATATACTACTGGAAAATAGAAACTGTGTTTAACAACATATAACTTAAATAAAAAGAAGCCAAAAACCACTGAGCAAATCAATTATGAAACATTTGCTGCACGCACTTCACAACGAAAAATATATTTTAGTTCGAGAATTTCACTTTAGTTTATCGATTTATGTGTACAGAAACTATTCTATGAAGAAATATTCGTTAACGAAGTCGTTCAAAATCTTTTAAACGTTAAGCGTTTCATAGAAAATTGAACTATACCTAACAACAGAATGTTTCATATAGGTGGATGAATGTTGAAATTTAAATAATTTTCATAAATGAATCAACTGGAAAGAATCAGAAAATTGGAAGGGAGTGGAATCAGAAATTTTGCACAGTAATTGTATTAAGTAAAATATGACAGGCTGCAGCATATGCTAGTTATGCTACAAAGTTATTTGGCGCTGTTTTAAAAATATAACATAAATGTTCAAATAAAATCATTTTAAATTATCTCTAAAAAAAGAGTTAAATTGAATTTATTAATTATATTAAAACTCTTTAAACACACGTAAAATTCAATTTTATTTATAAGATGTTAAAAAAAATTATCCGCAGCTTTTCGCTTTAATAGTAAAGCATCATCAGGGATTTTTATTATTCGTTTCCAATGAGCAGTTTTTAAATATTTTTTCTTTTCGCAGTCAACAGTTAAGTCTTTTAATAACGTGAATATCAGCAAAGTCAATTTGGAGTCCGGTAAAGATTGGATCAAGGAGCTAAGAAAAATAAGAGAAGCTGGAACTATTGAAATATCACACGAGGCTATTGTAGGAGAAAAACCATCATGAATTAGCAGAAATATACTAATAGCTATTTAATAATATTGTGCCAAATTATTGATAAAATTGCAGCATCTCTGGAATTTATTGTATTTTTGCATTTAATTATATTAATAGCTTCGGAAATGTAAAGTTCTTGGGTAGCAGATGGTGCTGTAATAATTTTGGCTTTATCCCATATAGGGTTAGCGTTTGCGTTGGCATAAATGAAGTTAATCATTAACCATTTTACAAAATTAAATAATTACTGTCTTAAAAATTACTAACTTTAATATGCGTAATGTAAGAATATATCCATTCATAATAAATATCTTTATAAAATAAACTTTCACAGAGTAATTGCTAAACGTAAGTGCTTTATATACATATGAGTTTTAGTAAAATTAGAATGTTTATGTTAAAAATGAAATTAAGGTTATAAATCTGTGAGCTTATTACAGTTAGTTTTATACTAATTATTAATTACATATACTAAATATTAACAAACAAGTAACTTAACATTAGTTTGGCTCAATGCAAACATTTTATTTTATTATTATTATTACTGTTGTTGCTGTTGTTGTTGTCGTTGTGTTAATTTCAATGCAGTGGACTAGCATTGTTAAAAAAAAAAAAAAAAAAAAAAAAAAAAAAAACGCACAATAATGAAGGAAACGTTACTCCAGAAATATTCGAATGCAAATGCATGTTAGTAAAATTAGTCCAGGCAACGAAGGCCAAAATTTGACGAATAGAGGAAAAAAATCGTGTAGTTTTGAAATTTTACATACTCATAGCCGAGAGGGGCCTGAACAACATACTAAAAGTCCCCGACCTTGGGGGGTGAGCGGGGGGCAGGGGGGTATTTAAGGGGGGCAATTTTCAGTTTTTATTAAATATCTTAAAAACTATCGCATTTAGAGAAAAAATGTCAATTACAAAATTAATCTACGCAAAACTTCCTACAAAAATGTATAGTACATTTTGTTTGTACGATCATTAGTTTAGAAGATATAGGGAGATGAAATAACACATTTTCTTGAAAAATTGTTTTTTGCAATAGTAAAATCAACTAAAGTGTGCAACTAAAAGGGTTCTTGTCAAATATTTTCTGATGTAAAAAACAAATATATACATAGGGAATATGCAAGGATAATACAGCATGTTTTGTAAGTTTTAAATAATTTTAAGGCTAGCAGGCGCAAGTGGCGGTTTGAGTAAAAATCTAGATAACGAAGACCCAAAACCGATCAACATTAAAAAAAAAAAAATCGTGTAGCTTGAAATTGAGCACAGTTATAAAGTTAAGTGCCCTGAATAACATACTAAAAGTCCCTAACCATGGGGGTGGGGGCATTTAAAGGGGGCACATTTCAGTTTTTATTAAGTATCTTGAAACCTCTTGAAACCTCTCGCATTTAGAGAAAAAAAATCTCAAAGCTATAAGATTTTTTTTTAATGTTGATCGGTTTTGGGTCTTCGTTATCTGGATTTTTCCCTAAACACCACTTGCGCCTACTAACCTTAAAATTATTTAAAACGTACAAAACATGCTGTATTATCCTTACATATTCCCTATGCATATATTTGTTTTGTACATTAGAAAATATTTTATCAGAACCCCTTTAATTCCACAATTTAGTTGATTTTACTATTGAAAAAAAAAAAAAAAAAAAAAAAATTCAAGAAAATGTGTTATTTTGTTCCCCTATATCTTCTAAACTATTGATCATTCAAACAAAATAGAATATACAATTTTTTTAGGAAATTTCACGTAGATTAATTTTGCAATTGAGAATTTTTTTTCTCTAAATGCGATAGTTTTCAAGATACTTAATAAAAACTGAAATGTGCCCCCTTTAAATGCCTCCCCCCATGGTTAGGGACTTTTAGTATGTTATTCAGGGCACTTAACTTTATAACTGTGCTCAATTTCTAAGCTACACGATTTTTTTTTTTTTTTTTTTTTTAATGTTGATCGGTTTTGGGTCTTCGTTATCTAGATTTTTACTCAAAGCGCCACTTGCGCCTGCTAGCCTTAAAATTATTTAAAACTTACAAAACATGCTGTATTATCCTTGCATATTCCCTATATATATATTTGTTTTTTTACATAAGAAAATATTTGACAAGAACCCTTTTAATTGCACAATTAAGTTGATTTTACTATTGCAAAAAAGAATTTTTCAAGAAAATGTGTTATTTCATCTCCCTATATCTTCTAAACTAATGATCGTACAAACAAAATGTAACATACATTTTTGTAGGAAATTGTACGTAGATTAATTTTGTAATTGACATTTTTTCTCTAAATGCGATAGCTTTTAAGATATGTAATAAAAACTGAAAATTGCCGCCCTTGAATGCCCCCCGCTCACCCCCCACGGGCGGGGACTTTTAGTATGTTGTTCAGAACCCTCTCGGCTATGAGTGTGCAAAACTTCAAAACTACACGATTTTTTTTTCTATTTTTCCTATTTTGACTGGACTTATCCAGATTTTTACTCAAACCGCCACTTGCGCCTACTAGCCTTAAAATTATTTAAAACTTACAAAACGTGCTGTATTATCCTTGCATATTCCCTATGTATATATTTGTTTTTTACATTAGAAAATATTTGACAAGAACCCTATTAATTGCACACTTTAGTTGATTTTACTATTGCAAAAAAAAAATTTTTCAAGAAAATGTGTTATTTCATCTCCCTATATCTTCTAAACTAATGATCGTACAAACAAAATGTAATATACATTTTTGTAGGAAATTTTACGTAGATTAATTTTGTAATTGACATTTTTTCTCTAAATGCGATAGTTTTTAAGATATTTAATAAAAACTGAAAATTGCCCCCCTTAAATGCCCCCCCTGGCTCCCGCTCACCCTCCACGGGCGGGGACTTTTAGTATGTTGTTCAGGACCCCCTCGGCTATGAGTATGCAAAATTTCAAAACTACACGATTTTTTTCCTCTATTTTTCCTATTTTGACTGAAATAAATGTATCGAAGCGTGGGATGAATAATTTAGGGGAAGAACATTCCATCTTTAAAAATTACCTCTATTGAAAATTATACTTTTGATTACTATGTTTCTTATAAGATAGTTCTATGAATATTCGTTAAAACAAAAATAATTACTTTCTATCGATACTATACAAATTTTGTACAAAATGAATACCAAATGATTCAAGCGATTTAAAAACATCTGCATTTATCATTAAAGTACGTGTGAAGCTCATTTTATAAGTGTTGAAATTTGAAGAGGGTTAAAAAATAAACTTAATATTTTCAAACTTAATTAAAAGGGAAAATAAAGGAATAGAAACTAATTGTGGGGCATTCTCTGCACGCACTTCCTAACTAAAAATCCATTTTAATTCGGAAATTTCATTTTGCGTTATCGATTAATGTTTATAGAAGCAGTTCGGAAACACATTCGTTAACTAAGTCATCCAAAACGCATTAAACTTTGGACGCCTCGAATAATATCGTATTTTTCCTAACTATAGATTGTGTCATAGTATGGTAAAAGCTGAAACTAAAATAATTATCATAAAGTGCTTTGGTAAGAGATGGAAAAGGGAATGGAACGGAATATGGAATAAAGTTAGAAAATTCATATAATTGTTCGAAAAGGAAATTTTGCACACTGCATTAGCTAATTATTCGGAAAATTCCACCCATTTTCAAAATTAATAAAATTGTTTAGATAATTTCGTTTTACACGATTAAGTAATTATTCGTTTTAAAATAGTTAATTTTGATTTCCTGAATATTTGAATAAATCCAGTGCTAATAACACATTTTCCTGCAAAATGTATCGTGAATAGAATTTTTAATGTGTATGTTGGATTTATGAAAGAGGCGTTGATTTAATTTTTCATCAAAATAATAATAATAATAATATTATGAAATAGATTGAATTATTCTTTAAATTCAAAAGTCTATGCCCTTTAATATAAAATAATAATAATAACAATAATAACAACTTCTGCATTATATACACAGAAGCGTTAAGGTAATTTTCAGCTTAAACGATACAAGTTTCACACCAGAAATTTTATTTGGTAAAATTTAATATTTTAGTAACTGCTACAGATAAAGATTATGTCTGTTAAAAATATTTTCCGATATAGAATAATTTCTTCTGACCAGTGGCGTTAAAGCGGGAAATTACTTTATATCATGGGTATGTTTACAACAAAAAGTTTGCCTGTGTGTGCCACATGTATATATAACATGTATTTGTGTGTAATTTTAAATATTTAAACATATAATATGTGAGTGTTGATATATATATATATACATATATATATATATTAAAATGTGGATGTTGATATATTGATAAGAGTGTGTGTTTGTGAACCGATATTCTAAATTCCTGCTTTATCAATTAAGCCAACCAATAGCGACTAATGATGGTATCACGACAAACTAATAACAGCCATTGACGAAAAGCGCTTAAAAGACAACTGACCAATAATGAACTTTATAATTTTCTTTGCGATGATTTTAGATAGTAACCAAACCGAAAAATATAAGCATGTTAAAACCGTTGTGGTTTAGAAAAAGCATGCAAATTACCTGGTTAAACACTTCTGATATACTTTTGACAAAAGCAAATTCATATAAAATCTTCTACATGATAGAATTCTCATTTAGACCTTGTTGATTATATGGTTTAACTTGCTGTAACCTGTTTTATAAATTTTATAAAATGAAGTAATTTCCTTACTCCATAAATATCGGCATTAATTTACAACAGGTGGGCATGCCGTTAGATAATTTTACTAACAAAGAGAGATCACGATAGGAAAAAGTCAGATCGGGACGAAATTGCGCAGGATGGTAACAACATATTAAAGCAGTAGCGCGCACTAGCCACAGAATTTCGAGAAAAAAGCGTTTAAAATTTCAGTAATCTTTAAATACAAGTTATTTTGCAATACAGACAACGTTCCTGTGGCGCGGTCGGCAGAGTAAATGGTTGCCACGCGGAGTGCCCGGGTTCAATGTTACCGACAGGAATGTTTTTTTCCCTTATTTATTTATCTAATCTAAACATTTTATTTTACTGTTACTTTCTTTTACAATTCAATTCAAAATTTGAAAATCTTAATAAACTATTTAAATTTCTTAAACTTAAAAAAGAAAAAAGAAACATGTAAGTTTTAAAATGTTCTATTTTTTATATTTTAATTTATAATTTTCTATAAAAAAAAAAAAATAATAATAATAATAATAATTTTTTTTTAACCATATTGTTTTAACTATAAAATAAAGTAAAAATATAGCAGATTTTCTTAAAATCTAAACATTTCATTTCATTTAAGGTGTATTTAAAACATTCTTAAACTTTGTTTCTTAAATTTCAGGAAAAACAATATATATGTATATATATTACAGAGAAATAGTGATTTTAATTGTACATATAATTATGGCCCAAACTAATTAACTAATTACTTCTCTAATCATTACAGCTTCATGAAAAATTATAATACGGGATTTCAATGATATTAAATTAGTTTAAACCAAGATTTAAACACACCTGCTGTTTATTTTTTAATAGTTTATTTATTTATTTGGTCTATTTTTTTCTTTATTTTTATATTTGTTATTCAGGGTTTTGTTTGTATATTTATCTCATTTATTTTTATTTGATTATTTCATCCATATACTTATTTTGCTGTTAAAGCTGCAGTTGAACGATTGTAAGGCGGTATGATCATTAAATTTAATTATTTGAATAATTAAACCTGGAATTTAAAAAAATTAATGAACAATAATTATTGAATTTCTGTGATTTAAAAAAATATGTAGGTTATACAGTTATAATTTTATGCATATAATATTTATTATTTTCTATAACTTAAAAAATAAATTTTAGCTTGTTATAATTATAAAATAATGTAAAAATAAAATAAAATGCTTAGGAAAATAAATATATATGCATATATATATTCTAAATAAAATGTTCCCTTTATTTTTACTTTATTTTATAATTAAACAAAGCTAAAATTTACTTTTTAAGTTAAAATTTTAAAAATTACATTCTAATACCTTATTAAAGTTTTTTCCATTGTTTAGAAATGATTAGTTAATTAACAGCTTATGATTAGTTAATTAACAGCTCAAACGTTAAAGTATTAAAAGATTAACAATACAGAAAAGTGAATGAAATAAAAAACACAAAACTTTGTCATAACTTTCAGTATGATTACTTAAGCAGCTAAATTACTCCAAGAGAAATTTTTATACGCAGAATGCAGTCTTAAGGATAACCTAAAGACATCTCCACAATAAGCTGAATAGCGAGAATTTCGAGTAACCTTAATAATCTTGAGACCGTACAGGATACATTGAAGTGTTAGGAAAATACGCCGTGTTTGTATAATCATGGTCTTGGTAAGTTCATCCTGAGCTGATCTGGCTTTTCAGTATTAATTTCGATTCATCTTCAGCTTCTGTAACATAGTCAAACAAGTAAACACTCCAGGATATTCGAAGTTTTGGAAGTGAAGATATTCAGTTGGTTCCAGCCTATCTTACAAATATATATTGCGTTTGATTTTAATTTGAAACAATTTTCAAACATGCTCACCAAAAATAAATTATTCTAAAATTAATAGCAATGGGTATTAAAAAAAAAAAAAAATTGTGTGTATGTAATATATCCCATAAGTCCGTAAATACTTTAAATAATATGGTGTGTCACTCACAAGACTTTCTCTTACCCTTGAGAAAATAATTCGTAGTTCAGTAGTATTCGAAATCTAAGAAAAAGAACAAAATCAAAATGCCGGATTGCTTTAAGCAAGAGAATGAAAAAGGGACAGCGATGCATTATTTTTCTTGAAATTTAATTATTATAATAAAATTAGAAATTCTATATACATTTTATACATTTTATACATTATATACAAAAAAGAAATACTTAAAGGAACATAATTCCAAATCTAATAAACTCTCAAAATGAGAGATCGAAAAATTCCATCTTCGAACGCAGTCGAAGAATCAAAATCTAAAACTAATCTTATTGGCTGTTGCCAAAATCTTTTAACAAAATACAGGTTTTTCTTTCTTCTTTCAGTGGCGACGCAACGCCGTCTAAAGGGAATTGATTTTACTACACCCTGAAATTTAGTACTTATAAATATACAGATTGGAGATTAAGGGGTGAGATAATGAGTACTGTTATGTAAACCTACGTTAAAACAATTCAAATTAGGCTTCGGAACAGCCTTATTTGACAAATAAGTCTATGTGAGGGACCCCACTCAACCCCCCTATTTCATTATTGTACCTACATTTATATAGAATTCATATCTGATATTAAATTCAAAATTTCATTTAAAATTATTCAGACAACTTTCACACGCAGCATTCCTTGAAACTTACCAATCTCGAACAAACTTTTCTAGTAACGAGCGTATTAACTTAAAAATACAATATTTGGATCGTATGAAATTATTTGTTTTCAATTTACTTTAACAGACACAGACAAAGATCAAACGTTAAAAACTTGACTTCGGTATTCAAGAAGCCTCAAAACGTGTAAATATACAAAAACCAAGTGATGCATATTTAGCTTAAAAATTCATTATTTACCATACGGCTATGAGGAATTAATTTCAATTCCTGAGCAGCTTTCCTGAACATGGCAAAATATTATATTAAAATTAAAGCACTTCCACTAACAATAAAAAAGAATATTATGGCTTTAATATTGACAGCCTTGTATATCTTCTGAAAGTTATGTACACATCGCATAGTCCACATAAATATAATCCTTTATTAATCCATTACGGCACAACCTGAAATATACTTCCATCGATTTTTAAGTATTGTCGGACTATAATCTAGTTCTTTTATGTAGCCCTGTAAATGAACAGTGAATGATTTCTATACCATATTCTACATGATACATGTTTTTACGGACATAAAAAATATATATTCGTTTCATTTGATTTAGTGCAGTCTATAGACGTTAAACTCTACTTACCTGCATTTTCCCCCATAGACGTAATGTATTTGAATTCTTTTAGGTGTCCCTGTACACGAAACATTTGCTTGATCTCAACGAAAAGTTTAGTGTAGCATCCCTATATGATACACATTTAGAATACCAAGTTTTGACTCTCAGCTATAATTTGTTTTTGAGATATACTGATAACAGACAGACACACAGACCAACCGCTAAAAATATGATTTTCGGATTCAGAAGACCTCTAAACATGTAAATATAACAAAAACTCAATTTCGAAAATTTGATCTAAAAACAATACTTTCTCTACCTCATGGGTAAGATAAAGTAAAAATCATAAATTTTGAAGGATTTGGTAGAATTAAACGCAGTTTGTGAAAAAGTTATTCTCGTTAAGAGGGATATTTCTTTTTCTTCTTATTTCCTTTGTTTGTTTTTATTTATTTATTTATTTTTGTAAAGAAAAAAAATTAAAATTTTTGTCGATAGAAGTCACTATACCTGAGCAAGTCGCATACTATCGTGGAAAATTATATTTATTTGAATAGAGGCAAATATTTACTATATAGCAGTCTTATTGGTGTCCACCACAAATTATAGTTTACAAACGAGTTACAACACTAGTTTTAATTGGTCTAACGATACAAAGAGTATCTAAGGAAAATAATGTGCGTTTTCCGTTCTGTTTATTATTAGAAAGAAAATGACTAATAACTAATTCCCTATTTCTTTGATATCTTTATAAATTAATTTATCCAATACCGAGATGTTGCGGTGAGGAAGTCTTTGCCGAAGGCAGCGAGGGCCAGAAGCGAAGTTTATAAGCAATTTCAATGTACTTTATTTTTAACTTTTATTTGTAAAGCGGTATAAAAAATAGCGATTCTTTTTTACTTCCATTACCAGACTACTGCAGGTAATGGAAGTATTGTATTTGGTCCAAAAATTTGATGTCGAGTTTTCACCTGATTTACATGTTTTAAGGTCTCCTGAGCTAAAGCAAAAAAATATTTTTTGGCAATTGGTCAGTGTGTGTGTATGTGTGTGGGGAACTTTCTGACTAACATATCTCCGAAAAATAATAAAGATAGAACTACGAAACTTCAGAATTGAGGCAGGTCTGGTGTACAGATGACATTTTCAAATTTTGGGGGAAATTCAAAAAACGTAAGTGGGACTTCGGTAACCATAAGTAGAATTTTAAGTCCGTATCTCAAAAACGGCTCTAACAATTTTCTTCAAAGTTGCTATATAAACACTCTATAAGATGTCCTTTCGTATGATGTAGTTAGTTAGTTCAGGAAAGTTGATGAGCGACTGGTATAAATGTCAGGTCTCGCAAGTACGTTCCTTTAAAAAGGGCTGTACAGATTTTTTTTTTCAAACTTCCAATCTTAACCCTTTTTAGACATCCTTTTGTATGCAATTGTTGTTTTCCAGTCAACAATTGAATAGGCCAAATTTGATTTTGGTATCGCAAAAACGAATTTAATTTTAAAATAATCTTTTTATTATTATTATTATTATTGGCTATTTTTGACGATATTTGTTCGCTGTTTTTGATTTCGCGAATATACGAAATCGGTTCATTCTGAAATATCGACCGCCAATCGGGCGAAGACGAAGTAGTATACATAGAAACAGATAAACAAAGTATAGAAAAGAAAAATTATCTTTAACCAGTACAAAGTGCAAATCTACTCATATTCTACATAATAGTAGAGAAAAAAAAATTGCTTCATGGCTGGAATCAATACAATTTCGAATAATTTTTAAAAACAAACTTGAAATAGAAGTTGCTGTTTTAGAAATTTAATATAAATATGCTGTGACCTGTAACCATAGAGATTTGATTACTTCAGTACCAAGATGATACAACTTATGAGTATGGATTTCGATTTGTTTCAAACTGAACTGTTTTCGCAATATGAAACAAATAAAAATTCATAGATTGGATTCTGTAATAAAAGTGTTCACATGCATTGAACCATAAAACTTTGTAACAAATAATTCATTGGTTAGCAACAACCTGTTTTCTTGTTATATTTCTTTTGCACATAATTTTTAAACAAATGAATGTATAAACATTGAATTTGGATGATATGTAAGATATGAAATCATTAATTGCATTTTGTATAACTTTAACATGTGTAATAATTTTTTTAATAATTCAGTTTTTCAACATAAGTAAGCTTTGGAAAAAATGAAAATTTTTTAAAATTTCAAAAAAAAAAAAAAAAGAGCTAAATGAAAAATTGTGTTATATTATATTATATATTATATATAATTAACCAGCATGTATAAACCTCATACACGTAAATCTTAATTTGCTATAATAAAAGTTAAAAAAAAAGTGCATCAACAGATAAAAGTATGCAAATAGAATACGTGCAGTTAAACGAAAATAATACATAAATATGTAAGATATATATATATATATATATATATATTAATAGAGTACGCAGACAAAATACCTAAAATTAAACAAAAATCTAGTATGCTGTGGCCACCACAAGACTTTCTTCTATATTTTCCTATACAAATTCACTCAGTAACAATATTAAAATTAAAAAAAAAAAAAAAAAAAAATACGATTTTTTTTTTCCCAAGTTTTTTTTCGTTAACAGTAAAAAAAATCGATAACTTTGTTTTAAATTATCACATATTTATGGTTCAACCATTCGTTCTAAAGGTATTGACGAGACCTTTCGAAAGATACCCATCTTGAAAATTTACTCCCCTCGAGGGGGGACTTCCCTATCAGGGGGGGGGGGGGCGAGGCTCCTACACATACAAAAAAAATTTCCCAGTTTACTATCTCTTTTGTAAATAATTCTTGTAGATTTCATAATGATTACTAAAAAATAATTCTCTTTATGCACATTTATACAAAATTTTGTCCTATATCACCATGTTAAAAATTTATAAAAAGCGGGATGGCAACGCAACCTGTAAGTCAATTTTTACCAAAAGTTGATAGGCACTAATTTATGTCAAGGTGCAACTGCATACCAATTTGTATGAAATTCTGTACAGTAGTTCCTGAAATACAGTTGCCACAAAATTTTGTCACACACACAGACAGACAGACATTTTCTAAAAATGGTCAAATCGTGTTCTACAGCTCTCAAAACGTGTAAATCCATCAAATTCCCGAGGTCGAAAATTTTTACGAATCCAATACTTTCTTCTATTGAATATAGAAGAAAGTAATAATACATAATGATTTTTAAATGAAGGAATTTACTAATGATCCTTGATAGTAACACAGAGACAATAAGCGATGCTTTGAAATGTGAGAAAAGTATACTATGTTTGTAATCATAGACTCAATTAAATTAGTACAAATTGATCCGGAATTTCAACATTAATTTCCATTCATCCTGAATTGCTCGTGCTAAGTCAAACAAGCATGCTTTTCATAGACAAAGTGAATTTCTAAAACGTAGTTACTCGGATAATTTCAGCTCTAGTAGTTTTGCAACAACAATAGATCAAATAATACAATAACTAGTACCATTCAATTAAATTTCAATTAAACAAAGATTTTGAATGTAATTTTTAAATATTCTGTTTTCTTATTTTGAGCATAATTTTTAAACAAATAAACATAAAATTTGTATGGCATGTTCGCTACCTATTCACCAATCGAATTTTATATAACTTTAATAATTTTTAAACTGATATAACTTCATATTTTCTCAAAAGTAAGCAGTTGGAAGAAATGAAAAATGTAAACAGTTTTACAGGGTGGTCCGAAAAACATGATAGAAAGTAAGCGATTGTTGTGGAAAAAATAAAATATGCAAGAACATGAAACCTATGTTATTGAATAAAGATATGAATGACATTTAATATACAAGGTGCTCGAAATGTCTACCGTCCCCGACTATAGTGTTATAAAGCCAGCTCCGAAACTCTGTCATAAAGCGCTGGAGTGTGTCGGAATCAAGTGCATCAATCTCGATTCTGATGGTCGATTTCAGGTCCTCAAGTTAATCAGGGGGATTCTTATAGATTCTGTCCTTGGTGTAAACCCATAATAAGAAGTCGCACGGATTTAGGTCCGGACTGTATGGGGACCCCTCTATCCCATGCCCCGTGAAATTTTCTTCATCCAAAGCAATCAAACGCTCACTAAACGTCGTTTTAAGTCACAGGAAGACATCAGCAGTTATATGGAGACGAGCCCCATCTTGCATGAACCAGTACTGGCGTATCATGTTGAGACAGTCCGCTTCAGGGCCAAAGTAACGCTCTAGAAACTCTCGACACTTCACTTTCGTGACCATACCGTCAATGATTATCGGACCACTCATCCACTTCGATGATATGGCACACCACACCGTGACCCTTTGTGGATACAGTCGTGAGACGACACTGAGATGAGGATTTTCCGTACCTCAATGGCGCCTCAAAAAATATTCTTACAATAAATAATCGTTTTTCGAAGGTCAGTGATTCCATATTGGTCATTCATTATTTCCGGTAATCCAGCATTCACCTTAAATGTCAATATGTGTGCTATTACAATATGGAAGAATTATACTTATATCAATAAATTTGAAATCAGGAACTTAAAATACTTTCTATCTTGTTTTTCGGACCACCCTGTAGCAAAGAAAACTAAATAAGAAAGGGTATCAAAGGTGCATTACAGGTAGTTGAAGGTACACATGCCTCCAAATGTTTAAATAGATCAGATTTTTATTCCTGTATTGATCTTTATTGTTCTTCCATAAGGGACTTTTTGAAAATATATATTTATTAATTTCTAAATTTTGACTGTCGTCAAAATAATAAAAATATCAATAAATAATTTTAAAATGAAATCTCATCCATTTTTTGTGTTCGTATAATTTTATTAAAGTTATTCACATACGGAAAATAATCTATTTAAAAAAACTTTAAAAAACCAAATTCTTATTATAGCGTATCCTATAAATCTTTTCGAAGTTAGACTAAAATTTAATTTTCAAAAAGGAAAAAAAAAAAAGTAACTTTTTTGTTTATTAACCAAAATTGGGGAAATTTGAACTGTGTTAAGAAAAGAGAAATTATTTCTTAAAATGCACAACAGATGGCTGCACCACACGATTGCCTATAATATTTGTGATTTCATCTTCTGATTAAGGGCCAATATCTGCAATTTAATTATTCGTTTGAGGCACCTTTTTATTATTATTTTAGTTTATTATTATTTTTTTATATTATAACTTAACATTTTACTGATTTGGCTAATGTTTATGTGTTTTTCCTAATAATTTTTATTTTGTATTGTTAATTGCTTCATTGACATTTTAGTGAATATTCCGCCCAATAGAGGGCGCTTGTAGTCCACAAAAGACTCTTTTTTGCTTCTAAAAAGATATGTAAGAAAAAGGCTTCTTCAAAAACTCTTAGAATACTGTGTAGTCAACGATAAATTTTCTTTTATTAATTGACATCTTTTCTACTAATTGTCTGCAAAAATTAACACTCCGGACCTTCAGGGCATCGAACGCGAGACCACCAGATTACTAACATGGTGCTCTTACCAACTGAGCCACGGAGAGACAAATGAAAAAGCTTGTATTTACTTTAAAATAGAGGCGTATTTTTTATTTGGTTGAGATTCACAAACATACCGTAGTGAATGACAGTAAGTACATAAGAATTTGGGAAAACGAAGAAGAAAAAGGAAAAACAGAAAAGTGAATACAGAACGAAAAATTTGGTTTTAATCAAACATCTGGATACATGTACATACATCTTTAGCTATCTGTAATGCAACTTTAGCACCATTTGCCATTTAGTTTTTTTTTTCTAAAAACGGAAAAGAAAAAAAAAGTAATTTCTTTTAAAGTTTAATTTTGAGAAAATTTGAATCAGTTTGAAAATTATTATTTATGCTAAAGTTTTATAAAATTTAATTAACGATTTGATAATATCTTCAGCTAACAGCATAACGAATGTGCCACCCAAATTTTACATCCATGCGTTCATTTGTTTCAGAATTATGCACGAAAGAAGAAAACGAGAAAACAGTTTGTACCTTAATTTTTGGAGGCTAGTATATACAAGCAAAATTTTTCTTTCTTGTAATTAAAACAACACTTATATATCTTGTGGTCTTATATGATATTTTGCATAACTTTAAAAACTAGATAAACATTCGACCGAAATAAACCCCACAATTCTTCCTTTTAAATGTGTTGGGAAATAGGCCATTTCTGCAACCATACGTTAAATCTTTTGGTCGATGATTGGAAAGATGGTATAATTTTCCCAATCAATTTCCATTAATCTTAAGTTCTTTTAGCAAAATCAAACAAATAAACACTTAACCCTACAAGGCACCCAATTCCATATGTGGAACACCGACTTTAGTCGTTCCTATAGCTATAAAATTATTAGTAGCGACATCTCTTGACATCGTGATAGAAGCCACTGACATTTAGCAATGTAGTAATACGAATATTTACCTAAAGATGTCGTTCTTGTTTTTATTATAGTGCACTCAGTGTGAAATTTGAATGAAAGTGATACGTTAGTCGTTTGTCTGAATTCAAAAATAAAAAAAAAAGAATAGTTATTGAACAGTTTTGACTCGAAAAAAATACTGTGTTGTTCTATGTATATGTGTCCAATATACAATACTATTTCCGAAACAATTCAATTATACTAGTTTAATACCAAAAAGTATAGTTAAGGCTCAGTGTACCGTATGTAGAACTGAAATAAAAAGTTGATTTTTCCGTAAAATATGGTTTTATTTTTATTTTTATAAGTTTTCCCTATCTTCTGATCACTAATTACAACCTATATATTTTTGTCACGCATTAAAACAAAAATTGAGCCTTGTAGGGTTAATCTGAATTTATGAACTTCAATCAATAATTCGATTTAAATAGTATCAGACAGCTGCTGTGCATAATTTCTTAAAATGTAATAAGAAATTTTAAAGAGCATTTCTGGAAAATTACGCATTCTTAAATACTATAAAACTATTAATACCATATTCTTTGAAAGTTCTATGACATTTCAACAGGTACTTATAATTTCAAATTTTAATTTAACACTAATTTTTAGATTGTGGAGTATTAAAATATGTTATAAGTATGATGAATATGCACAGAAATAATCAAACAGTTTTTTAAAAGTCATTTAAATTTGAATGAATTTTTCAATACATAAGTTTATTTCAAATTTGTTTAAAATGTTTCTTGGATTAGCTTTTCATATACGGTATTTTGAAAGGGGTTAGAAGAGCTTAGAATAAAGGAAAATTCTTTATAAATAAACATAACATGATTTAATTGAAATCTTGCATAAATAGGTATTTCATATCCTGTTTTCTAAACTTTAAAAATTGTTTAGAAATATTAAAATTAGTTTAAAAATTTATACTTAATGTAAAATACATGCTAAATTTTTCTTTGCAACTTGGAAAATTTGTATGGTTTAAATTTAAAAGACATTCCCATAAATGGCAATGCCACTTAAAAATCAAAATATTCAACAAATTACATAGGTCCCCGAAATCGTTCATTTTATTTATTTATTTATCTTTTTTTTTTTTTTTTTTCTTAATACTGCATTGTGTGTCTGTTCTAAGTAAAGTGTTTTGATACACTGAATTAGAGGTCTGCACGAGCCGGAATTGTGAGGCCCGGTATGAAATAGAAAAATTCGGCCCGGGCCCTTTCTATGAAAAAGATTTTTAGTATGTGTTTTGCAGAGGTTTTATATAGCGAAGCAATAGAATCTTCTTTAACAAAACTGCTGAACAAGATAATTATATATAAACAAAAATTCATTATTACAGACGTACAGAAGGTACAAAGACAGACAGAAAGTCAAATCGAAAATATTAGTACTCATCAAACAATATAGGACGGTATTTAAAATGGTTATTACCATTACAAATGCATGTTCAACCATTTCCTCTTATATACCGTAATGTATCCGAATCTTTCATGTGATCCGGTAAACAAAATTTTAATGGTAATCCAACCATATTCAATAGAAAAGAGGCATATACTAAAAATGATGCTACTTTCATTCAGTGCATTTGAGAGAAGAAGTCTTAGAGAAAAAGTTACAGCGGAAGGATTTTTATAGCCTTCATACCACCTAAACTCTACTGACCATAGAATACAAAGCCTTATAAATAGTAACGTATCTAATTTCTTTTGTTTGAACATGTGCGGAACCTAGTAGTAACATGCATACTATTTTGAATAGGAAACCATTTTATATTACTTGAAATAAAATACATTAATTTCGAGACATGCTAAAAATATTTGCGGAAAATCAGATCCCGAACAGACAGACTGATAAGCAATTAATTGAAGTTACAAACATTTTTTAACAAAATAAAATTTCATGTGACATACCAGCCTGTAAAATTATGTAAAAAAAAAAAAAAAAAAAAAAAAAAAATGATTGCAGAAATACCTTATCATTTTCCTTTTTTGTTGGTTAATTGGGAAGCCGGGCCCGGAAAAAATTTCATTCAGGCCCGGCCCGGTCCGAGTATACACACACACAAAATAAATAAATAAATAAATAAAAAAAAATAAAATAAAAATAAAAAAAGAGCCTGAGCCCGGGCCCACCAGAACGTGCAAAAAAATTTTAAGCCCGAGCCCTCCTCTGCATTCCTTTGACGTCTTGATGAAACAACTCTCTTTGTTCTTCACTCACATCATCCAATTTTCTAAGAAATAACATAAATGTCAGAAGAAAAAGGGGAGTTTTAAGCTCAAAAAACCCATTTTTTTATTAATACTCTATGTGATGGAAAATTTTAAATATTTTTTTCTTAATCAACATCCAAAAATAATAATAATAATAATAAAAAAACATTGAAAAAAAAAATAATAATCACAGACCTGTATTATTTTTTAAATGTGCACGAAAATGTAATGTAAGGAACTGCATATATTGACTAAGCTAAAAAGCCAAAGAAATAAGGAAATAATAATAATAATAATAAAATATGTATATAAAACAACTTAAATATAAAAATTGTATTTCAGTCTAATACAAATAATGGAACATATTGACTTTTATTCAGCTAAAAAAGGCAGATAAATAAATAAGAAATAAATATATATACATATATTTCAATACTGCTTTTTTTTTTTTTTTATAAACTTAATTAAAAAAAAAAAAAAAAAAAAAAAAAAAAAAAAAAAAATGTATTTCAGTTTAATAAAATGAACGGTACATATTAACTTTTATGAAAATGTAAAAAGGCAAAGAAAGAAAGATATTAAATAAATTTAAAATTAAATATTAAATACTTAATTAAAAAAAAAAAAATACATTTCAGTTGAATACAACAAACGGTATATACTGACTTTTATGGAGATAAAAAAAAAAAAAAAAAAGGCAAAGAAAGAAATTGAAAAATAAATTAATATTAAAATGTTAAACAGCTTAATTAAAAAAAAAAAAAAAAAAAAAAAAAAAAAAAAAACATTTTAAGTTTAATAAAATTAACGGTACATAACGGACTTTTACGAAGCTAAAAAAAAAAAAAAAAAAAAAAAAAGAAGAAAATGAAAATGAAAATGGATACATTAAAGAGAAAATTAAAGAAATAAAATAATAAATTAAAATCAACGCACTAAAAAATAATTATAAAACATTACGTTAATTTTAAATATTTTTATAACCTCAAATATTTTGTTTAAAACATTAATTATAAAAAATACGTTTCAATTTAACGCAAAAAAAAAAAAAACAGTACATGTTAATTTTTAAAAAGCTTAATTAAATAAATAAATGTATAAATAAAATATATAAATACACATAACAAAAATAATTAAATAAGTAAATTAAAGTTAAATATTGAACAAATTAATCATCTAATGCAACACAAATATAAAAAGCACAACAAGAAAACAAATAAAATTCATATAATATTAAATTTGATAACCTTCTGTGATTAAATATATATATATATATATAATGATTGATATTGAAAATAAATTTCAAGTAATCTTCAGAAAGAATCCTGAGACGTAAGATGGTGTTATGGAGTATTTGTAAAATGCTCTCAGCACGTAATCCTAGGCTTAACTACATAAGTTAAAGAAAAACGGGTTATTCTGATATTCAACTGTACTTATCTTTATTCAAAGTTAAGAAAATATGCAAATCAATTTTTATTAGTAATAACTTAATCCAGTCGAAAGAAGGTTAGTTTTTGAAACAGAAAAATTATTAATTTTAAAATAACTTAGATTAAAAGAAAAAAAAAAAAGAGTATTTATAGGAAAATATTTTTAAAGTAATTTTAATGAAAAATTAATACTGTTCAAATTAACCTCGTTTTGAATTATAAAAATGTGAATATATTTCTTAAAACATAATACAGATTTTTTAAAATATTAAAATTTTAATATTTATAATAAATTTTAATATCTTAAAAAAGTAATAATAACATTTAAGAATATCGTAGAGTTTAGATGTACAAAGAATTTCGATTTTAAAAAGTCAAAATATTTATAACCAGAAATATTTTTTCTCTCTCAGTCTTTTTTATTTTTTCCCAGCGTGTAAAAATTATTCAGACCACTTAAAAACAAAGTAATTTTAATATTTTGAAGAAAAAGAAAATGATTACCGAGTTTTGAACATTAAGCTATTTGCAGAGATGCGGTATATTTGAAAAAAGCAATATGCATTGTAATGCAATTTAACATAGAGAAATAAATATGTAAAAAATGTAAAATCATAACTAAATTTCATATAACATCATAAATAAATATTTATAAGAACTATCTGCTTTAATAATTTCAAACATTCTCTTCTTTAAATGTTCCAATAAAGTAGAGGCAGTTTTGATGTATATTTTGTCACATGCTGTGCAAATTGCATCTTTCAGTCCAGCATTGCATCTTTCAGTCTACGCTGGGGTCTCAACATCTCTTAAATTTTTTCTCGATAAGATTTTGATAGGTTAAGATTTAAGATCTAGTCTCAATATTCGCCAGCATATTGCTTTTACCTTTTTATTGCTCAACCAATTTAATCTGTTAAAAACATGGTAGGGAACATTATCCTGCTACAGTTGGAAATTTCGACCATCTAATTAATGACCAACAGCTATTAAATGTCTTTTCAGCACATTTTGAGAATTCATTAGAATTTAATTGATCAGTTAAGAATCGAGATTTAAAACTCAGTGATATCGGTTTGGGATCCCCTACACAGGTTTTTTCTAAATGCTAAAAGTATACAATAAACGAAATAAGAATTAGTTTACATATCAATTTTAAAATTCTTTATTAATAATAGACAGTAGAAATACAAAAATAGATCCATACTTTTTGGTTGCAGTTGATTCTTTAAGAATTCTTTTTAAGCGCTTCACTTGAATGCTTTTCGAAATTTATCTGACGCAGAAATCGCACAAATAAACTTTAAACGGCAACTGTAAACTTATTTTTACAAAATGATACACGTGAGCTATTCTAGACCTGATTAAACTGCTTACAAATGTTTTTGCTAAAATTCCAAATTAAAGTGTCCTGTTTTCGAAGTTCAATAGACACGGTGGGCTCTCTTTGGACGCATCCACAAAATTCAAACGGCAGCTGTAATCTTTACAAAATGACACATGTGAGCTGATTAGACTGCCTACAAACACTTACTGCTAAAATTCTTACTTTGAAGGATAAAGTGCTGGAAAGGGTTAATGAAGTAATACATGTCTTACTTTTTGCCCCAAATGCCACCAAAATCATAACCACTGTTCTACGAAATTCGTAAGAAAATACAGTACTACTCTCTTTTTGCAAATCATGCCAATAGTATCCATAACCATCCGGCCCATCACAATTGAACTTTTTTCATCCAAAAATAGATTGGATTTTTATTCAAGATCTCATGACATGTGTCTCTGCCTTCATTCCAATCTATCTGTTTTGCGTCTTTGTGTTAACATCGGTTTAGCCGACATTTTTTGACAAACCTAAAAAGGTCACCACTTAATAAAATTATACCTCATTGTATACGGCATATTGGTGCCGTTGCATAATTCATAATATCTGGTGACGATAGATTATTAGAAGAAACAAAACGCTGAAGTGAACGTTGCTCTCACATTGGCAGTTTTAAGACATAGATATACATAGATATTTATTTATCCCCTTAAGAGAGGAATATACCTAATCTCGCCGACAGCCGCGGCCTATGTTATTCTAAGGGAAAATTTGTTTCCATAATTACTCATTACCTAATGATTTTTTTTTTAAATTCTGTTTTCACAATTAGAAAATTCATACGTATTAAATTAGTACTTGTTATCCAAAAATTGATTTTTTAAATTTTTGATGTTTCATTTTGCGACTAAAAAATGAGAAAAATGCTGTTTGTGAAAAATCGTATTTTTGAACTCAAAATGCAAACATTTTTAAAAATCAGTTTTTCAAAAATAAGTAATCATTAAACGGTTATGAATTTTCTGACTGTGGAAAGAGAATTAAAAAATATACATTAGGTAATGAGTAACTGGGGAAACAAATTTTCCCATAGAATAACTTTGGCCACGGCTATCTGCGGGATTGGGTATTGTCCCCTCTTAAAGCAGCACATTGGCAGGAGCATTTATAGACTTCTCAACAGACGATGTAAAATTCTGTAACAATTTATTTGCATGTAAAGATAAAACTTTACGTATTTCAGACTAACAACTCCAATACCAATGGCATTTTTACAACTCTTAAATTGATAAGTAGCCGCACATTCATTGATGTACTTGGAATTAATTTGCATAAAAATATTTTTTAGAAGTTGTTTACATAACCATTTTATTATTATTTATAGGTGGTGACCTTATCATTTTTAACGTACCGAACAAGCAGTACAGAGACATACTGATTTTTTTTTTTTTTTTTGTTAAAATGATGTAAACAAAAGTCCCATATAAAACATGTTATATATTCTAAACATCTTCTCTCATAGGAATTAATGAGAAAAAAAAGGTTTTTTACGTAATAATAAGAAAGCACCACAGAACTGGCGTTTAAAACTAATAATTTCCAAACTATAAATAAATACCATAAAATGCAATAAACTCGCAACAATTGTTTCGGGCCGAAAGAACACACGACCATTTATCAGGAGAACAAAGTAGGTACGAGTGCAGCAGTCAAAGCGGCAACGCACAGAACTGTTGTAAGTGAAGAGCAAAAACATATAAAGACGAATTTAAACATAAATACTGGTGTGAGCAGAATTATAAAATAAAAGAAGAAAATAAATAAGTAAATAAGATTAAAAAATGTAACAAAATCTGAAAATATCAAAATTAAACAAAAATCGAACTTATGTGAGTAATTTTCAAGCATCAGACAAGAACTAAGTGGAAGAAATACCATCAACAAGATTTTTCGAATTTTCAAATACGTAAAAAGCTTCATGGATATCAAAATAGGAAAAGGAGACAGGAGATGGAATTATGTTAGTTTTCGAAAAATCAAAATGATGACCATGAGCCCAACAGTGGGAAGCAATAGAAGATTTAGAGATCTCTTCATTACGAACATTTCACAATGTGCTCATTTCTTCTATATTTTAAACGCATCATAGTTTGACCAATATAATTCAAATTGCATGACGAACATGGGATTATATAAATGCCAGAATGGTTTTCAATAGAAATTGGATCTTTATGAGAAGATAATTTAATTTTGTTGACGGGCTTGTAAATGACTTTGAAACCAAACGGTGAAAGAATTTTAGAAATATTAAAAGAAAGTGATGAATAAAAAGGTTAAGTTTTTCACGTGTCGAGTTATCCCAACAAAATAAGAAAAATTTGTAAATTCTTAAAATTTTAGCTAACGTCCTTAAAAAATAGTTAATTGTCAACTAAAAAAATATCTTCTGATAAGGATAAAATAGTATTCATTCTGAAATTTTCTGTTATATACCGTATTGAATTTGTATTTCCATCGCAGTGTGCAAAAAGTAGCTGCATACCAAATCAAACAGACATTTTAAAACAATATAAAAAGCGATTTCTATTTAAGACAGACATTTTATTGAAATTATTAATCATGAAATGAATATATACCACGAAAGCAATTTTGGTTTTCCCTAAAGTCTCTGAAGTCTTGACATCTTCAATATTCTTAATTAAATCTTTTTCATTATATTGTGCATTTATTTAATTCAATCTATTTCCATTAGAATGAGCTCTCCTACGAATCAATTATTTTAGACTTCAATGTAATCTCTTTTAGCAATAGCTCATTGTGTTAGATAACACATATATATGAAACTTAAACAGTCAATGAATATATCATAAAATTAACTTGTCCAATTTAGCAGATTAGAGAAATATAGTGCAAAAGCTAATCAGTAAATAAATATGTAAAGTACATATTATTAGAAGCAGTTCATGAAATTATGCAAATTCATAGAGATGATATTTGTATCATGGTTTTATGTCTTTTATTTTGTGTCATTATTGTGAAACATGAAACAAAATTTTGTGAACCAGATACTTATTGCTACCATAAAAAATATTTAAAATGGTTTAAGTAGTTTTAAATATTAAATATACATTAATCTATATTAAAGAAAAAAAAAAAAAAAAAAAAAAAAAACTCTTAAACTATCAATTTTTTCAAATAGAAATAGGGGCCGATCCAGGTTTAAATTTTTGGGTCCCATTTATGGGAAATTTTAACTTATTTTTCGAAAAAAAAAAAAAAAAAATATATATATATATATATATCGTGTAAAACTTTCCATTTTAACAGCTATTCTATATAGCGTTTAGGGTTAATAGAGTTTCTTTGAACCATTTATTTAAATATAATTCTGAAAACGTTTTATAAAAGTATCACTTTTATAAAACAAAATCATGTGAAATGCTCATTTTATAAATTTGAATTTGTAAAGGGACAGTAAAACGGACCCAGTTTTTTCCTGGATTGATCCTTGAGAAATAAAATATTTAAAAAATATATTCCTGTTTTTTGATAAAAAAAAAATTTGCGTACAAATTTTTATCTTAGTAATGTTGAAATATCATATATGTAATATATATATATATATATATATATATATATAATTGCATTAAAGATGTATTCAAAACTGGTATTGAATCATGAGGAATAAAAAATATGTAAGCAAATACACAAATTGCAAAAATACATAGAAGTAGCTTCGTGTCTAAAAAAAATCAATATGACTCTTCATCGGGCAAAAAGAGAGAAAGCACGACTGTAGCATAAAAATTGTCCATGCGTCAAATTATCATAATAAAGAAAAACTTATAAATTCTTGAATATTTGTCTAACTATCCATAAAAGATCAATTAGTTACATGTTTTTATAATTAATATGTATCAATAAATTTTTTATCCATGCAAAAGATAATTTTCAAGTGATAGTGAATCACTTACAAATAATCTCTTACACACACACACACACAAAAAAAAAACCTTCGTGCCAAAATTTTCTATTTTAACCACCATTTACTTTACGTATACAGAAATTTTTCATATAACATGAGAAATGATTTCTATTGAAGACAGAAATTTTATTGAATCAAGAAACGAATCAAATATCACGAAAGCAATTCCGGTATTCTCAAACGTCTCTGAAGCTTTGATGTATACAACATTCTTAATTAAATCTTTTTCATTATCTCATTAATTTATTAAATTCAAACACTTTGCAGTGATCTCTTAGATAAATCAATTATTTTAGACTACGATGACAACATATATTAAACAGTCAATGAATGCATCGTATTATTACGCTTCCAAGTTGGCAAATTTTAGAAATATAGTGCAAATGTTAATCAGTATGTGGTTTGGTAATGTGCATATTATCGGAAACGTTTCATGTAATTGTGTAAACTCATAGATATAATAAATGTATTATTTTATCCTTTCATAATGATAGTTAAATAATACCATAAAGATTCCCAAATTGAGAAAAAATAGTTAATTAACTTAAAATTTAAAATTATTTGACTATTTAGTTTTCAGATTTTCCAATATGAAAGAAAACGTAAAATTTACGTTAAAACTGGTGTTAATCCTTTATTATGAAACAAGAAAAAATCTGGAGTGACTCCACTCGACTTTCCGAACATTGAGTAATTAACAGTTTTGTAGGTAAAGTAAAGAAAAAGGAGTTGTTAAACAAACAAAAGAGAGAAAACCATAATAGAGTGTTTGAGTATTTTTTTCCATCTATTACACGATGTTTTATTTAACGCTACTGAACTTTGAGCCCATAGATCATAATGATAAAGAATTTTTCGTTGTGTCCCTGTAAAAACCTATAAATGCTAAATTCACCAAAATGCTTATAGTTAGTGCAACAGTGATTTATAATACTCATATAAATTTTCAGCTCAATTCAATGAGGCGTTTAGATGCTATCGTATTTTTAAAAATTTAGTCCCATAGGCCATAATGATAAAGAATTTTTCTTTGTGTCCCTGTAAAAAAACTGTAAGTGCTAGATTCACCAAAGTCTATACAGTTAGTTCAACTGTGATCTATAACATGTGTACAAATTTTTTGCTCAGATTAATAAGGCGTTTAGGCGCTATCACACTTTTAAAAATTTGGCCCCATAGGCATAATGATAAAGAATTTTCCTTTGTGTCCCTGTAAAAAAACTATAAGTGCTATATTCTCCAAAATCTATACAGATTGAGTATTTGTGACCAATAATATGTGTATAAAATTTTTGCTCAATTGAATAAGGCGTTTAGATGCTATCGCACTTTTAAGATTTTGCTCCCATAGGCCATAATGATAAAGAATTTTTCTTTGTGTCCCTGTAAAAAAACTATAAGTGCTAGATTCACCAAAATCTATAGGGTTCGTACTATGGTGACTTACAATATGCGTACCAACTTTCAGGCTAATTGAACAAAGCGTTTAGACGCTAGCGTGTTCGCTCACAGACATACACACATACACACACACATACATACATCATCGTAAAAATAGTGAAAACGGACTCAGGGGACCTCAAAACGTATAGAAACATCAAAATCTCGAATTCGGATTTTTGACATGATTACAATACTTTCCTCACTATAGTGTTCAAAAATATATTTGAATTAAGAGCAGTGGCGGCTCGTGAACCGAAAATAGATGAAGAGCTCAAAAATAATACTGAAGTATTTTAATGCATAATTTTTATTAAGCAGGGTCCTATACTAAAATTAACTAAAAATACTTATTTAAATGTAAATTTATATTGTATAAATGAATGCAGTGTAAAATACAATGTGCCTCTTTACCTATTTTCGGTGCACGAGCCGCCACTGGTTAAGAGTATTTCTTAAAGATACCTGCAATAAACAATATGCATATCACCTCATTCTAGTAATCAATAAGTATTTTGTGAGGTGGTTCTTTAGCGTACGACTGGTACACAGGAGTCAAAAAAGATATTAGGACATTAAAAAAAATATGAAAACGTACACTGTAAAAATTTTCGCCGTAAGAAAACGGTTATTTGAACGGTAGTTTTCTGTCCATTTGATCGATCGTAAAACGTTTGATCGTATTTTTAGATAACGGTTATTTAACCACATTTTGATTTTATGATTAAGAGACCGTAAAATAAATCAAAAAATTCTAAGTTAGGCACTAAATATAGCACAAAATACAAGAATTTAATTACTTATCTTACATATACGGTCCTTGTATCCCTTCTTGTAGGATACAAGGATTGTACTTCTTTACGTTTCTTTTACAGGAATGCTGAATCCTATCCGCCATAAAAGAAATTCAAAATGTCGGCGTTGCTAAACAGTCAAACTAGAAGTAAAATTACGGTTAACTGATATCATTCCAGTTAAATGGCTGTACAACATTGTTTTTAGGCAAGCTCTGAAGAAATCTTTGCAAACTAACGATATTTCTATTGTTTTCTAAATAAATAGTAAAATGAGAGTAAAATAAAAGGTTAATAAATCATGATTTTACGGAAAATTTTTACAATTTACTTTTTGTGTTCTTAATATATATATATATATATATATATATATGTGTGTGTGTGTGTGTGTTTAAGATTGAGGGGATATTTCTTGAGGTAATATTGGAATTAATTGTTACACAGGTGAATATCGTGAAAAGTGCAGAGCGAAACAGCAATGTTATACCTGCCAACATTGAAGAATCAAAATAACGGAGATTTTTAGGCCTAAGCGGCATTTTTAGGCCTAGTAAACATTGATGTGTTTTCGACATATGCCAATATTTTAACAGCTTAATCCATGGCTTAAATTATCAAAAAGTTATACGGGTAAGTGCAATTTAATTAAATAAAAATTAAGTAATTATTAATTAAAAATAGTAATATATATAGAGATTCATGAGAATTTTTTTTCAGCAAAAGCAAAACCTTGCTTAAAAAAAAAATGAAGGTTTGTTGAAGTTTTGAATAAATTATAGGTATAACTTTAAAATCTTCAGAATAATGGAGAAATGTTTGAAAATAACGGAGAGTGAAATACAGTCTCAAAATAACGGAGAGTTGACAGTACTATTCCCGGAGAATAGTACTCTATAAAATCCTTCCTGCAACAAAAACAGCTACATGCAGTGTCTAGTGCCGTGTAGTGAGATTAAAGTGAGGTATACAGGGTGATTCAAAAAAACGTGGACAAAATGACATGGTAGATCAGTCATGCAACAAGGATCAAAAATCGCATGGGAACAGAGGGTCGCAACAGCGATCCGGAGCCGCTACAGGGCGTCTAAAATAATACATAACACAAAGAGAAGACACAAAATTATATTGATAATTGACAGCATTCGGCTTGTGCACGTTGAACGAACCGGTTTCACACAATCGTCGATGCAGAGTGGCAAAGAATGAGCGGCTAGGCAACTTTCTACCAGGATATTTCTCACGATGCATTTTGCGGTGCGTGTAACTAGCCATGTTAACCGTGTTTGTATCGCAACGCCCCCTCTAGCACCCTCTACAGGCGTTTGCGACCCCCTGTTCCTATGCGATTTTTTATCCTTGTTGTATGACTGATCTGCCATATCATTTTGTCCACGTTTTCTTGAATCACCCGGTATACGTTCTATTCTTATACCTTTGATATTTCTTCCATAAATTCGGTTTTACATGCTTTTCAAACTAATGATACGTCAAAGCATGACCGGTAAAGGATTAAATAATGATGAATACAAGTTGTGTAAACCAAAACCATTAAATGCAAAAATACAAAACAAACCCATGTCAAAAAAAAAAAAAAAAAAAAGTAAAGAAAAGAAAATTCTGTCTTTGACAGAATTTAATTTAGTACGACAGGACTAATGTATATATTGCAATCCTGTAACTAAAAAAAAAAAGCTCAGCATTTCTCACATAATAACCATTGTCAAGGTCACCGTATCTGCAAACGCAGATGTAAAGGTTATTATGTGAGAAATGTCGAGCTGGTTACCAGCCAGGGTGGCTCAGTGAAAGAGCATCCGCACGTTAAGCGAAGGGCCTGGGTTCAATTCCCGACACTGGTGTTTTTCACATAAATGATATAAAAAATTAATCCTATACTCCAAATTACTTAAAATGAATTTTCACGGTTGATGGGTTTATCAATAAAATTTCTAAATATTTTAAGTTCTTTTAAGAAATTAAATGGTAAAATTGGGTATTGGCAGGCATCCTGGCAGATTGGAAGTGATTTTGTGACAACGCAAAATCGCTGTCTGTAAGAAATAGTCCTGTCGTACTAAAAAAAAACCAGCACGGCCCGTCATCAGGCGAGAAAACGTGGGCACGACTACAGCATAAAAGTTGTAAATATATATCAGATTATAACAGCAATCAAAGAAAAACCTGCAGATTCTTGAAAGAAGAATCTACAAAACATCCTTAAAAAGTTATTAGCTATAACTTGAAAATAACCTGTTAAACAAATAAAAAAATTTCATGTCAAATATTTGCCTTATACCGCATTTAAGTTACTGTAATTAAGTCTATTTCAAAACGATTACTATTTATGGCAGAAATTTTATTGAAATTATGAACCATGAAATGGATTACGTATCACGAAAGCAATATCAGTATTCCCAAATGCCTTCGAAAATTTAACATTCTGAAAATATTCGTAATAAAATCTTTTTCATTATCTCATGAATTGATTCAATTCAAACTCTTAACATTAGAATGTGCTCATATACATAAATCAATTATTTTAGACTCCAATGTAATCTCTTTTAACAATAGCTGATTGGGTTACATAACAATATACATTAAAACTGAACAGTCAATGAATGCATCATCATATGATTACTACGTCCAATTTAGTAAATTATCGAAATATGGTGCAAATAGGTTGTATTTTTAGACTTAAAAAGTTTTTATTATGACTTAGCGATACCTTCGAGTTACACAGTGTTCAGATAATGAATATGAATTTTTGTACAAATGATGTTAAAAAACTTATGGAATATTACCTGTGCCCGGCTGTGAATTTAATATCCACGCAAAGTAAAAAAAAAAAAAAAAAAAAAAAAAAAAAACGTACCGTCGCATGCATTCCCATTTTGTCTACGAAATTTTGCTGCTAACCGATAAGTTGGCCTCAATGTAATATAAGTATTTTTATAATATCTATTGGTAGCCAGAATTCAACGGACATTTGAGGCTCTGAATCTAAGAATAACCCCTGGATTTATTTTGTGTAACATTGGTCAATTTAAAATGATACGTATTCAACAACTTTTGCCATTAAAATTTGTTACTTTTTACTTCCTTATACAAAGTACAAAGTATAAGGAAGTATAGTAATCCCGATTTGCGAAATGGATTTTGTATTTTGCATAGTTCAAAAATGATTGATCTTAGAATGTTGCAAATTTATATGTGTATGTCTAGCCGTACACCTGCAACTTTGGTTTAAATACGAGTTCCCATTTCAGAGGTATCAACGACTTTACACGAATTTTCGTGACGTCTGTATGTAAGTATGTGTGTGTGTGTATGTATGTGTGTATCAGGCATAACTAAAAAACGGTTAGACGTAAAGCGTTGCAAACTGATATATAGGTTTGTTATAACATCTAGTTGTGCACCTCCCTTTTTGGACTTTCTGTGATTTTCCGTTTTGGAGATATTTGGGAAAATTATATTCACAATGACCAAAAATACCCATTTGGCCATTATATATGACCATTATATATTCTCTCTATATATATGTCGATTCAGTTAGTCTAAATTATGCTTCGTATATTTTGTTCTGTTACAGGTGAATACTTTAATCTTTCAGATTTTTCTTAGATGTTGGTTACTTTTATACTTTCTGTTATACAATTTTAAAGAATTTCATATATATGTATATATAAAACTGCAGAAAAGATGCGACAAAAAAATTTATATTAAATGATGATGAGTATAAACTTTTTAAGAAATGACCATAAATTAAAAAAATACACAACAGTTACTTCGGACGAAAAAAAATAAGCACGATTCTTCTTCAGGTATAAAGAGATGTTTTTACGAATAGAACATAAGAGTCACGAATGTGTGAAATTATTACAATATTCAAGGAGAAGCCTGTAAAATCTTTAAATTTTAGCTAATTATTCAATTTTTATGAACTTGAAAATAATCTCTTACCCAAATAAAAAATATTCGAGTTAAAAATTTCCGGTATGCCATATTTAATTCAATGTATTTTCATCATTTTAGAAATATTTTATGAGAAGCGATTTCTTGATTTCTATTCATGGCAGAAATGTTATTGAAATTATGAATCATAAAATGGATTAGTATCACGAAAGCGATTTTGGTATTCCCAAATGTCTTCTAAACTTCAATATTCTTAATTAAATCTTTTTCATTATCTCCCGAACTTATTCAATTCAAACGCTTTGTTTTAGATTGAGCTTTTCAACAATTCAATTATTATGGACTCCAAAGTAATCCCTTTTAACTATAGTTCGTTGTGTTAGATAACAATATATATGCAACGTAGACAGACAATGAAAGCATCCTATGATTACTTTACCTCATTTAGAGAATTATCAAAATATGATGCAAGTACTAATCAATAAATGGAAGTATAAAGTGCTTATTATTATAAGCATTTCATGAAATTATGTAAACTCGTATAGATAATAGAAGTATAATTTCATACTTCCGTGGTGACCATTATCATAAATATTCAGTCTTTTCCCATAATGATATTTGTCAATACATATAATACACTTCGAACTTTTTGAAAATGCGTTAAAACTGCTTTAAGATTTAAATCTGTCATAATCTAGTTTTAAATAACTACGTTTTCATCAAGTCAGAAAACGGGAAGTCACCAAAGCGGGAGAGCCATCCCCTCCGTGCAGGATCAAAATTGTTATGGCATGTCTTTGGACAGTCCTTTCGGGTCAGTTCCAACACCGTCGGCCATAGTATAGCATTAGTTCGACGTAAAACCTACTCAATCTCAACCTTCAGGAACATTTTTCAAACATATGAAAAGCCAGTTGTTTTTATTGATTGATTGATTTAGTTTTCCTTTTCTTTCTTTCTTTTTTGAAGTGAAAACTTCTTTAGGCGCGTTGAGCACTTTTGGGTGAACAAAAATCATGAGAAACATATTTTTTACCAATTGACATCACGTGGTTTTTATAGTAGGAATAAAAATTGCAAATTTCAAAATTCTTCAATTTTCGTCTAAATTCTTCCAAACTTTCTGTGCGCCATTAGCAGCACAGGGGATAGTTGCAGTTCAAATTTCATCGATTTTGGAAAAAATTTACATTTTAATTGGAAATTAAATTTTATTCTAATACGCGTACTTCAAATTCTAATTATGATTAAATTATTTTTAATGCATCATTCGAAAGATATTTTAAAGTACTTTTATATTATCGAAAGTGGAATTCGAGATTTCAGCTGATTTACACGTTTTGAGGTGTCCTGAATCGGTTTTCTTTTGTATCTCAGCTACTAATTAAAATAATTTCATAAGTAATCAATATTTTTACCTAATATAAGGCTTAGTTCATTTAATTTGGGTAGCTACAAATATTGTACCGAATCATATAATACAGATCATAAACACTTCTTTACAAACCAAAAATAGTTCGAAAATAATAATCTAATAGCTCGACGATACAATTCACAAGTTACTTAGTTTTCACTTCTATCGGCAGTCCCCAAAGACTGCTTTGATTTTTTTTTTTTTTTTTTTTTTTTTGGGGGGGGGGGGGGTTGAAAATTTAGCAAAAAGTATAAAATGAACAAAGAATTAACTATTGCAAAGCATGTTTCATCGCTCCGAAACGTCTTTAAACTTTGACATACTCAATATTTTCAATTAAATCCCTTTCTTTACTTTATTACATAATGATTTTATTCAATTTTAATTGTTTATAATTGACATAAGAGTTTTACTGCAATATGTGTTTCAACAATAGCTTTTTCAGAAAATAACGAAGTTTCTGAAACCGTAATAGTCGATACATGCATCATAGGAGTATTATGCGTAATAATTAAATACTTTTTAAAATCGTTCGGAAGAATGTTAATTTCCATACAGTATGCAATCTGCATAAAACTATCATTTTATGAAATTAAGTAAACGTTTGTCTATTAAATAGTTCAAATTTTTAGGTTCACATCTGAACTAAGTGATCGGCTAATTGATGGAAATCACGCTTGACAAAAGTATTTAAAATTGTTAAAATAAAAAACACATTTAACAATTCTAAATCGACATTATTTAAAATTAAAAACAATTATGTAGAAAAATATGTATATCCGAAGCAGATCAAACAGGCCATAAATATTTTGTAAAACGCTGCTTTCATGCTGCACTCGTGTCTATTTTTTCTGGTCTGCTGAAGGGTGGCAATAAATTATTTATACTCAAAACAAATGGTGTGTGTTTTTGAAATTTATGATATTTATTTACAAAGATTCTCCGTAATAAATACTACTGTTTTATATTTAATCAAATTCTCGCAAAAACATAAACAGTTATCTTGAAATATAATCTTTTCATAATCTTATTTTAAATAATTGGGTTTTCATCATATCATAAATATTTTTCTATGCAAAACAGTTCCTATTAATAGAAATTTTACTGCGAGAAATGAATTAAATATCGCAAAATATATTCCAGTTCTTAACGTCTGTAAACTCTAACATTGTCAATATCCTTCAACGAATATATTTTTCTTTACACCATTATCTCAAGAATTTATCCAATTCCAGTCGTTTATGATTGACGTGAACCGTCCTGAAATTTGGTTATTTAGAATTTCTGCTTAATCTCTTTTAACAATAGTGAAAGATAATAATACTACCGAAACTTTAATAGTTAAAATATGACTATTTAGCAGAATTTAGTAGTTATTTAAAATCGTTCGAGCAAATGCTAATGGACAGATAATATGATGTTCGGATAATAGATTTTGCTCCTGGAATTAATCATTATCTGTAAATAATATACAAGTTATTTTGTTTTTCTAAAAGACATGTTAAACAAACACCATTTACACTTGATATAATTATTTAAAATGGTTAAAATATAAAGAATTTTTAACAATTCTAAATTTCAATTATAATTATTTAAAATGATTAAAATATAACAATTCTAAATTTCAATTATTTTATAATTGAAAACTATTAAGTAAGATAAATTGTTCTCTGAATAGATCAAATTATTTTTAAAATAAGAACTTCTTAAGTTCCTGTTTTCACGTTGCACTCTTGATGTGTTTTTCGCCCGATGAAGAGTACTTGTAATTAATTTTACATAAAACAATTGTTGCATGTTTTTGGAAATCATAATGTGTGCATACAAATATTTTATTCATCAATAATTACTATTACCACACTTTAAAACTAAGATTGTCGCAAAATCATCAGCAATAATTAAATATAATTACCTTTAAATTAGTATGTTGTAAACATCATAAAACTATCTTCCATATTTTCGAAATCAAATTCACGCATTATAAATTTTTTATTAAAACTTTTAGTTATTAAAATCATTTTCAATAATGGATGCAAACGATTTTCATCTCAGAGAAGTATAACACCAAGTGCCGAAAAAAAAAAAAAAAAAAAGTCAATTTTGTGTCCTACAGATGACATCTCAAATAATGCATTTTTCAGTATCTTTTCTTTCTTTTTTTTTTATGATCAAAAATTCTGATAACTTCGTTTCAGATTACCACAAATACATGGTACAATCATAGCCTCCTTAACTAGATGCCTGCCGCGTAGCTCGGAAACTAGGCAACAGTTAAAGCGGTAGACAGCGCCACCTGGTACAGATTGCGCGACTTTTTTATTCAACAGCCACCAAAAATTTTAAAAAGTGGGATATGATATACATGAAAGGCGAATAGAATTGAAGAAACGTCGATTATATATATCATGTATCACTTCTTTAAATTATTGGTGACAGTTGAATAAAAAAGTCTTATAATCTGTATTAGGTGGCGCTGTCTACCGCTTCAACTGCTGCCTAGTTTCCGAGCTACGCGACAGGCATCTAGTTAAGGAGGCTATGGTACAATATTCATTTTTAAGGCACTGGCCAGTTCTTATGGGAAATACTCATATTAAAAAGTATACTCATTCTCCCATAGGGTACTCCCTTCACCTGAGGGAGGGAAGTGATGCTTCGTTATATACAAAACTTCATTCCTAATTAACTAATGCTATTATTAATATTTTCACTATAATTGGTTAAAAATAATTGTTATATATTTATACGAAATTGCTCTCTGTACTGACCATATTAATATAATTTATTAGATAGCATAAATCTTATTTTAAATATGTATATATTTATCATATTAGAAACTTTTTGCAAATATATGAAAAGCTCTTTCTATTTTATGCAGCAATTTTAGGAAAAGTACAAATGGAGAAGTAAGTAAGTATCTCTAAATATATTTTAGTACTTCCTAACGTCTCTTAACTTTAACTTTGTCAATATTCTTAATTAAATTCCTTTCCTTACTCCATTATCTCATGAATTTATTCAACTGGAATTGTTCATAATTGACGTGAAACTTTATGAAATTGGATCGTTTAGAATCGCAGAGCAATCTCTTTTAACAATAGCTCATTGTGAAAGATAATAATGCTACGGAAACTTTAATAGTTAGATGCACATATCATATGATTATTAAAAATAATTTAATATTTGTTTAAAATCGTTTGAAGAAATGCTAATCGACAGATAGTATGTAATCTGTGTAATACAGTTTATTCTTGAAATTAATTAATGTTTGTAAATAATACACAAGTTATTTTCTGTTTTTAAAGTTTAATTCTCTAAGTGACATGATAAACAAACAGCAATTATATTTCATATAATTGTTTAAAATTGTAAGATATAAAACTTTTTTAACAATTCTGAACACACATTATTTTATAATTAAAAATTATTAAGCACGATAAAATTTCTCTGAATACATACATACATACATACATACATATATATATATATATATATATATATATATATATATATATAATAAAGATGATCTATTAAGCATAGTAGAAGCCAAGCAACAGATACAAGATCACTGAAACACTAATGACCAATAAGATTGAATTTTTTTTTTTTATCAGGGGATGAAATACACTAATGTAAAGAAACCAGATCTATTAATTAACAGCCTGCAAAACAAACGAATCAATAAAGTAACACAACAAATCTTAACTTAAAACCATAAACTTATCAAAATTAATGAAAAAATAACCTAAGAAACACAATATATATAAATAAATAATAAGAATTTCATATGTTGCTGCTTTCACGCTGTACTCTCCCCCCCCCCCCCCCCTTCCAATGAAGAGTGTAGTTTTAATTTATTTTCATTCAAAACAATTGTTACGTGTTTTTAGAAACTACGGTGTGTGTATACGAAAAGTTTATTCCTCAATAATTACTACTACCGCACGCACTACCGCACTTTAAAACTGAGATCGCCGTAATCTATTATAATTTATTTTAATGCGCACATTTTTATCACATTATAAATCTTTTTCAAGTATGTGAAAAAGCTCTTTCTATTCCAAGCAGAAATTTTAAGAAAAATACAAATTGAGAAATAAATGAGTATATTTCCAAATATATTTTAATGCATTCAAACGTCTCTTAACTTTAACGTTGTCAATATCCTTAATTAAATTCCTTTCCTTACTCCATTATCTCATGAATTTATTCAACTAAAATTGTTTATAATTGACGTGAAACTTTCTGAAATTTGATTATTCAAAATCTCAACGCAAATCTCTTTTAACAATAGCTCATTGTGAAAGATAATAATGCTACTAAAATTTTAATAGTTAGATGCATATATCAAATGATTATTTAGCACAATTTAATAGTTATTTAAAATCGTTCGAGCAAGAGCTAATCGACAGATAGTATGTTTATAATGTAGGATATAATACGGTTTTTTCTTGAAATTTATTCAACGTTTGTCGATAATATACAAATTATATCTTCTGCTTTTAAAGTTTGAATCTCTACTATGCGGTTTATTAAGCATACAAACGACAAACCGGAATTGTAGCAGATATAATTGTTTAAACTATGTTAAACAATAAAGTATATATAATAGTTCTAAACATATTTTATATTATAATTAAAAATTATTATGCACTAAAAAAGATCCTTCTAAGTTAAAAAGTGCTCGTGACTTGAGTTAGTCCATCTGTCTCATTGTATATCTGTACTGTTATTGCTATAAATATTTTTAGAATGTACTGAAAGGAATTTCTTTTTTTTTTTTTTTTTTTTTTTTTTAAATAAATGATTTATGCTATATTCTAAAATCCTGTTTATCCGTTCTTTACAACAAAAAACTGGATTTAAACAATTATTGAATATTGCTTTATTCAATTTTTCATATTCAATTGATTTTCATAAATGTTTTAAATTATTGTTCTTCTATTAATTATTAGTATTTCACTGTTAAAGTTTTGAAATTTCAATTTTATCTCTTTATATTTTATGTTCATTTAGTCCTACAATTTTCTTTATATATTGACAAACAGCTCTGCTTTTCTTGCTTGTATTTGTTTATGTAAGTTTTTCATTGTGCTTTAATGAGGAAATTATAAATTATTTTTCATGGGGATTTTTACAAGATTTTGTTCTATAGAGCAATTTCATTACCTGCAATGTTTTTTTTTTTTTTTTTAAATTATTTGTCCATTTTAAAATATTGTGCATTATTTTTGTTTTATATTTTATATGTTTGTTATAAGTTAGATAAAAGTGCAATTTTAAATAAAGACTTTGAGGAAACCCCCTCGGGGTTTTATTTCAAGTGGATTTTATTGACATCCGGATTTTTATTTATTTATTTTTTTCATTTTTTATTTTTTTTTCAGATAGAGTTAGATTTAGCCAACCCTGGTTCCTATACATTTTTTTTTTTTTTTTTAAGGTAAAATTTTAAGGTGTCACATTCGAGGTAAAATACACTGGAAGATAAACAATGTAACAGGTAACTACAGCTGAAATATCTTTCATAATCTATAGTGAAGCACATGATTTTTCTCTCTTGTTTTTCAAAACAAATGCATTTCCTTCTTTCCCAACATTTCATATTGACATAGACGTTTTATTTGCGGGCTTAAAAGAGTTCCATGCACGGTTCGATAATTCAATAATATTAACCATTTAACGTGCACTCAGTGTATATATATTGTATCAATATTAAATATAAAAAAATTCTCGAACACTATTGAATATATATATATATATATTTAATTCCTTTTTTCTTTTTTGAACTCTTTAAAACGATACATGCGACTGAGTTTTTTTTTTTTTTTTTTTTTTACTCAATATTTACCTTATCAATATATTTTAAACATTTTTGTGCGTTGATTCATAAGTTAATTTTTTTATAAATATTTTTACGTTTGGATATTAAATGCATGAAATTTCAACACTGAAACATAAAAATATTTATAAAAAAAATTAAGTAATTAATCAATCTATTCATTAATGCAAAAAAATGTTTAGATTATATTGGTAAACTATAATAATGCAAGATCGAGTGTAAATTAAAACCCCAATCACATGGAGCCTTTAAAGAATTTTTAAAAAATTAAAATTAAAATTATTATTTATTTTATTTATTTATTTATTTGGTTTTTAGTTTTCAAGAAATTTTAAAATGTTTAATAATACTGATACATTTCAATGCACATGTGTAATCAAATTTTCACAACTCTAAGATAGAAATTTCAAAGAATGATTTTCAACGTTTACCACCCCTTAAAATATATATTTGTGAACTTGATTAAATTCAAATAATAATAAATAACTTTGTAAGTTAGCTTTATAAATTGAAGAAAAAAAAATGTTGTTTCAGGTCAAAATAATAGCACGGTCCCTCATCAGGTTAAAAAAAAAAAAAAAAAAAAAAAAAAAAATTCTAGATACGAGTATACCATAGTAAAGCAGCAACTACGTACTTGCGCCTATTCAGAAGTTCAAAATAACATTTGCATTTGGCTTCCTCTGAAACTCCCTTTGTTAAGTTTTAGTACTGCCATTTACCGAACAGAGAAGAATCAAAAGTTTAAAAATTGATTAAAACAAGAAAATATATTCAAAAATTGTTGTATAAAAATGTTAAGTATTTGGTTTCAATGCAAACATCAATTAACGTGAAAAAGTTAAATATTTAAGTACGAGTTGTATAAATTGAGTAATGAGACTGATTTTTTTTTTTTTTTTTTTTTTTTTTTGTTATACAAATAAAATTACAATTCAATATTGTCTCCCTCAAAATACCTTCCATGAAAATCCAAAACAGTGCTGAAGACGGCTCTTCGAATCCGCATAGCAGTGGTGGAACTCAGATAATGGAATAGCTTTCGGCTGGTTTTGAGTGTTTCGAAATGCCGTTCTTTGGGGTATTTTTTCAATCTGGGGAAATGGGGAGTCACAGGAAAGTTTTATCTGGCCAAAAACTTGTTAATTGAAATTGCAGTGTGACATTGTTGTAATGCAACACACACTTTTCTTGATGAATAGTGGTGAGATTCAAATTCAACTCTTCTCCAATCATTCTGACTCCAACGATCTGTAAGATGATGCTGATCTTAAGACAAAATGCCGAACTTTAGATGTATCTTTTTTTTTTTTTTTAAATATAAAGCCTACGGATGCATGATTCATTTTCAATCGATTTTCTTCTTCATGAAAATACCTGGGTCCTTACAAAAGACTGTCTCCGTAGGCCCGTTGAAGTTTTGCATAAGTTTCCGTTGCAATGTACGAAAATTTGTAATAATAAATGGTAGAAAAATGTTGCTCAGAATTGAAGTCATTCATTTTTAGAACGCTTTAGAAAAATTGTTTTACACACACACACGAAAAAAAAAAAAAAAAAAAACACTATGGACTACAGAAAGTTAAAAGTCTTACTGAAGGTATATCACATGTTTAATTGCAACATCTGTAAATCCAGCCTTCAAAGTACTGCCAGGTCAAACGTTACGTTAGCGATCACATTATTTGATTTACATATCATGTATTCAAATCCCATCCCCAAAATCTTGTCATATCGAGCGTTACGTTATTACTTAATCTACATATAGTGTATATACTCTGACTTTTTTGTAAGGCACATTTTAAGATATACCATAATTTATTGTTCTTATATGTATTTATAAAAGAATATATAAATAATTTTTAAAAATTGACGCTTAATGTAATATAAATAAAAACTTCTTTAAGGACGATTGAGGGTTTGAAAGGAATAAACTTTTCTTTAAAAGAAGTGCTTACACAGAAATAATGAATTAATAATAATTATTTGGAAATGCGTTTTGTCTTAATAACTATAAATAGTATATTAATAATACAAAGGTTCCCATTTAACTGTTAGGATAATGTTGCCAATGAAACAGATTACCAAAATAACTGTCACAAGTATTAATCGATAGACAGAGATGTGAACCACGCATTATGGCCAATTTACTATACTATATCAAATGAACGCATGGAGTGCAGATAATTTACATGTTATAATTTTCTCATTCTGCATCATGTTGTTATGATGAATAATACATATTTTATCTTCTTATTTTACGTTATGTTACAATTACTTCCCCTAAGTTTTAACTTTGTGGGACAACCTCTCTAACATTTTAAATTCTATATTTTACATAGATAATTTATATTTTAAATTTTCATTTAATCGCAGAAGTAATTATGATAAATTTCTATTTAAAAATGCGATAAATCTGATTTAATATCAGACCTAATACCAAATCTCACCGACGTCTTCTAATTTTTAATACCTAATCTCGCTGACAGCCGTGGTCCATGCTATACTATGGGAAAATTTGTTTCCATAATTACTCATTACCTTATGTTTTTTTTTTTTTTTTTTTTTTTTTTAATCCGTTTTCCCATATTGAAAAGTCACAATCGTTAAATTAGTATTTATTTTCCAAAAAAATTTTTTTTTTAATTTTTAGTATTTCATTTTACGGGTAAAAAATGAGAAAAATGCATTTAGTGAAAATTTGCATTTTTGAACTCAAAAATTAACAATGTAAAACATCATTTTTTCAGAAATGAGTCCTAATTTAACGGTTATGAATTTTCTCAATGTGAAAACTAATTTAAAAAAAAAAAAAAAAAAAAAACAGTACAAAACCTATGTTGTCAGCGGGATTAAGTATTGTCCTCTCTTTAAAAAAGTCGAAATTTTGACAGCTATCGAAAGGTCTAAGGATAGTAGAGAAAAAACAGCTAACCAAATGGGCTATAGTTTCGTTTAACTTTTTGAAGCTGGTGCGCATTTAAAATACTACGCATAAATGTAAGCACACTACGAACAAATTTTTGAGAAATATATTATAACAATCAAGTATTTCAAAGCCAAATTCTCACTTCCACATTAAAACATCAATATATACAAAAATTCTTTTTTACACATATTTATGGTGAGGACAGAAAATTCTATTTAAAAAAAAATATGACGTTGTAAATAAATTTTATTTTATTTATGAGTAGGCTATGGTTTTGCTTTCATAATAACACCAATAAATTGGAAAGAAAATATAATTTGATACAGTAAACTCACAATTTATCTACGGGTGGATTACGATCGATGTGGATTATCCGCATGTGTGGGAAAAGAGCGGAATTATGAAAGCACATATCAAGAAAAAATGTTACCTCAAGAGTAAACAAAAACAAGTATTCGATTTGCACAAAAATGTAAATATAAAAAGCTATGTCGTGTTTTTTTTTTGTTTGTTTTTTTGTGTACGGTACAATACAGTACTGTTTAAATTAGTGCAAAAATTAGCCAACATGCCGTACCTTGACATCGTCGTAAAAAAAAAAAAAAAAAAAAAAAAAAACTTTTTTGTAACTGTTTTTATATCTTTTAGTTACAGAAAATACACATATTTATTTCCACTGTTCACAATCTCAATATTCAATGAACTAATAGCAGGAAGAACTAAAATGCCAGATATTGTTTTCACCTGCGAGCCATGATTGCCCACCTGTGCAGTGCGACGTAAAACCCAACTATCCAACATCCTGCGAGCCATGGGCTGAATATTATTAGTCTGGAGATGTACGAATGTGAGAAGCTGAGCGATAATATTGCAATATATTACGATAACTTAATTTTCTTGATGAATGAATCATTTGATATGATATCATTCAACGTCGGACTTTTTAAAGCAGTGGTATTTTCAATTTGCGAGATCGCAGGAATAATGTATCCCAGTATCAGTAACATTGTTTTCTTAATGAAAGAGGGATGTATTGTGGTAACAGTGAAAGAGAGATCGTTTGGGGTTATGTTTTTCTACTTTAGTGAGAAACGGGGGGGGGGGGGGGGGAGAGAACGAAGAAGAATTAGAGTGCATTGTTTTCGGGGTACGATCGGCCGCTCGGTGCGTACGTGCTAGTGAATAAATAAAGAGAAAGCAGAGTTCGAAGCGTGGAAATACAATCCTCTCTTTCTACCTTCATGGTTCGAAGAAAACATTCGTAAGATTGGATGTTTTAAAGTTATTTATCGATGTTCAATTGGTGGGGTGCGTGTTGAGAAATATCGTTAAAGGGATATATCGGCAGAGTAAGATTTTAAATATTGTTATTGTGATATTAAAAAGGTATTGATATTTTGTGATACATTGATAAATAATCCAGTCCTAGTTTACATTATGTTTTATATACAATGAAATCAAGTTTTGTTTAGCTAGAATATTGTTAATCTTATTTGCCCATTATTTTCAGACATTTTGCGGTTTTTCTGCGATTTGCATTATCTGCGGAACCTACGCCACTCCAATCCGCGGATAATCGGAAATTAACTCCATTTTTTACATGGATAAAAAATTGTAATTTCCAATTAAAGATACACAATACATAATAATAATTAATTGAAAAAAAAAAAAAAAACAGATAGACACACACTAATAAATATATGCAAACAGAGAGAATAAATAGATGCATATACGAGCGAAAAGAGTGTTTAATTTTTAATTATTTATTTAAAACAAACGAAAATACCTGAAAATTCGAAGAAAATGAAGTAAATCAAACTAATCAATTAGACTGACAAGTGATAAAGGTTTTGGTTGTCACAGTTGGCTAATTTACAAATATGATATAGAGATAGATGATGAATAAATCATTAGCATCAATTATCACAAATAAAGAATTAATCTTAAAAAGTCCCTAATTTAGTTATTATTTGTATGAAAAGAAGTATCGTGATAGAATAAGGCAAAAGTAAATTATTTATACTTTAGTTATCTTTCACTGAATATCGTATTATTTTTAAACTTGACTTCACACTTTTAGAAATACTGACAGTAATGGTAATCGATACATTTAACTATAAACGTGTCTGGGTGTGTGTGTTTGGAGGGGGGGGGGGGGTAAGAATGCATTAAAATCAATTAATAGATGCTAATGAATGCATCACAGATAATTGATTTGCTCTATGGTTTCGCCTTTCTTTTCAAATTAATTTAGGAACATTTCAAAGAGGTGCTTTATTTTTATTTTCTTTTTCATACATTTAATTGCTTTTTCAGATATACTTGTTTCAAAAGAAAATACAGAAATTTTCACATTATTGAGGAAATTCTGTTATTCACCCCTTCACAAATGTGAGGTAATAGCACAGATGAAACTTTCTTTTTATTTCTGCAAGCAAAACCTTGAATTAGTAATATATGATAATATTAAAATTTATATTGTTAATGTACGATTGGCAATAACTGCCAGAATATTTCAGCTACAAATGGTCAACAAAAATTTCTGGTAGCCAATAAAAAATATCTTCTCTCAGATCTCATTTTTTTTTCTTTTTCCAATTTTGAAATTTACTTGAGCATAGAAATTAAAATTATACATGTATGTATAAACCAAATACTTAAGTAGGATTGTTTTATAAATTTTCACAATTAGGACATAATTAAATATAAAATGCAGCATGAATTTATTTCAATTCAGATTATTGCACTCAGTAGCACATTGAGACTTATATATACATATACATATTATAAGCTGCTTATATGTTCTGATATTTATTTATTTGCAATTGGAAAGATCAATCAGGTAAGTGAAATAAGGAATTATCACTCAGCTTGCATTCTGTTCAGGAAATCACCATTCACTCCGTAGCTTAGAGTTATTCCTTCTGCTTCACTCATTTTATTTTCTTCTGTTTACTATTTTATATTCCAAATTAATTCTATGATTTAACTTTAATAACATTTAGGTCGGGTGATCAGACTTTTCGAAAGAGAAAGTGCTGTATGTATCAGTACAAACAAATTTTATTTTATGCGTCGAAAAAGGACGTGTGCTTATTGATCGAATCTTACATTGTAACTAACATAAAACCGTAAATTACAGAAAACACTAGGAAAAAAAAAGATGAATTAATATAGGATATTTATATATAATTTTAGCTGGAAGCATAATAATTATGATAAACAAACTAATCATCTATAATAATAAAAGAAGATGCCGGTCTGTCTGAGCATCTATACTCGTACGTTCAGAACCTACTGAACGTAGAAGTACAAAATTTGACATAGAGGTGCTCAGAAGCCTTCCCGATGGGATAGTTAAAAATAATTTAAAATTTTTAGTTAGTTGTGTAGATATTAATTAAAATGTCGACCTATGTCTAATCAAAAAGCGATCTCAATGACTGAGAATTCACCGCGATTGCATAAAAATAGATATTTTAACGGAGTTAAAAGCAAAAAAAGTGGAAAATAAATTAGAAATATTAGTCCGATCGTTACAAATTCGGTACCAAATGAAAGGGGCGATTTTTTTTAGTCTAAGAGTGCAAGCGGCTTATCGATACAACAATTAGACTTTTTTAAAATTAACAAAACTATAAAATTTACGTGGCGACATCATTTCAACTGCCAGACGACTGTCTGCGATAAAAAAGGATATAATTGTAACCAATTAAAACGTCACGTGTTTTATAGTGGGGAGAAAAATTGCAATCTTCAATTTTTTTCAAATTTTTATTCACGTACATAGAAACTGATGTTCTGGCGCCGCAGGCGCCACCGAGCTGGACTTTAATACGGTCAGATTTTCCAAAGATCACGAATCAGCTGGTCGCCGAAGGCGGCTAGTAGGTAATAAATGTTCAAAAAAAAATAGATCGAATGTTTATGGGTTTGTTTTTCAGTCTTTAAAATAGATTCAGCATAATTACTGCCAAAAGTTTCATTCGAGATATGAGTCCTATCATCATTTAGTTTATAACCTTGAACAGCGAGAGATGTATTATTTTGAATTATACAAAAAAAAAAAAAAAAAAAAAAAAAAACATATATATATATATATATGAAAATTTGTTTGATGACAGACGTTTAATAGTGTTTTCAATCTACAGTGGGTGAAAACGATGACGGATTGAATGAACATCTGTCTTTCAACAGATTGGATAATACATCAATACATTATAAAACACCACTTTAAATCTAACATCAAACTGGTTTATTATGTTCTCTATGCCAATACACCTTCGACATCAATGCAACGATTCAGCACTGGGATGCAAAGCATGCGTGAACGAGAGCGGTATAAACGGTATAAACTACTTTAATGGTGCATTGATTCAACACTGGATTGTTTTGAATCTATTGGGTTGTGAAACATGCATGGAGGAACTAATGTAAATTTTTTAATGGTGTTTCGAAGCACATGCAGATAAACACGATAAGTAGAACGGCGCCAGTTCAGCTTCAGATTGGAACTGGCACCCAATTCTGGGACCAATTTTTTCACCAAAATAATAAATTTTTTAAAAAAGTTGACTTTTTAGTTGAAAACACAGTCGCCAGTTAAATTAAATTAGTCACCAATGGCGACGAAGCGACCATATTTCACAAGCCCTGTTTGAGGGTATGAATGAGACAAACATCATTAACAGAAGAAATGATTTCGATGTATAATTACAGAACGATGCAGAGTTTGAAAATTCAGATTTGAAATTTAGAAAGAAGTTTTAATTAACAGAGCAAGTATACGATAAATACTAAAGGTGAAAATACGAGAACTTTCATAATTATTAATCTTAAATGTTTCACCCAATTCCTCTCATCGAATTGAGCTGAAATTTTGCATATAGTATAACTTCCAATAACAATACAAGCTTAGGTAGTAACAAATTTACCAGTGAGGAACTAGGGGATCTGGTCTCCTAACTCCAGTTCAAAATTTGTTATCGAACCAAAACAAACTTTCTTCCCTCGTTTCTCATCGTTCGATTGAGTTGAAGTTTTCCCATACAAGCATACTATCCACACAAGTTGTAGAATATTTTGAGTTCGAGCCCTATTTTGAAAATAAAATAGTGTTTCTAAAATTTTTAATTTCTGTCTTATTTTTTAATTATTTAGAAATACAGATGTAAACTTCCGAAATTTTCAAAGAAATAAAATAAAGATTGATAATTTTCCAATGATATTGTCGTCACAGATGTCTAAATCACAAGCATGTTATAGAAGCGACAACAATTTCTTAGAACCAATCATTACATACGTAAGTTTAATTTAAAAAAAAAATACTCATTAATTTAGTTATTATTTGTATGAAAAAGAAATATCAAGGGGCTATAAGAGAAATGTAAATTACTTATACTTTTACAGAAAAACCGTATTATTTTAATAATCAACCTGACACAATCTTAGAAAAGTTTCCAATAAAGATAATCGATACACTTAACTAAAAAAGTTTGTGTGTGTGTGTGTTGGGCGGGGACAAAGAATGTATTAAAATCAATTAATAGATGCGAGTGAATGCACAAAGATAATTGATTTGCTCCACGGTTTCGCCTTTCTTCTCAAATTAATTTAGAAACATTTCAAAGACCTGGCTTATTTTTATTCTCTTTCTGATACATTTAATTGCTTTTTCAAGTATACTTCTTTCTAAAGAAAAGAGAAAAGTTTGCATTATTAAGGAAGTTCTATTATTCATTCCTCGGCAGATTTGAAGTAGCGGTATAAAGTAAAAAGAAAATCAAGCATGACACTGCATAAATATAATTTAAATTAATCACGATATTAAAATTTATTTTATTTAAGACCAAGTAGCAATAACAATTAAAATGTTAGAACATTTTATTTGATAAATCAATATTTTGAGGATATAAATATATGTTGAACATCATAAATTATTAAGATCTATTATTATTATTATATTAGAAAAAAACATTGAAAAATATAGCATTGATTTTAGTATATAAATACAGAACCACGTCTAGTTTGTAAATTCTAATTTGAAGTGAGTAAGAAAATTCAAATAAAATATCAAATAAGCAACATTGTACAGTATAAGTAGTCAGTACAACGAAAATTTCACAACTATAAATCTGAGTAATATGATATTTACAATTCAAATGGACAGCATAACATATAATTTCAAATTACAAACCTGTGCCTACATTTATAAAGTATTTAAGATTTTTATTATATTTATGTATTCATTCATTTGATTTATGTTACTGAATTAAAAAAATAACTTCCATTTCTGCCGATCACATACTTTTTTTCTTTTTCCAAAAAACAAGAAGGTTTTGCAATTTAAAAAAAAAAATCACTCATTTTATTAAATTTTGAGCGGACAACCTAATTCCGGCAACAGGTGTGGCCCATGTTATTATATAGAGAAATTTGTTTCCATAATTACTAATTACCATAATATCTATTAAGTCTACCGGAAAGTTCTGTCCTTTACAATTAATAATTTAATTAATAAGTTACCCAAAAAATACCTTAAATATTATCCAGGATAAATTTCCGACGTCAGTATTTTAATTTAAAAGGGCAGAATTTTCTAGTATACCTAATATATATATATAAATTAATGAACTTCGTGAAAATTCGCATTTTTAAAGTCAAAATATATATTTAAAAAAAAAAAAAAAAAAAACATTTTTTGAAAATACATATTAATTTACGCTTATGAATCTTCTGAATGTGAAAACGGAAAAAAAAAAAAAAAAAGTACATTAGGTAATGAGTAACTGTGTAAACAAAATTTCCCATAGATTAACTTGGGCTTTGGTTGTCCACGTAAGTCTGAAGTTACATTAAATAAAAAATAAAAAAATAAAAAATCAATAAGTAAAATTTATATAATTGTTTCACCTTTACCCGAGACCGGAAAGGTTATCTCAACTTTTATGACATATAACTCTACGAAACTTGATATAAAAACAGCCGTTATAAAAACGCGTTTCTTAAGATGTTATTTATAGAGAATAAAACTGCCTCTCTTTGAATATTTAGCGTTAGTTTTCTCTAACATGAAAATCGGCTGCATTTATCATAGTAGATATTTTAATAAATAGCAGTTTTAATAAATTTTTCGTACTGAGTGAATTTGTGTAGAAAATATAGAAGAAAGGTTTGCAGTGATTACAGCATACTAGTTTTAATTTAAAATGACAGCAGGCTATTACTAACATGCAGGTTTAACTAAAAATAAAAACACTGTATAAATCTAATTGCAAATTTTGAAACTTCTAAAACAGTCCATATCTATGATAGCCCAATGGTTAGCGCTCTGTTCTTCAATTGTTAGGTACCCAATGAAACCGTATCTTGACGCTAAGTTGATAGATGAAATTAAATATATGTCAACGTTAAAAACGCTAAAACTAAAAGCAAAACCCGCATCCAACAGTTTCAGTAGCATTAAGCAAACCGTCATCAGTGTAGAATTGCAGGTGAATCTGTCTTTCTTGTTATTTTGCACTGATGACATCATACTAAACGCTACTAAAATTGTGGTAAAGTGAATTTTGTTTCTAATTCTAGCGTTTTTAACGTTAATATATATTTAATTTAATCCTGGGTATTCTTGGCTCAGGAATAGATGTTCGAAAACCACTTTAAGCCGCAAGTTGTGGTCTAATGATCCTTAATGTGTGCAAAAAATTACCATATAAGCAACATCTCACAAATCCTCTAAGACAGTAGTTTTGTTTAAAATAATATAAGAAATATTAACTAGAAATAAATATTGTATTTAAAGAAAAAAAAAATTAAAAATAAGAGTATTTATTTCGGACGTAGCCTAAATAAATATTCTTAGTGAGTCGAATGTATGTATTCTTTAAGAGTATCGTAATGTGTCGAATACTTCTTTAAACCATTTTCATAGGAGTGGAGTATATAACATTCTGACACATTTTGAAAGAGAATTTGACTATTGAACACCGAAAATCATCCAACTAATTCATGCAACACGTTATTGTTCAATTGAATCTAATTTTCCTTTACAAAAGCGAAATCTTAATCGTGTAAAGAAGCCAGCTGCTGTTGTCATCTAAAAGGACGGATTTCTTGGATAAATAGGGACAAATAAACTTACTCAAGGCGACAAAACGTATTTCATTAACTTAATGAATAAGATACCGAACAAATAGATGCTATTGCTAATAGTGATAGATAGCGCAGAATACATGATATAGAAATACATTCTATAGAAATTATTCTAAGACTGAAGCAGAAAACTGTACTATTTTGAACGAGTTAGTACTTTGAACATATTTGCAAGCATTTGCTACGAATAAAGCAATAGAAAAGGTAATTATTTAAAAAAACCGTAGTAAAACAAAAGGCGTTTTCAAGTCCTTGCATGGTTAAATGTGTATTCTCATATTTTTGTAAGCAGGGACTGATTTAGACCGGGGCACACATTATTTACATTTACACCATTATTTTTTAAGCAGTACTTTTCTCTTATAATAAACAAAAAATTCTGATTAAAAATTATTTTCAAAGAATTCTGGTGTCTAATAACCATGAGTAAATTCGATTGTTTTACACCGTTAATTTTTTATAAAAATAATTTGCTAGTGAAAAGGCGGCATTTCTATGATATGCAGTAAAAAAATAATTTAAAAATATTCCGGTGAGAGAGTGCCCCGGCCTAAATCAGGCTCTGTTTGTAAGCAAATATATTACTGGCAATTATTTTAGTTGCAAGGACTTATTCATTCATCCATCAAACATGTAGAATATCAATAACAACAAAATAATAATTAAACCATCTGTTTATTTCTTTATATATATGTGTGTGTGTACTTTCTTCTATATTCAATGGAAGAAAGTATTGGATACGTAAAAATTTTCGTCTTCCGGTTTTCAATAGATTTATTCGTTTTGAGAGGTTCAGAACATGATTTGATCATTTTTGGAAATATCTGTCATCCGTCTGTCTGTATGTGTGTGAGACAAAAATTTTGTGGCGACTGTATCTTAGAAACTACTGCACAGAGCTTCATATAAATTTATATGTAGATGCATCTTGACATAAATTAGTTCTAATCAGTTTTTGGTGCCAATTGTTCAAAAAGTGGCTGTGCTATACAGCGATTTCCGCAATTTAAGGAAAGGCTATGTCTCAGATAGTACTGCGTATAATCAAACAAAATTCATATGTGACAAGGCCATTATAAGACATTATGCTGATTCAGTTTGAATGCATATCGGCCAACAGGTAGCAGTGCTATACTACAACTTTCTCCGCGGACGGGAAGGCTATATCTCAATTTTAGTCGCATATAAATGTTCGAAACTTTATATGTGAGGTAACCATTAAGAAAACGCATTTCTTAAGATGTTATTTATGGGGAATAAAACTGTCTTTCTTTGGATATTTAGTGCTTGTTTTCTCTAAGATGAAATGCGTCTGTATTCATCTTGCAAGATAAATTGAATAAATTATTTGTACTGAGCGAATTTGTATAGTAAAATAGAGAAAAAAAAATCTTGTTGTGGCCAAAACATAGGGTAAGTGCACTAGTGATTGACACTTTTAGAGCAATCTCTGATGTTTTTAATGTTCTAGTCATCAGAAAATACTTTTAGAAATCTTAAGTTAGTACATATGGTATGAAAGACATTCAGAACCACATATATGTTAAAATATATACATTCAATATTTTTTTTTTCTTTTTTTATGAATTTTTGTTTGACACCCACTCAGTGTTCCAGTAATTGACACTGCTAGTTTTTCATTTCATTAGTAATTGGCCTCCTATGTTCCAGTATTTGGCACTGCTAGTTATTCATTTTACCAGTTATCAGCACCCTATGCTCCAGTGTTTGATATAAAATGTTAAAATTCATATATGTAAAATATATGATTTTCTTATTTTTCTTATTTATTAATTATTTCGGGATAGATGTCAATTACTGGAACATGCCAATCACTGGAGCACCTACCCTACTAGGTTTTTTTTTTTTTTTTTCCCTCAAAAATATAGTGTATATCGAGTGCAGTTCTCTAGAAGAACAGAGAAATCCAGGCAAGGTTCCTTTACTACGTGCAATTAAAAAAAAAAAAAAAAAAAAGAAAGAAAGAAAGAAGTCTTGTGTTTCCGAATAATATCTATATATTACGCGATGATTGGTTTATATTTTGACTAAATAAAACACTTGCAATTAGAGAAGAAGAGAAAAATAACGCAAATTATTATTATTTTTTCTTTTTCCAGCAGAAAAAAAAATCTTAAGAAATTACTGATGAGATTATTGGCAAAATGAAACGGAGATATAGGGTAGGTGCTCCAGTGATTGGCATGCTCCAGTAATTGACATCTATCCCGAAATAATTAATAAATAAGAAAAATAATAAAATTATATATTTTACATAAAAGAATTTTAACATTTCATGTCAAACACTGAAGCATGGGGTGCTGCTAATAACTGGTAAAATGAATAACTAGCAGTGCCAAACACTGGAACATTGAGTGGGTGTCAAAAAATAAATAAATTAATTAATTAATTAATAAAATAATACTAATTGTTATCAAATGCATATCTTTTAACATAGATGTGGTTCTGAATGTCTTTTATGCTATATGTATTAACTTAAGATTTCTAAAAATACTTTCTGATGACTAGAACATTAAAAACATCAGAGATTGCTCTAAAAGTGTCAGTGACTAGAGCATTTACCCTACATTACATTAAAAAATTTAAAAATATAAAATTAAATATAAGTCCAATTTAAAATAAACAAATAAGTAAATGAAAATAAAAATGAATGTGTCAGAGACCGAATTTAATTTAGTACGACAGGATTGTTTTGTATATTACTTATATATAGTGTCTGTTCTGCCATATAAAGGCATAATAACTGACACTAGCATAAACCTCCGTTTGTATGCGTTTATTGGAAAAGATTGTGTCTATTGTCATACGGCCTCTCGCCATAGTTGCCAACTTTTACATACTTCTGTAACAGTTTTTACTGATTAATCAAAATAAAAATTCCCATTAAAATTTTCAAGTAGACAAAAAAAAAAAAAAAAAAAAAAAAAAAGGGTTAATGTCTCTCATAGTATATTGTTTTGGATTAGTTCTTAAATCAAGATCTATAATTTTTAATAATTCGAGAAGTTCTTTCCCACTTACTGAATTAATATCTATATTAAATCCACCAACAAATAAAACAAATGAATTATATCTGTACTAATAAGTATAAAGGATTTAAGTCCAAAAATGTCGATTTTGAGTTAAGTACATAGTCAGACTCGGAAAAAAATTCTCTATCGATTGGTATAAAGGATTTAAGTCTATGTCCTTTAGTCTTGAAGAAAATCCATTGGTAAAAAAAGGTTCAAGTCAGAAATTTACCATTCATGTATGGTATAAAATATTTAATTCAATTTTTTCCCGTTATTAAATGAAGGTTGACAATCACTGAATGGTGTAAAGGGTATACGTCAACGAAATACCTTTTTCCTAATCGATTCTTCGGATTAGTTTTTAGTTAGTTTAACTTTATTTTTCGTCTCCTGAAAAATCAAGAATATGGACTTAAATACTTTATACTTATCAGTACAGATATACATATTAGAAATACCAGTTCAACTGCACGATAGGAAGCGGGTTAAAGTTTAAAAAAGAACTATGAACCTGAGTTGGGGTCGAAAGCCCAGTTCCCCATCCCTAATTTCATTCTTGCTTAAACATTGTATTATCTTCATAGTTAAACATGCATGCAGAATTTCAGCTCAATTGGATGTCAAGAAATGGATAAAAATTCAATTCTTAGATTTGATCCACACACATAAACCAAATACGAGGATAAACTAGTATGTTATATGAATCAAACTTTTTCCTATATTCCCAAACAAATTCACTCCGTACAAATAATTTATTAAAATTAATTTAAATGATGAATGCAGACGATTTTTTTCTCATAGAAAAAAGCCAAAGAAAATTATTTTTATGTTCTACTAACAATATTTTAAAAAATGTTTTTTTTTTCTAACTGAAAAAAAAAAAAAAAAAAATTATAACTTTGTTTTGAATTATCGCAGATCAATGGCTTACAGATTTGTTTTGAAAGTATTGATGAGTTATTTTAAAAGATAACTCATATACTGAAAAGTTGCCAGAGGTCCTTCTCCCCATAGGGGGAAGCGTTGTTCAAACATAATTTTTTTTTTTTTTTTTTTTTTTTTACTTTCTCTTACCCATAAGGTAGAGAAAGTATTGTTTTCGGGTCAAATTTTCGAACGCCAGATTTTGTTATATTTACATGTTCTGAGGTCCCCTGAATACGAAAATCATGTTTTTAGCAAATGGTCTGTGTGTATGTCTGTGTGTCTGTCTGTTATCAGCATATCTCAAAAACAAATTATGGCAGAAAGTTTAAACTTGGTATTCTAAATGTGTATCATATAAGGATGCTACAGTAAGTTTTTCGTTAAGTTAAGATCAAGCAAATGGTTCGTGTACAGGGACAATAAAGAGAATTCTAATACATTACGTCTATGGGGGAAATTGCTGGTAAGTAGAGTTTAACCTCTATGGATTGCACTAAACCGAATGAAACGAATATATGGCTGAATATCACATAAGTGTGCATTTTGGATTTTTTAAAACTTTTTTTTCAAACTTTGTATTTTAATTTGAATTTTTGAAAATAAGTCCGTAAGTACATCTTAAATAAATTCTGAGTTTGACAGAGATCGAACATAATTTTTTAAAATTTTATTGAAATTTTTCAATAAAAATTTATAATTTTAATTATCTTATAAAATCAAAATTACCATTTTAAAATTTTTTTTTGTGGTTCAGATTCATTAAAAAATACAAGACTTAGGCTTTTCTAAAAAGTTCTTCCCATTTTAAAAAATAAAATAAAATAAAAAACCCAAAAATTTTAAATTTAAAAAAATAAATAAATAAATAAATAAATTTAAATTTATTTTTTTATAAACATAAATTATATCAATGGGAAATATCATAGACTGCATACCTCTTGACTATAAACTGGAAATTATTAGTTTACTTGCATTAAATTTTTAAATATAGCATTTAAAGATGTCAAAAATGATGTCACTGAAATGACTGGTTTGTCACTGAAATGACAATGTTTGTCACTGAAACGACTGTTTGTCACTGAAATGACAATATTTGTCAAAATGACTATTTTTCACTGAAATAACATTGTTTGTCAATGAAATAGAACCATATAATATTAAAAATGGAACATATTAGAACAATAGAGAAAAGATTGTGAAGGGAAAAGAAAGAGCAATAATGAGAATATCAAGCAATTTTATTGTATTAAAATCCTTGTAGTTACAAGTTTAATGATTAACTGAATTAAATTCAGAAAAAGCATTTTGAACATTATTAAAATCTTCATCCTGAAGTTTAAAATATCTATTTGAAGCAGGTTCGGGAGAATTCCTAATTTTGCACAGAATATGTGGCGCTTGAATTTCATGGACATCCTCTTTGTCAGGCCATGCAAATTATTTTTTCTGCATCTTGCCATAAATGACACAAGTAAAATATTTTGAGTAACATTCTCAATGACACCTTAAAGGGGGCAAAAAAAAAAAAAAAAAAAATTAAATAAATAAATAAAATTAAATAAATAAATAAAAGTTTGCTTTTTTAATTGTATCTTAATATTAATGTCCTATGTAATTTTTTTATATTTACCTGGATACCGGAAAGTGTACTTTAAATATTTAAATATAAAGCTTATCCTACACCAACAAATCTTTTAATTCAAAATAAAAAATTATTTAAATCCAGGGCTTACAAAATAGTAAATCTGCAACAAATGTCATTTTCGTGACGTCACAAAAATGACCGTCACGAAAATGACAAATCGTCAATAATTCGTTCTGTACTGAAAAACATGCTTTCACTAAGCCGATATCGTCACATTTTCTTCTTCTGGTCGTCATTCTATATTAAAATAAAACTTTGTTCTAAATTTTATAATAATATTTTTTTATTTTTTATGCATCTCGAAAATGACAAGCAATAAAAGTACGCACAGCATGTAAACAATAAAAATAATGTTAACTCTTACCTGTTTTCAATTTTCTTGAGATTTTTTTTCCCCACATATCGTCAATGTTGATTTCTGATCTTAAACTTTAAAAAAAGTGAATGGTGGCACCATCCCTTGATGATATATGAAGTTTTTTTCATGTGTCACGAAAATGATGTCAAGACTTGCATACAAGCATTTTAATTACACATGCATGAAAATTAACGTAATTAAAAAGAAAAAAAAAATTTCCTTTGAAAACAAATAGTTTTTTTTACAAGAATTAACAATTATTATAATTATCATTTTATTTTTTTTAGTAAAAAACATACTTTGTATGTAAACATTTGGTCTTGGAGACAGTCACGAAAATGACGATTATAAGGTTTAAAATTCTCTAAAAAATACTGAAATTGCTATAAACTCACATTTTATGATTTGATGCTTTTTTAAAAAGGTACTTCTAAATAATAATAATAAAATTTTACAATTTATTTGCTTAAAATTAATAATAAAGACCTGAAACACTAAAATGCACATTTATGTGATATTCAGCCATATATTTTTTGTAATTGAGATAGTCAACTGGGAAAAAAAAATTGTGTTTGTAGGGTCCTCGCCTCCCCCCTCGAGGGGAGTAAATTTTCATGATGGGTATCTTTCGAAAGGTCTCGCCAATACCTTTAAAACGAATGGTTGAACCATCGATCTGCGATAATTTAAACAAAGTTATCGATTTTTTTTTTTTTTTTTTTTTTTTTTTTTTAAATATTGAGAATAAAATGGACTTTTTTTGGATATTTAGTTTTATACTACTTCTCTAATATGGAAATCGTCTGCATTATCATAAAAGATAATTTTTTTTAATAATAATTTTAATAAATTATTTTTTAAAAACAGAATTATTTTTTAATAGCCGAATTAAATTCTATATAAATGTCGGTGCATTAATAAAACGGGGGTTTGAGGGGGGCGGTAGCCCCCCTCACACAGAACTAATTATCATATAAAACTCTTCCGAAGCCTAATTTGAATTGTTTAACACAGGTTTACAAAACAGTACTCGTTATCTTACCTATTAATCTGCAACCTGTATTTATAGTATTAAATTTCAGGGTAAGAGAAAGTCGTGTGAGTGACACACCAGATTATTTCCTTTTTAACCATTACTATTATAAATAATTACTACTATAAATAATTATTCTTAGTTGTATAATGATTTTTACGATTAAATTCGAAAATTTTTACGAGACAAATACTGTATTCTATTAAATGTAGAAGAAAATAATAACACCCTGTAAAAAGAAAGCCTCTTTCATAAAATTATGAAACAAAGACAGTTTGTACCAGCTTACTCATACTGAGCATAGTTTACGCCCATGTGCATACTTACATAATAAAAACTTAATTACATGGAGCACTAACACTCAAGTTTATCATTTGTAGTAAAATAAAACTGTAATTTTCAGACACATTTCGTAAAAGAGTTTTAGTGTTAGACAATAAATCGTATGAATAATTTATACAATTCATTGTAATTATAACACTGAATCGCCTTTTTTATGTACCGAAACAAAATGCAATGAATAGAAACCACCTGTCATTACCATTAAAAGAGCAAGTTTTCTCTAAAGCACTTAATTAAAAGAGACAAGCTTATAAAAATAATAGAACTTACTCCAAGAACAGTTACGTTATTCAAATGAATTAAATACTGAATAAACCAGCGCATTTTTTAATACGGTTAAATAGTAAAACGGTGGAAAAAAATATATTTAAATTATACTGTGTTGATATAAGAGTAAAGAAAATACTACGAACTTATGTTAAGTATTGAGGAAGGAATATTTATAAGCAACAAATATAATTTATAAGAAGTTATAAAAAAGCACTACTAAACTGGCGTTTAAAAGTAATAACCAGAAAACTTTAAATAAACACCATAAAATACAAGAACTCGTAACAATTGTTTCGTGTCGAAAGAAAACGCGTTCCTTCGTCAGGCGAACAAAGTAAGCACGAGTGCTGTCACTTTGTTTGCAGCACACGTACCAACTTTATTCGTCTTACTTCTATATTTTGTTATACAAATCTGCGCAGCACAAATTATTATTATTATTATTATTTTCCACTATGAAAGCAGGCATTTTTCATCTCAGGTAGGTATTACATTAAATGTACATCTGAAATGAATTTTAACCGTGCAGATGGCAACTTTTCCGTTTTCAAAGAAATTTGCATTATAGTAGCGCCACCTATCGACCGATATGCACCAAAATTGAATTAACATTATGTCTCATAATGCTGTTTTTACATATCAAGTTTTACTCGATTCTACGCAATAGATCATAAAATATAGCCTTCCCCTAAATTGCTGAAATCGTTGTATAGCAGCAGCACCTGTTGCGCAATTGGCACCAAAAGTTGATAGGCAAGGTGTATCTAAATTTATGTCAAGGTGTATCTAATATATATTTATATGTAATTTTGTGCAGTAGTTCCGGAGATATAGCTTTCCCTGAAATTATGGAAATCGTTGTATAGCAGCGCCACCTGTTGAGTGATTAGCACCAAAAGTTGATAGGCATTAACTTATGTCAAGGTACAGCTACATATAAATTTATATGTAATTATGAGCAGTAAATCTTGAGGTACAGTTGGACAAAAAGTTTTGTTACACACACACACTCAGACGCACAAATATTTTCTAAAAATGGCCAAATCGTGTTCTGGAACTCTATAAATCCATCGAAAACCGGAAGTCGAAATTTTTTACGAGTCCAATACTTTCTTCTATTGAATATAGAAGAAAGTGAAAAAAAAAAACTAACCTGCTCTTCGAATTGAGCAGGTAGGACTTGCTTATTTTCATGTTTATACGTAATGTTCTTATTGAGTTTTGATTAACTGAATTTTTTCTAACAAGCATTAAGAAAAACAATGGTCAATGTTTTACCTCAGCGATATTTTAAAATAAACATTATAGACGTGCATTTCACGAAATATACTTTTTTCTTAATTTTCTCAGTCAAAAGAACCACTTCATTTTAATCATGCTCATAACTATTTCTTCTAACTAATAAATGTTTAAGATTCTAGGGAGAAAAATTAAATTTAGCGATTTTTTTTTCCCCTACGTCTATGGAGCATAAATTCCAAATAAAAGCGGAGCTTGGCTTTAATTGGAAATTCCAAATGAAAAACGAATTCAGATATTTCTTCTAGAATGAGAAAAACGTTCGAAAGCACACTTATATTCGAAATACTAATTAGATTTATATTTGATAGAAGATATATTTTTCCACTTAAATGTTTAATCGTGCGAATATATATTGCAGGATGTGGAGCTCATTAATTTAATTAAGTTTAGATAGGTAATTGTCTTCCTTTAATGTTTTTATTAAAGCATTTATTTATCTCATTATGAAAAGCATTCTTGCGTTACAGTTCAGGCGGAATAATACTAATAATTATAATAATAAATTATAATGTTTATTGAAAGGTTTATTGATTGTTTTGATGAAAACATTATTACGTCAACAGAATCGACGACGTAATACAATGTCGCAACGTCCCACAGTGGTCGGAATTTCAAAAAAGCTGGCCAAAAGTCGAAATTAAAGAAAACAAGTGAAATTGTGATGTATATATATGTTTTCGAGGTCGCTGAATCCGAATCTGACATTGGTTTTTTGAAAACTTCAAAGGCAAACTCAAAAACAAGATGGCGGATCCAATATGGCAGACAAAAAATTAAAAAATTAATATAAGATGGATAATTCTTACATTAAGGGGTTTTTGAGGGCACTGAATTCAAATTTGACGTTAGTTTTCATAAAAAAAGTGATATTACACTCAAAAACAAGATGGCGAATCCAATATGGCGGATCAAAAATCAAAAAATTGATAGATGAAGGATAATTTTCACATTTAAGGGTTTTTGAGGGCGCTAAATTCAAATTTGATATCAGTTTTTATAAAAAAAAGTGATCTTGCACTCAAAAACAAGATGGCGGATCCAATATGGCAGACCAAAGTCTAAAAAATTAAAAAATTAAATTAAAAAGTAAAAATTAAATTAAAAAGTTAAAACGCTTTTACACATACAGGGGCAGGCGGGGGCACCCAATTCTTTAACGGCTGAATAAAATGGACATCCCTTAACACTCTCCACTTTGAATCAATGCGGGATCTTGCGCGATAAAAAAGTTTCCATACTTTGAAACTTTTGGTTATGTTATAATTGAGGTTAACTTCAAAAAGCCGCTCAGGAGATCACTTGATGGAAAAAAATAGGAATACAGCATAAATATTATCTACTAACCTCCACAATTGTCGGCCATATTTTGTTGAATGTTGTTGTTGCGAAATTTTCCGAGAAACACTATTTGTTTAACTGTTAAAATGCATTAACAATTAAAAAGAAAAAATTGTCACGTTTTCCGCCAGCCTACACTTAGAAATATGTAGATAGAATAAATTTTCCACCTCACAGTTTCATTCAGTGGCTCCCTCTGAAGGTATTTCCGCGGTACTTACGTCTAAAAACGCGCCTAAATTTTTCGACTTTTGGCCAGCTTTTTTGAAATTCCGACCACTGTGCGTCCCTATTATGACTCAATACACGTCGCAACAGGGATAACTAAATTTAAATCACAGATGATATAGCATAGTTTTAATAAAAGTTTCAATAGAATAAATTCATTTATTTACATTTTGAAAAAAGAAAAAAGAAATAAAAATAATAAAGTAGCATCACTTGTGCTCGCATAACAATTCCCTATAGTTTTAACATAAGAAATTACTCCTACGGTAGATATTACTTCTATAAAATTCAAAAATTCAAACTATATAACAAAATGCAACCAACTTCGTTGCTTACTTTATTCTATTCTATTTCTTAAAACAATTTTTATAGATGCCACACGCACCACATAAACTTTAAATTTTACATCTACTTTTTAAGATAGCACGCGATCATGTTTTATATAAAAACTAAATCATTAAATTAATTTTTTTACTTATTTTTATTTCATTTTGCACGCGCACTTTTTATTTCCTAATTCAAAATCATTAAAAAAAATCTTTTTCGATAGTGTTCGTTTCGATACTGATTATTGCTAATTTTCTTTTCTTTTCCTTAAAAAAAAAAAAAAAAAAATGATTTTGATGAAATTCAGGCAAAAGCAGAATTTAGTTTAGGACGGAGTACTATTAGTTTTTTTTTTTTTTAATTATTATTATAACATGGCTTTCAAATTATTCAATTATATTTTCGATAAATTTTAGATTTTGATAAATGTCCAACTATAGAAAAATGACACCGCAAAAATCCTAGATTGAGACTAATAGTCCTCAGTCCTAAAAAGTAAAAATTCTGTCAAAGGCAGAATTTAGTTTACTGCGGAGGACTATTAATTTCAATCTGAAATTTTTTTATTATTTTTTATTTTTTAATTTAATTTTATCTCATTTTTTTAACCATAAACTGGGCCACGTACTTTTGAAAATGACTGAAATGCATTAAAATGAATTGTTGCCACCTAAATTTCATACTTTAGTAAATTTTAGTAAAAATCTGATTGTTCTATCGAAAAACTGTTTGCACCCCTCGATTCAGAAAAATCGCTCCTTTCATTCGGTACCAAATTCGAAACGATAGGACTGATATTTCTAATTTGTTTTGGTGTTACACAAAACTGGTCTACAAAAACTGCCGACGACGTTTTCACCTAGATTGAAACTAATAGTCCTCCTAGTCCTAAAGAGCTATCGTTCATTCTTCGTTCAATTAGGTTGCTTACTAGTAAAAGGGTGAAAACTAGTACCAAATTTCTAGGTTGCAACTAAATTGACCCACTGTGTTTTTGGTGAAAAGTTGAAACATAAGTTTTTATAATGTACAGTACAGTATACCAAAAAGTTGAGGAGTCAAATAATAAATCGAAAAGGAAAAAAAAAAAAAAAAAAAAAAAAAAACAGCAAAACAGTCTTAAATGCAATGTGCAAGTGTATAAAAAGCATTATGCGGAAAAGGGATTAAAGAAAAAAAAAAACACTATGTATGCGAATTTTAACTTTTTGAAATAATGTAAAGAAGTACGAAGAAATAATATAAGGAAGTTTTTGAAATAATACAAATATTTGAAGAAATACTTCAAACAACTAATTTGGATACCATAAACATACCCTCCAACATCCCAATTAATATTCCGTAGTATTGTTAGTCCCGTCCTTTTTCTCCCACCAATAAATTTTTAGAGTAATATTCTCCAAATGCAATTGCGATTAAATGAGAAAAAAAATACTCTAAAAATATGCTGGTGTGAAAAAGAAGGCGGGAATAACAATACTACGGAATATTGATTAGTATTTTGGAGGGTATGACCATAAATGACAAAATAAGAAAAATGTTTTAAAGGTATGTTTTATTCTTCACTTTATCTTTTAATATATACTGATACCAATTACATTAATATGCGGTTCTTTGTTACAGGATAACAACGAAACTATTTACGAATAGGTACTAGTTCTTAAAAACTTTATACAACGACATTTCTAACTTTAAAAGCAAAAGTAAAAAAGTAAAATTACAAAGATTAGAAAGTCAAACACTAAAGAATGACAGTGTGAAACATGGAAGTAGAACTGAAAAGAATTGGAAAAATCGGAGAAATAAGGAAAAGAGAAGGAAAGATGTATACTTAAATTATGGGCAAACAGTACAAAAACGTGATAGGGTAGATATTGAGGAATCTTTAAATTTCATTTATAAAATGCCAACGTAGCGATTTGCTCAACTGTAACGCTCGTACTAGACAGTAAAACATGCTTCAGAATATAAAATTTTATTAAAACGGGGTTACATCGCAGTTCTTAAATAATAGTAAAAAGAATAATGATATAGACATATACATTTGTTATAGAAGAAAATATAAAATATTAAATAACCAACATTTAATAGAATAAACTGCATTAAAACAAGAAATTCACATATTCAATGTGCAAGAAAATGCAAGAAATAAAAGATATGAAACATGATTATAATGTAAAAATTTTTAAAATTGATGTAGTCAGAAACCATAAAAATGATACCAGACAGAAAATATTAATTAACCTAAAAAACGTTTAGGCTGGGAAGTCCTCAATGCAATCTATTAGGGAAGTCCTCATCAATGCATTGTGGAAAAAATAAGATGTTTCAAGATTTACAAGCAAAAACAAAAAGTAGCTTGGCTCCCTACATCTTGACAAGAGAGAAAAAAAATTAACCACTGTAGTTCTGAATATATATATATATATATATATTGCAGCATAGTAGAATTAAGAATAACAAATGACTAAATGCCACCAAAATCGTCAATAATGAGAATAAATTAATTTATAACTAATATATATATATATATATATATATATATATATATATATATATATAATGATAATAAATATTTTGTTCATTACTTTGGAGCACAGCAAAAAGTAGTGATTATTATTTTGAAAATTAATTTTCAGAATAATATTATTGCAGTATGTTGGGAATGTGGATTCTACTCGAATCGAATGAAACTACTTTTTAAGATTTAAAAAAATTTTGTTTGCAATTTCGGAGGAAGTTAAAATTACGTAATGCTATTAAAGTTTTTTTTTTTTTGGGGGGGGGGGTGGGGGGGGATGCCACTATAACATTTCAGGCAGCAGTATAGCTTTCATTTGTCAATAAAACTTTTCTTAATTAAAAAAATTGATTGCTGTTTTAAATCAAGACAAGATTACATAATTTAGACTAAATCCTTTCAAAAATAAAACCCAGAATGCCGCAGTCACATGTTAGTTAGTAATACAGCTTCAGTAAAATAAATAAATAAATAAATAAATAATAAAATAAATAAAAATATAAAATAAAATAAATAAATCTTATTATTATTATTATTACTATCATTACTATTATTAGTATATTATGTTGAAATTACGTAGTTGTACTTAAAAATAAATAAATAAATAAGTAAAATAAAATAAAGTTGGTTATTTTAAATCAAGGTAAAATTATTGAATTATTATGAAATATGCAATATACAAATATTTTGTGTCAAAATGATTAAGCATGGCCCTTAAGGCGAAATATGTAGTAAAAAAAAACGGCAATGTATCAACAAATTATATAACGCACACAATAAAAGTGTTTCAGGTAGAAATATTTAAGTACGAACCCTCATCAGATGAGAAAGTATTATATTTACTTACAAAAATTTCATTCATCACAATTCAATAACAATTCGGTGCATTTTTCTACAAATGATTTCATGTTTTTATATTTATTTATTTATCTCCCTTTTTATGGTATTACAAGTTAACAGACAATTAAACGTAATTTAAATGCGTTTATAGTTGATTTATATTTCGTTCAATTCCCAAATGTTTCTAATACGTAAGACTGAAATATTAACAAATAAAAATGCAGTACTACTCTTACTTTCTTCATAATTTATCTCGATTTTCTGCAGAATATATTGAAAGATTTATTAATAGAACTTTAAAAAATGTCTGCATTCAAAATGTGAAATATTACATTAATTTACATGCAGAAATCGTTTCCGTTATGCTTTCTAGCAATAATTCTTCCATTTTCTCTAGAGACAAGAAAGATGTTTGTGAGTGGGCAACTTCTCGGCGAAAATATATTTTCAACGAAAAATCAAACGCACTTTGTTTAAAACTTTATTACATTCTGTCAAAAAAATAACTTCGCAATAAGTACGAATAAAAGATCACCCCACTTAACAAAATAAAATGTAGATAAAACTCAGAAGAAATTTCCTCCCAAAATAAAATAAATTTGCATATAGCTTTATATAAAATGAACAAGTAAAAAGGATAATGAGAATTATCTATAGGTTAAGAAGCGTTTTTCAATATTGCTAGAAAATTACTATTACATTTTTGTAAAGATCAAACGGTGTGCCTATAAATTACTCTCGTTATTCACAAACATTAATAGAAATACTTTTCTGTTAATAATAAATCATGTGTAGGAAACATTTTTTGCATGTGAAAATATAATAAATTTTGTTTTGTTCACAAATGTTAACATAAGTGGAAAGATAGATAACAAAATAACTGGTTTTAAGGTTACGAAACATAATGTGAAATGTTACAATTCTAAACATAGGCACTATTCAAAAAGCAAAATGCAAACTCATAACGGAATCATCGATAAGGCGCTAAAATTGTACGACATGTAGACTTGCAAATGATTGCGACCCAGGTTTGCAAATGATTACATTTCAGCAAATATAGTGTAACCACGTTTCCTACGCCTAGCATTGAGGATGATTCCAGAGGCTTGAAGGGGTGTCAAATTGACCAACAAGTTGGAATTTAGTAAACATTCAGTCATTCAGTGCTCCCTTATCGCTTACTTTCTCTCAACGACAAGGGTTATCAGCCCTATTTTAACACTGGACTCGTTGAGTCTGTAATTGCGCAGAGGCTCCCATAATCACAAGAAAAATTGGATTAAACAATATGCACATCGTGGACGCTTGTAACATCATTTACAAAGGATACATAAATATGGCAGCGATGGCTGTTTTCATTATGTTTTTTCCTGCTTTTTTTACGAGGGAACAAGAGTCATAAGAAATAAGAGTGTCAATCAAAAACGTTTCTAAGTTTGACAGAGTAAGAAATGCAGATTGAAACTAATTAGATATATTACCCCAGCTAAAAAAAACTGCAAATAATCTGAAGGTATTTGGAACAAAAATCATAAAATCTGCAGAATAACTGCAGTTTAAAAGCAAAAAATTTGTATTTTGGAAGCAAGTAATTTTTTCCCCTTAATTTTTTTTATTGTTCCAAATACTTTCAGATTATCTGCAGTTTTATGCAGCTTTTTTTCCTTTTTTAAAGTTTTTCTGGAGAATTTTTTTTTTTTTTTCTTTAAGCTGGGGCAGATTATCTTTCTCAAAAATTGGTGTGCTCCGTCGGATGTAATCAAGACACATCGAAGCAAATATGCAGTTGATGGTCCCAAGGGGGACAGATTGACCAGCAGGTACGATTTCATCATTCTCGTTTTATTACTGCATGAGAAGAAAGGCATTATTGTGCACACGAAAAAGATGGATCACATTGTGACATTAAGAATCATAGCGCAAGATATAGGGTCTGTTATATAACAGTCTACTTCAGCACATGTCCTTAGACGTCGTTTACCACACACAAGAATTTTAGTAAGGTGCCCTTTTGAGGGGAGCGTACTGCGACAGTTAGATCACACACGTTTGCGTCTGCAATGATTCAATGAACACCGAGTATGCCCATAGTCCAGTCGCATTAATGTGACCACCAGTCATGAGCCAGAATAACAACCTTTCGCAGCGCGGACCGCTACGAGACGTGCAGATAGAGAGTCAATAAGGTTCTGGAAGGTAATCACATGAATGTATATCCATGCCCACTCCAGTTTTGCAGCCAGATGCACTTAATTGCACGATTGAGGATTCATGGCGCAAACAACCCGATTGAAGTTGTCCCACAGGTTCTCGATTGGGTTTAAATTTGGAGAGTTTGGTGTCCAAGGAATACGGTAAAATCAAAGACACGCTCATACACTGCGAGTTTTATGACACGTCGCGTTGTCTCACTCGTAAATGCCATCGTGCCGAAGAAAAAAAAAATCTGTATGTGAAGGTAAATATGATCCTCAAGGACAGATGTGTACTTCTGTTGATCCACTGTGTCTTCCACAATGATGAATAGACTCAGAGACTGCCAAGAACACATTCCTTAGACTATAATGCCCCTTTCGGCAGCTTGACTTCTTCCAGAAATTGTTGAAAAGTCTTAGCTTTCAGAGGTTTCACAACATATACGCACATGTCTATTTGTTAGATTGAGCATAAAACATGATTCATCTAAAAAAGCTGCCATTTGCTACTCAGTGAACACCATAGCTGCAGTACTTACGTGCAAATTCCAGCCCTGGTCGCTGATAAACAGAAGTTAACGAAGATGCTTTAACCAAGCGTCTGTTGCGGAGGCTCATTTTAGATAATGTATTTTTCCTATGAAGGATATACTTTTACCATGACGACATGCGAGCAGTTTAAAAATTAATCATTTCAGAAATGCTTCATTCCTTGGTCCGGAAGTCAATGATCATGCCATTTTGGACGACGGACAAACTACATTGTTCCTACATTATGACAACAACTGCAGTGTATTCTGCTACCTTATAACAGCCTTTATATACCCTTCCATGCTAGTATTGCCACCTTACTTCTGTGAATAGTTATTTCAGGTTGATGCCGAAAGTTGATGGTGGTCACATTAATATGAGAGGAATATGTATAAACTAAAGACACGTCATTATCTTTTCAAATGAATAACGTTTCTGACAATAACACCAAGACGATCGTATCAGAGGGAAGTGGCACCATGGTGAAAACCTGTATAATTTTTACATTGGCATATATATTATGATTTTGGGTGGTATAAGATTTCATTTTCGCATCAACCAAATAAGTCCTTGCATAGTCAATTGGCTTTAATTAATTAATAATGATAATAATAATAATAATAATAATAAATATAAAAAAAAGACACATGAGACGTTTTAGCGGTACATGTCACAGTAACATATATACTAAACAGCCAGTGCTACATATTATATATATATATATATATATATATATATATATATATATATATATATATGTAGGTGCATGTAGGTATACCTGTGGGTGTATGATAGGGTAATGCGCAATCTCTATAAGTTACAAATCTTCCTCAATCAAACTCAGAAATGTTTTAATTTGCATTCGTATTTTTCTAGAAGCATATTGAAACTTTCCATGCAAAAATAATGCCTATAGAAACTATACATAAATTCCTATATAGAAAAATATTTATCTGCCTATTTTTTACATTTTACATACAGGATGGCCATGATTAAACTTGGCCTGTTTAGCGCTCTTCGTAGCTGTAGCCAAAATGCAGATTGAATTGAATATTTGCATCTAGAAAATTTTAAAGATGAGCTCAAAGATTTTGCAAAATAAATAAATAAGTAATTCAACTGGGAGGGAGGGGGGGCATACATTAAAATAAACAATCTACAAATTTCAATACCAACATCTTCATTTATTATTGCAGACATTTTTACCTTTTTAGAGATTGTTCAATATGGGCCACCCTATCCTTAAGTTGTAAAATTTGCAGCCAATGAACAATGTATTCAACAGCTGATCGCCAATGGTCGGCTGCATATGCATTGTTATGTGGTCCTTCAGGTCAGCTAAAATTACAATATTTTCATTATGAACCGAACACTTTAAATGGTCACGGATTAAGATAAGAAGAATGGGTCGACCAAGAAGTGGAAAATGAACGGATAATCACTTTGTCATCTGAAAACATTTGCCGCAAAAACCTTTGTAAAATATACGAATAACAGTTTTAAATGTCGTAAGGTTTAGAAAATGTTAAAATAGGCCCCAGTTGTTTATTCCATATCATTTCAAGCATTTTGACAGTAATGCGCCTCCTAGCGAAAAATTTAAAAATTTTATTTATTTTTTTCTTTTGCATTTTTTTTCTTTGAGTGCATCCTTTGAAATGTCTACATAGAAATTTTCAACTCAATCCTCATTTTAGTTACAGTTACAGAACCCTCTTGATAGGCCAAAGTTAATTATGGCCACCCAGAAATATTTGTACATGGAACTAATGTGCCCATAATGTGCATCTACGCTGAAATGTTACTCATTTGCATATCCTACCGGTATACGCTTTGTACAGTTTCCGCGTGTTTTGGATTATTTTTACAATAGCAGTTAACCATAACTTCGTTCACGTGAAAAATTGATAAAAAGTAATTTATTAGATTAAGAAGAATTTTCACCGATGATGATGAAAATTATAAATAACCTATCTGCTAATTAAAACTCAAGCACAAAACTAATAGCAAAAATAGATTTCTGCACTGGTTTTTAGTTAATTACCTAAAAGCAGAAATTGGCGTGAAAAAGACTGCACATATAAAATATATCCAATATTTAATTACATAATATACAGATAATTGAATTCTCAATATATTTGAAACAATAGAAATTTGCGTTACCGATTTAAATATGTGGTGTGATCTTTGCACTTTTTCCCTTTATAATTTTTTCCGTAAGGGTATATTTTGTCTTGACTATAGCGTCAACTTTTACAACTTCCATAACAAAAATTTAATTTTATATCTACATTACAATTCTATATATCGTTTAAATATAAATAAACGCAAACATATTCTTCGACCACATTTGATGAAACCATGGAAGCATCTGCGCAAGTGCTAACTCAACGAGTCCAATGCTAAAATAGGGGTGACAGTAATCCGACTCAGAGAAAATGAGCAATAACAGAGCGCGGAATTTCTGGATGTTTTCCAAATTTCAAGCTGGCATCCCTCCAACATTTTGGACGCGTCCTCACTGCTAGTTTTAGGATATGTGGCTGCACTGTAGTTTTTGTTTTCTTCAAATATGAAACCAATTAAATGAGATTTTTTTTCTTGCAAATATATATTCCTTTTTAACCGTGAGATTTTTTAAAACTTATTTGATTTGATTTTTGACAACAAACTTATACTTTGTAAGAAAAATACTGTTTTTACGAAAATATCCAATTATGAGATATTGGTATTACTATACGTTTTGAAATTTCCTGAATTGATTTTGGCTACTTTCGCAGCTAAATTAGATTGAGCAAATATACAAAATAAATACGATACGGTAAAGTATTAGCAGTAATAAAATGTGTTGAAAAACTGGTGCTAAATGATGAAGAACTCTGTAAAAGAACACTATAAATTGCAAAAACACGTAACACCTTTTTTCAGGTCGATATAACTGCGCACGCCCTTTAGCAGAAGAGAAAAAATATGAACTAGAGCAGTATGAAACCAATTTGCACAACGATACTTTTTACTGCATTCGGGCTTACTTTTCTCACTTGATATAAAGCTGTGGTCAATAATTTCGATCTGAAATAATTGTTGTCTGTTTCTGCACTTTATGGTATACTTTCAAAGTTCTTATTTTCTTCATGGTGACTATTTGTTCAATAATATTTACATAAGCAAAAAATAATAGTAACAAAGCAAACTTTTCAATCCAGAAACTAGTTTAAAAATTCCACCCAATTTGATACAATATTTTTATTTAAAATTATGAGAAGAAACTTAGGATATTTAACACTGGATATTTAATACTGGATTTTAAATACCTGCAACATCATTCCAGATAATGCTCTGAGTGTAACTAGGCTGTATATGCCAAAATATAATCAGCATCAATTTACATCAAGATCCAAGTAAATTTTTAATTTTGTAGAATTCTTCATCATTTCGTGAGATAGAGTGCCCAAAAATTTCCGCAATATACACACATACGCACAGACAGATATTTTCTGAAAAAGGTCCAATTATGTTGAGGACTTCTCAAAACGTATAAATCCATCGGCAACTTGAAGCCAAAAATTTTTCCGAATCCAATACTTTCTCCTTATATCTTGTACATAGAAGAGATTTTGTATGTAGAAAAGTAGACGTGATCTAACTTTAATATATAATAATAATAACAGGAGGCTTGGCGTTGGAATATTAAAACCCGAATAAACTACTACGTCAGAAACGTCAAAGAAAAATATTTGAGATGCATACAGCTTTTTCGGTAGCGCAAAAAGAATTCTTTTTGCACTGAAGACGGTACGCTTAAGGCTACCAAAACAGCTGTATGCATCTCAAATATTCTTCTTTGGCGTTTCTGACGTAGTAGTTTATTCGGGTTTTAATATAATAATAATAATAATAACAAAACAATCTTTACATAGTGCCGAAAATATTTTAAAAATGCAACCATTTGATAAAATATTCATAGTTTACAAGTATAAGCAAGACACTTTAGCATATTTAACACCGCAGCTGAAATACTACTAACGTCATTCCAGCAAACTAATACTCTGAGAGCTTACTGAATGTTTTTCCAGAAAAAAAAAAAAAAATAAATAAAAGAAGAAAGAAGAAAAGACAGCAATAAATTATTAGCAGCATAGTTAAATATTCATTATTAGTTTCAAGCTGTTCCTCCGGAGTGATTTCATCCCAGAAAGTTGAAAATTTAATTGGTCAATTTGTCTGAAAATTAAATATTCATTCTCTCTCTCTCTCTCTCTCTCTCTCTCTCTCTCTTTTTTTTTTTTTTTTTTTCTCTCCTCTTTTACTATTTTCAAATGCAGTTAGAAAAGATTTAGCATTGTAATTTAAAAACAAAATATTGTTATATACTCTTCCTGACATATGCAGTTTATTTTCCTTAATTATTCTTTAACAAATGGTATAATTTTATTCTAATGATGGTCTGTTTGCTTTCAGAGTACTTTTTTTTTTTTTTTTTTTTTTTTTTTTCCACGTTATTTTCGTTTAATTAAAAAATGCACTTTATGACAAATGCTGTTGTATAATTAACCTAACAGATGCAGTGCGTTTTCTTTAATTATTCTTTCCGAAATGCAATAATTTCAATTTAACGATTACTTATTTACATTCAGTGAGAAAAATTTGCATGTTAATGCAATTAAAATATTATTACCTATTTAATCTGATAGATGCAGTTTATTATCTTTGATCATTATTTCACAATTAGTACAATTTCACATTAACAATTATTGTTATGACTGCTAAATTATGTAAAGAAAAACAACAAAACAAATTTGATATGACTATAAATCATTGAAAGCATTATTAAATACTTATTGACTATTTAAAGTTGTTTGAAAATGTCGTCGCCTGTAACACGGTTTTGTTATGGAAACTACTGAATTAAAATTAATTTTACTTTTGAAATTTCATTCATCTTTAATTACTTACTAGACGGCTTTGACTGTTTCGCTTAGTTACTGTATTAACAGGAGTTTTCAATAAACCTTAATCACTCTATTTTAAATCACTTTACCCATAAAAACTTTAAAAAAAAAAAAAAAAAAAATATATATATCCATTGAAACCGTTTAAAACTTTGCTTGGGATACCTGTTGGCTTCGGGAGCGTCTTCCTCGCCTTCATCGTATCAGTTACAGGCATAGATATAATAATAAGACATAGATTGATCATTGAGAGGGGAAAAGTGATACCTTTTTTCCTCGGGAAAAGACGGCCATTTTACTCTCTTATGAATGTATTTCCAGGAGTGAATATACATAGTAATACACACAGGTAATTTAGCAAATAAAATTTATGCACTAAAAGAGAATGAAAAACTCCAGATACCCCTTTTTCTTTCTTTTCGTTTTCCCCTTTTTTAAACTATACTTCAGTATACTCATGTATGTGCACAAAACTGTCTTTCTTTCGGCATTTATTATTATTATACTTCTTTGAGATAAAAATCGTCTGCACTCATCATGAAAAATAATTTTAATAAATTATAATATAATAAATTATTTGTATTGCGTAAATTTGTATAGGATTATATATGGAAGAAAGTCTTGTGGTGACCACAACATACTAGTTATATATTAAAACTCCCGCGGCTGTTAACTACATTTAAAAGAATTTTGAGAATTCCATATTACTTACTCATATAAAATATTAAAAAATATTAAATTTTTAAAAAAAGTATTCCATTAAATATGAAGACAGTAACTATTTCATAATAATAACAAAGCAACTGATTATAAAAATTATATTTTTTCATAAATTACTTGAATATAACTTATATATGGAAACCTATCCCATTTCTTTCATATATTTATTAGAACACTTGAAAGCCGCGTAATATTTCGGCATTTTCAAAATTCATTACCATTCTATTCTATTACTATTTTCGAGTTTTAACTCTCTAATGGCTGATGCCAAAAAACTTTTTCGGCATCAAAAATCTTTGCTCGTTAACATGGAGATGATAGATCTATATAAATTACTATGTCTATGGTTACAGGTCCTTACTGCTTGCATTTGTGTCTAAACCGGACATTTCACTTTAAATGCTAACTGAATGGCAAGTGGTGCTGCTGTTATTCAAGAATTACGTTTTTCAGACAGAGATTTCTCGAACAGATTATTATCTTCACCTTCTAACATATGGCAGAACCAGACAATTTGCCCAGCTACCAAATTTTAAATTAAAAATAAATATATAAATAAATAAAAACTAATAAATAATTCGAAAAACGGGCTTCGAGGTGGGTGCAGCAGAAGAGGTCAAAGCGGACCCTCATGGAGATTTTTGTAGTTCTGCGATCAACCGTTTGCCTACAAAGTGACCGACACGCCTCTAAGTTTAATTTTTCTTTTCGTTCTTTTTCTTTCTTTCTTTCTTTCTTTTTTTTTTTTTTTTTTTGTCATTTCTCGTCATTCATATAGTTTAAGATACTGTGAAGACATTGAAAGATTTTTTTTTTTTTTTTTTTTAATCAATCAACACATTTTCTATTAATTAGTTGCAAAAAATAACACACTGGCTTTTGGAGGATCGAACCCAGGACCTTCGCGTTATCAACATGACGCTCTAACCAACTCAGCGAATGGGCCACAGAAAGGTTTTTCACATTTACGTTTCTATCACCAGAGATCATTTTAGAAATTTATATATTTTAAATTATTAAAAAGAATACTAATAAAGAATTCGGAAATCGTGCTTTGAAGAGATCCTAAGAGGTTAAAAGGGACCTCCATGCAAAATTCTGTAATTTTGGGATCAGTCGTTTATATACAAAGCGATGGACATACACACATCTTTTTTTTTATTATTATTGTATGTAAAAATTTGATAACATTTAAACAAACCGCCAAAATTTACACCTATATATAAAACAAAAATAACTCATTCAAAATATATCAAAAGATAAAGAAAAAGCCAGTTCCGATGTCTCTTGAAAAAAAAAAAAAAAAAACTCTCAGTCAAATAAACACACACAAATATAGATATAGATATGCATATAAACATACAAAGATCGGTTAAAGAAAACTATTGGCATCAGGTCAAAAGGAATAAACGTATATTTAAAATTTATACAAAATATTTTATTAACAAAAATTGAATTATTCTTCACGAAAAAACAAATTATTATTATTTTTTTTTTTTTTTTTTTTTTTTTTTTTTAAGGAATACTATTTATGAAATTCAATTTATCTTCAAAAGAAAAAAGCTGTGAGAATGGTTTTAACATTTATTTAAAATATTATAGAAATACATTCAAAAAAAAAATCTTCATAAAAAACTAATTACACCGTATCTCAAAAGTTTAGACAATCAATAAAATTTATATTAACATAAAATATAATAAGGTAGAATTAAAATTCGTGAGATAAGTAATAAATAAAAACAGTTTGCTGATATATACATATAAATTATGATCAAAGTTTGAAATTATAAAATGTACATTAAATTACATAAAAATGTGCTGTCCCAAAAGTATAGACACCTGTAAGTGTTTTTGGTTTTACATTTATAAAAGTAACTAAAAACTTACTTTTAATATTGAACTGTATTGTACACGACACTTTATAACATCAAATAACACGTTGTTCCATAGAATTAATTAAGCATTGCATTACAGAAGGAAATATTTCATACCACGCTTTGCCAATTGCAGTTTTTAAGTTATTTACACATGTATATTGCTTTCCATTTTCCTATATTTTTTTACGAGATAAGATCCCCCCATATGTTCTCCATGGGATTCAAATCCGTACTAAGTGCTGGCCAGTCTAAGTGATTGATATGGTTTTGCATAAACCACGTTTTCGTTGATCTGGAGGTATGGATGGATGCCCAATCTTGTTGGAAAACACAATCCGGTCCTGCTAGCAAATCCATAATTGGCAGTAAATTGGTACGTAAAACATCCTGATAATCCTCTCATTTCATTTTTCTGTCCGTAAATCCTAAGAAATGTTTGCCCATTGAAACAAAACCTTCCCCAGGTCATTACGGATCCTCCGCCTTGTTGCCTGATGAAACAGTTCTTTGGTTCTTTTCTTAAGTCATACCAGTAAAATTTATAACCGTCAGGGCCGTCCAAATTCCATTTCTTTTCGTCACAGAAGATGACAGAAAGCCACTTTTCACCGTATGACATATGCTTTCTAGTCCACTTTAGACGTGCATTTTTATGTCTCTGTTCTAAGCAAGGTTTTGCTTTCATTCTCCTGTAAACAATGTGTTTTGAAGCTTTTAATTCTTCTGTGTGATACAGTACTTTTTGAAATTCTGGAAGTTGATGCAATTGAACGCACAGATAAATTATCAACTGAAGCCTTTTTTAATAACATTCTATCATCACGTAGCATTGTTTTCTTTGGTCTTCCGACTCGCTTTCGAGTATTCAATGTTCCACATGATCTCAAAACTCTATAAATACTGCTCAGGGATCTCTTTATTCTTCTCGATATTTGTACAGGATTTTGTACTTGTGCTTTTAACTGTAAAATCTTAATAATTTCATCTTTAGAAATTTCTTTAGAACGTGGCATTTTTATCAGAATACGCAGTAAACGTCTTTTCCGAATCACAAACAAAACAATACATTGAACTCATTAAATTATTATGCTAAAAATACAACAGACGATATTTCAATTAAAAGGAAATATTATTCTGCATTTATAGAAGCAGACGAGAAAAAAGAATATTTTATTCACTGAACAAAAATGTAAAAGAAAACATGTAATGCTGTATTGTGTCTATACTTTTAGGACAGCACATTTTTATATAATTTAATGTACATTTTATAATTTCAAACCTTTGATCCTAATTTATATGTGTATATCAGCAAAACTGTTTTTATTTATTATTACCCATCTCACGAATTTTAATTGTACCTTATTACTTTTTTATGTTAATGCAAATTTTATTGATTATCTAAACTTTTGGGACACGGTGTAAAATAGCTTCATTAATTAATATCTGTATACTTACAAACTTCATATGAACATCATTAACAGGAATTACTTACCTAAAAATAAGAAGAAAATATGTATCAGAAACAATATATATTTTACATTTAAAAATTAGTTTTCAAAAATTATATGATAAAAGTTTATATTAAATACAACAAATGATGCAATTGAAAAGACATTACTTCATACAATCAAAAGATTTTATTTTTAGTAAAATTAGTATCGCCCAGTGGTCCAAAGCTCGACCGATTTTTTATTATTATTATTATTATTATTATTATTATTTTAATAAGCATTTAAATAATAAATATAAAACTTCAAAACTTCCGAATAAACAAAATTCGCAGTAATTAATCTATCCTTAAAAAAAAAAAAGAAAGAAAGAAAGAAAGAAAGAAAGAAAAACGAAAGAAAAAATTGTGTTTTAATTTATATGACGATTCATTTCCCTATGAACTTTGCTGTCTAATTCACTCTGCGTCTCAATGCGACTAATCAAAGTTCTTCGTCTGGGCATTTCAATAGCAAAGAATAAGTCCATATCGAAACAATGTGTCAATAGTTTGAAAAAAGTACAATTAAATTAAACTCACTTCTTTTGCTAGACAAGTAAAATATAAATACGCAGAAATAAAGCCACAAAAATAAGTTGAATCACAAGCCGTTGTATTGCATTTAATAAAATTACACATTTAGATTCAACAGTTTTCTTTTAAAGAAATTTTAAAAACAAAGATTACATACCTAAAATAAAAAAATAATAAAATAGAAACCTAAAAATAAGGGTATTTTAAAAGGTTATAGGAATCCTAATATAAAATAGTTACATTAATGCGAGAAAACTAGAGAGTAGCTGTAAGTATTGCGATAATGATCTGGATATATTATATTTATATCTTATATTATTTTACAAAAATATATGTTTTTTAAAGCGAAGTCGAACAAAATAAAACTAGATGCAATCTAAAATGATGTATGGTTTTTGTAAATTCCATCAAGATTCTGCAATAGAATTGCATGATCAACGCTGAAAAAGTGCATTGAAACAAGCAGATTCAATAAAACCTGAAAGACTAAGCCCATCAGCTATTTATTGAATCGCAAGAATGAAGATGGAATATCGGAGCATAACAATCAGGAATGGTTATAGTACTATAAAAACTCGAGACGCGTTTGTCTACAGAAGAAAAATGATCCACTTTATAAACGTTTCGAGTTTATTGATTTTTGAACTACAGCTATTATCGTTGAATCTGCTTCAACTGAAAAAGAAAACAAAAAGAAAGAAAGAAAGAAATAGAAATTTTGTAATATACAATATGGCATTGAGGGTAGTTTGGGAAAATTGAAATTAGCTTCTGTTGTGAGCATAATATTTTTTCCACAATTGCTTAAAGGATTGCAATATTTTTTGTAAAGCTATATGCAGTTAAGAATTAGATATTTCACTTCAACCTGATTAGTTAGGAAATTTTAGAAATTAATAATTTAATAACTTAACTCAGGGCAAAAAATGTCCTTATTGAATTTTAATATTCTAAAATTTATTAATGTGTATTACTTGATAAACGAATAATAACTTTTAATATAAATGTCGAATTAAATAAAAAATTTAACATTTATGTTACTTAAAAGTATAACGCATAAAAAAAAAAAAAAAACTGTCGATCATGCTAGAAATTTAGGTAGAAATCATTATTTACATGCGTATTTTCACAATACTTAATCATTTAAATTTTGATACGAAGCTAAACAAGAAAAAACATAACTTGAGAGAAAAAAACAACAAAAAAAAGTTTTTTTTTCCAGGTTTTATAACTGATTTTCCCTAACTTTTAATGAAAATTTTTATTTTCCCTGAGTTTTCCCTGACTTTTTTTTAACAAATTCAAATTCCCTGAGTATTCCCTGTTTTCCAGGTTTTCCCTGATGAGTATGAACCCCGTAATAATGCATTTTGAACCTTTGTCACAGAACAGCCTTTCACAGACTTGACTCTCTTGAATATTGATCTTACAAGGAATCATTCAAAAGGTGTCATCTTCAAAAAGTATTGAAAAAAATATATGTGATTCTACTCTTCAAAAAACACCAGAAAGTAAAAAAAAAAATATCGGCTGAAATGAATTACATCGACCACAAAAAATTATCAAAATTAAGCATTTGACAATTTAGCGCTGTAAGACGATACGTTTGCTAGCACCGAGATTGCCGTGTACGAACAGAACCGTGTTTTACTTTTCCGCCAAGTACTCAAAATCAATCGCCTATAGCAGTGTAAAATCGCCAAATATGCTTAATTTTGATAATTTTTTGTGGTCGCTGTTATTAATTTCAGCCGATAATTTTTTCACTTTTTGGTGTTTTATGAAGAGTAGAATCACACATATATTTTTTCAATGTTTTTTGAAGACGGCACCTTTTGAATGTTTCCTTGTTAGACAGACATGTTTAATAATATTCAGAAGCAATACAATTCCGAAATTTCGTTTATCACTTTATTCACGTTTACGGCAAATTTTATAGATTTTATTTGTATATTTTTCTGTATAGACGCCATATAAAAAATTTAAATTTTGTAAGTCTGGAAATTGATCCCCCTTTCTCCCGCGAAAATTTGGATCGATATTTAATAGACAGACTTTTTTTACGCACCTTTTGTAGTTTGTTATAAATACCATGGCACATTTTTAAGGAATTGCCGAGATCAAAGAATTATGAACCTTGTATGAAGAATAAAATAGATGTCTTTGTAATATATAATTACAGTAACTTATACATCAAACAAAATATTTAGCTGGTTTAATAAATATAAGATTTTTATCTTAAATGCCGAAAGAAATAAAAGAGTTATAAACAAACTATAAGAATAAAGCATTATTATATAAACTTATCAAATGTTCCATCCAAACTATGTGATCAACAGACAAAAAATGATTTGGCTCAAATCGATCTTGTGAGGACTCTAAGGGAAAACCCATAAACAATTTATTGAATCTCTGGATGGAAATGGAACGTCAAGGCATAATACTCATCGATATAATTTCCTTGCATAAAAACTCGAAATATGTTTATTATAAAACGAACGATTTTCTGATATTCTTCGAATCAAACTTTATATATATACGCATATACAGAGTGATTCCGAGGTCATGGGACAAACTTGAACGGGAGGTAGAGATCATCACAAAGATTCAGAATTGTATAGGAACACACCATGTTTGCAAACGTCATTTTAAGCTTTTAACCCTTTGCGGCGCAAGACAATTCGGATCATTTAAATTATACTGCAACCGGAATTCATGAACTAAATTAAACTAAAAGAAATTTTAAATTTTAAGGTAACCGACATTTTCTGCTATGTTATAAACGTAAATTTTTTCTAAAAAATTTCCGGGATGAATTTTTTCAGCTGGATCTTAAATTTTGCGTCCTCGCAGCGAGGACAGCGCGCGTTAAGGGGTTAAGATTCGGGTAATTTTGCATGAATATGGGATTGGCTCTCCAATGTTGCATTAAAAAAAAAAAAAAAAAAAAAAAGTTTTTACATGCTAATGTTTACACAAATAAATAAATTATGTTTTTACCGATGTATTTTATCGCAGTGATTGCAATAATACGAACATTATGTAGGATTTTGCGAAATAATGAATCAGGCAAGATTTTAAAATAGTAGTAGGCGGGTACAGTAGGCGGAAAATGGTTGTACACAGTAGCCCAAAACATCCAATTCTTGATTAAAATGACGTTTGGATTTGTATACAATTCTGAATCCTTATGATGTTCCCTACCTTTCCCCCATGACCTCGGAATCACTTGTATACACAGAAACACATACAGAAATGTAAATAAATTATCATCCGGCTTAAGCTGAAATAATTGCAAATAAATTATGTTCATTTTTAAATAGAAACATTTTTTATTGACAAATTTTGAAACCCTTGAATTTTTTCAAGGCTTAATATCGTTGGTATAATCATTTAAACATAAACTGAAAAAAAATATCTTTGCAGTAACTTTTTGTAGAAAAGATTCCCGTTGTTAAATTAGCAATGAAACTTCTCTAAGAACCAAGCTAAGAATAATTAAAAATAATACTGGAAATAAAGTAAAATTTTATAAAAAGAAACCTTGTAAAAGGGATGATTTTAAGATTCTGAAATTTGTGAAGGAGCAACAAAAGGGCCCTAGTTTTTGCCTGAATCACTCCTGTAAAACGGGGTAGCTATTCAATAGACGGGGATTTTTAAGAGGTTTCACTGTATATTTAAAGACATGTAAATACCATTAGCTGACACATACAAAGTAGTCATATTATATAAGATGAAATTGTAATCTTAGTGATAAATATTATGATAGCTTATATATCAAGTAAAAATATTTTGTTGGTTCACTAAAAGGAACACTTATCTTTGCCGAAATTAATCAAACAATTCTAAACAATCCAAAAGGATAAAACATAAATTCTATCAAGATATTCAAGCAGAATATGATCGGTGGATAGAAAATTATTTGACCGAGATCGAACCAGTGACGACTCTAAAAAGCAAAATGCATCGAAATTTATTGAATCAGTGGATGGAAATGGAAGAACATCAAGGCATAATAATAGGAGATAGAATTTTCATGCATAAAAACGTGTTGGTCAGAAACAAAAATGCAACTGCCGATTGTTTTACATTTATCGGTTGGTTTCTAAATTATAAATATTATCTTTGAATTTATTTCAAATTTTGAAATACGTTAGATAAAATCTTGTTATAAAATTTTGCAGGGGAATCTAGTTTAAATCAAATTCGAGAAAATTAAACTGTGGAAATAATTAGATTTTATATTATGGAGGATAATAATTGTACTAATCCATAATATATTTTATTATGGAGAGAAGTTTTCAGTGTGGCGTTCACTTCAGAGATATTATTATTATTTTTTTTTTTCTAATATAAATTCCACATAAAAATTAGCTTAAAATGTTGCTTTGAATATAATTTGGAATCGAAAGTAGAATGTGTTCTGCTCTATATTTTCCTTATATGCTTATAATTATTACATAAATTTCGTAATTTTATTAATCAGATTCATAGTTTATCACTATTGTTCACTTAAAAATAGTTTTTTTTTTTTTTTTTTTTTTTAAATGACATTTAACACAAAGCAGAATTTAAATCAGCATATATTTTCATAAGCATCTGCCGATTTTTTTTTCTTCCCCCCCCCCCCCCCACAATTTCACTGAAATTTAGCTGTTAAAACACATTGGGGGAAAAAAAGTCATAACAGCGTAAGCTACTGAAATATATACATACACATTTATAAGCTCATTTTTTTCCTTGTTATAAACATTTATATATTTTGGTCTTTAATACTATGCATAGTAAAATACAACCAACATATATAACAAAAAAAAAAAAAAATAAAAAAAAATAAAAAAATAAAAAATAAAAAATCCTAGTAGAGCCCTTATAAGGCAAGATGTACTAATATTGAAGCAGAAAAGTTTCTCATAAAACGTATTTCCAAAGGCTGAGATATAATAATCAGTCAATCGCGAAAAATGCACTATTACAGTATTACCTGCCAGAAAAAAAAAATTATAAATATTACATAGTAATAGTTTCATATAATAAGCATGCTATATATAAAGTAGTTTGGTTCATTTCAAATCATGCAGTAGAGCTATAGTTACTAAAGAAAAAGTGAGACATTCAGCATATCTATACAACCTTTTAGACAAAATATGATCAACATCAATTTATAGCTACATAAATAAATAAAAATAATAATAATAACAGAATTCTAGAATTTATTTCTTGAGTTGCTGCGGTCCTACTAATGTCTGAGACGTTCTTCTTTTTAAGTTGGTACGCGAGAGGTGGGAGTTCGAATTCACATCATGCTGCCCAACTCAGCCGGTCAAAATTTTACAAGTTTTTTTTTATTTTTTCCCTTGAAATTTGCGTGAATATGGGATAGGCAGTCTTAGAAAGCCTCTAAACGTAGGGCACTCCAAACAGGCCTAGGTCCTTGTAGATACCTGGTCTTAAAAATCTACACACTCTTGAGTTACAGTATACCCACACAATTTGCGTAAAATGTAAAATAAATCATGTTATCTAAATGTAAAAATTCAATTTAATAACAAAAGCTGAAATAAATACATAATCTAACACTTTCTTCAGATAAATATAATAATAAGTTTAAAGAAAACTTTTTTAAATAATTGAGCCATTATATACAAAAAAATGAAGCGATTGTATAGCAATGTATGTTTTAATTCATCGAAAAAATATCATAAACAAACATGATTTGTTGCTCTATTTTCACAATTTAATTCCACCGAATCATCAGATAAAATAATGATGAAACAGACAAGCATGAAATCAAACTCTTATCAATAAACAATATCGTAATAAAGGCGGCACACGCGCTTCATGAATAAAAACATAACACGGACTAACATTTCATAATTAAAAGTAATCGTGTATTCAATTCCCAATTAATATTAAATGAGTAGCGTTCAATATGTACAGAATGTGTGGAAATTTATTCATTAAGGGAGTTACATAAGTTTCGGAAGTTTACAAAAAACATATTTTTTCGATATTTTTTCTTTTTTTAATTTAACAAATCAAAAATTTTATTCAAAATTTTGAGCATTTAAACATATATAATATTTCTCTAACGTGGTCGAGTTACGATTACATTTTTTATTTTTTGAAGTGATACGATAGTGACATATTTTTAGTAAAATACGCGAAGGTATAAAATAATATTTATAGACAATATTTAAGCACGCGGACTTGGTTCAATGATCTAATCAGAAAAATGACGGCATTTGTCTGATGAGATCTTTTTATAGGAAAATTTATTTTAAAAGTTGCATCTTTACAATCTTTGCACGCGTCATTTTAAAGCTAGCAATACTTAAATATGTAAACAGAATATGAATTATTGTCATAAATTGTCTAAAAAACGCAATAATCAAAAGTATAATCAAAATAGGTAGTAGTTTTTTTTTTTTTTTACAAAAAAATTATGTATAAAATAAGTAATAATATAAATAAGTATATAAATAAGTAATAATATTATAGTTTTAAAAAATTAAAGAACACGCTTTTATAGAAATGTGAACTAAAAAAGCACAAAATATCTATCTTAGTATTAAAATGCAGGGTAAGAGAAAATCGTGTGAGTGAAACACCATGATATTTACATACATTTAAATCTTTAATTAAAATAACTTAGAATTAAACAAAAACCATTTTTTAAAAATCTCCCGTGACTGGGATCGAACGCTGGACCTTTAGGTTCGTAACGCGGAGCTTTACCTCAACGCCACATCGTTCACGTAGGGAAAGTATTTTTTTACAATATAAAATTTTTGTTTGCTCCCAGAGCAGTTACAAACATACATACAAACATACATACATACAGGTGAAGCTAATAAAAGCGTGTTAAATAAATATAGTTTAAAAAAAACTAAAAAACACGCTTTTAAAGAACATCAAACTAAAAAGTGAAAAATAATTCTTAATATAAGCTGAAAACAATAATGAACGAAAAATACTAGTATAATTGTGAAAAAAGCGTGGGTTGCTCGATGTACGAAAAATATGGCACAAAGCACCCCACGCTTTTTTCACTATTATATTAGTATTTTTCGTTCATTATTGTTTTCAGCTTATATTAAGAATTATTTTTCACTTTTTAGTTTGATGTTCTTTAAAAGCGTGTTTTTTAGTTTTTTTAAACTATATTTATTTTTCACTTTTTAGTTCGATGTGCTACGAAAGCATGCTTTTTAAACTATATTTATTATTTTATTATTTATCACATAAATAACTACAGTATGTAAGTTTTTAGTTAAAATTTACACACAATCGAAAATATCCCCATTCGACTTGCAGGCCTCTTAAATCTATCTGTACCAATTTTGAACGGCCTAACTGTATTTCTATTTGTTTTTGCCCCATACCCCCCCCCCTTACACCATCACCCCCCTACCCGCCCCTCCTAATAATTTTACAAATTCAAAAATATCCGCATTCGATTTGTAAGTATCGAAAACCTCTATGTACCAATTTTGAACGATCTGACACTATTTTTATTTTTTTGCCCCCCCTCCCTCCCCCCCCTTCTTGCCCCTCCTAATAACTTTACACAATCGAAAATATCCCCATTCGACTTGCAGACCTTTAAAACCTATCTGTACCAATTTTCAACGGCCTAACTGTATTTCTATTTGTTTTTGCTCCATAGCCCCCCCTTACCGCCCCACCCCCTACCCGCCCCTCCTAATAATTTTACAAATTCAAAAATATCCGCAATCGATTTGTAGTATCGAAAACCTCTATGTACCAATTTTGAACGATCTGACACTATTTTTATTTTTTTTGCCTCCCTCCCCCTCCCCCACTTCTTGCCCATCCTAATAACTTTACACAATCGAAAATATCCCCATTCGACTTGCAGACCTTTAAAACCTATCTGTACCAATTTTCAACGGCCTAACTTTATTTCTATTTGTTTTTGCTCCATAGCCCCCCCTTACAGCCCCACCCCCCTACCCGCCCCTCTTAATAATTTTACAAATTCAAAAATATCCGCAATCGATTTGTAAGTATCGAAAACCTCTATGTACCAATTTTGAACGATCTGACACTATTTTTTATTTTTTTTGCCCCCCCCCCTCCCCTCCCCCACTTCTTTCCCCTCTTAATAACTTTACACAATCGAAAATATCCCCATTGTCTTGCAGGCCTCTTAAATCTATCTGTACCAATTTTGAACGGCCTAACTGTATTTCTATTTGTTTTTGCCCCATAGCCCCCCCCTTTACCCCCTCACCCCCTACCCGCCCCTCTTAATAATTTTACAAATTCAAAAATATCCGCAATCGATTTGTAAGTATCGAAAACCTCTATGTACCAATTTTGAACGATCTGACACTATTTTTATTTTTTTGCCCCCCCCTCTCCCCCCCCCTTCTTGCCCTTCCTAATAACTTTACACAATCGAAAATATCCCCATTCGACTTGCAGACCTTTAAAACCTATCTGTACCAATTTTCAACGGTCTAACTGTATTTCTATTTTTTTTTGCTCCATAGCCCCCCCCCCCTTGCTGCCCCACCTGGGGGCTGAATTTCTAAAATTCCAGAAATTGGTTATTAGATAGTTGCCTTAGCTATATTTTAGAGTAAAAATTTCACGTATATCTATTTTTTTTTGTTTGGGATATATAGGATTATGCGAAATCACGTTTTACGCATGTTAAATCACGTTTTGCCCCCCTCCCACCGCCCCCCTTGGGGACCGAATTTCAAAAATTCCAGAAACCGATTTTTAGACATTTGTATTAGCTATATTTTAAAGCAAAAATTTTACGGATATCTGTTTTTTTGTTTGAGATATGAAGGATTTTGTACAATCACGTTTTGCTCCAGGAGAAGTTACAAACAAACATACATACATACATACAGGTGAAGCTAATATAAGCGTGTTAAAAAGCATCGCAAACATGGCAACGAAAATCGCCAAGGGGCTCTATACTAAAAGAAAGTCGCCGTGGGGGCCTTATACTGTAAACTATTTAAACTGTACTGCCTGCGCAAGTATGAAAAATGGGACGTCAAACACGAATTTTATTTTGAAACCTTTCTTTGAATAATTTTGTTTTCACTATCGCATAATATTAATTTGGTTCTATTAATAATTTGACTTCTGGTGAATTACAATTCAAATTGGTTGGGGAAATTTTTATAAGATTTATGAGTTTCAAGTCTTAAATGTAAATAAGAAGGAAATAAATAAATAAAGTGCGGAAATTTCGCACGGGTTTGCTAGTATTTAATAAAATTTTCATTAAAAGTTTTGAAAAATACAGTCGGTGATTCTTGGTTTATGGAGATCCTTCAGAAAAGCGGTGGACACGATTTCTCATGAACAAAGCACCCACGTTATTGAAATTTTGTACACTTCTACAAAATAGAATTGACTAAAGCTTGAACGTACGACCTTTTTTTTATTGTTATTTGAATTTTCGAAAGAGATGTATGCAAAAACAGTACAATTTTCTGCACATTTTACCCCAAGTATAGCCTTATAAAATAAGTTGTAATCGGAAAAAAAAAAAAAAAAAAAAAGAGAGAGAGAGAGAGAGAGAAATATTTATATTTAATGAAATTTAACTATTTTTTAAATGGCTGCTGTTTTGAGTTCAATATTTTGAATGAAAAAAATGTATTAGAGTACAGAAAATATGCTTTTTTTAGCCTTCAAAATTCGTGTAACACTTTAAAATATTTTAAGATTTATGATCAGATATTCAGAATCAGTCTTAATAGTATTAAAATATTTTAGAATATTATACTACTATGGATGAGAATTTTGCATAAGAGCGAAGATAAATTGAATAATCTTTTATCACAAAATTTTGAATTGTGAGTATCAGATTCGCTGCTTTCAATTTCTGATCTGCATTTCACACTTGGCTAGGAATTCTTCTAAATTTATTAGAATATTTGAAATCCTCAAAGATTTTAAATGTACGCCAATTACTCATTGGATTGTAACTACCTAAAACCATGTATATATATATATATAGTATTAATGCCTAAATTAGGCAAATCCAAATATATAAAATTCATATATTTATTTTTTTTTGAAAATACATTATTCATTAAGTTTTATTAATTGACATTACAATAAAATCATACATTGGTGCTCAACGATGAAAAAGCTCTCCCCTAACGCGTTTTTTTACACCATTCTGAGCTATTCCTAATTAAAAATAATCTGTCAAAAAAAAGTGTTTCAATTGTTTATTCTCTCGTTATTATTATTATTATTATTATTATTTTAATCTTTTGTTTTGGGTTTCATGTAGTTTTAACGCACATGCAACATTATTTAAATAGCTACTATCTAGAAATAATATTAATAAGTTTGATGTTAAATTAAATTAAATAAAAAAATCAGTAAGTAAAATTTATTGTTAAAAAAAATCAAATAGTAAAATTAATTGCTTGAATAAGTAACAATCAGTCTACACAAGTAATTTTAATTTGATGAAATTTTACTCGTATTGGTCTATGTCATTTCAGTGGTCTTAAATCTGTTGCTCACCTTTTACTCCGTTTTAATAACTTATTAATATATACATTTAAGATTTCATAAAAATTTAGCTTTTAAAAGATACATGATAAAACCAACACCACAAAAATAAAACTGATTGTAACACAGTAAAAAAGCTAGCACAGAAACTTTACCATTCATTTTTAGTTCCAATTAAAAGACAAAACCAATTTAAATTACTTACGCCTACATGAGTAAAAAGGACCATAAAACTTTGACAGAGAAAAACTGATGAAGGTTCTCAATAAATTTATGAAAAATGTAACAGGAAATAAGAATTGAATAAAAGTATGAAAAAAGGACCACAGGAATTAGGAATTCTAGATTTAGTAAATACAGTAATACAGTTTTTTTTTTTTTTTTTTTTTGTACGAAAATATTAATTTATTACTGTTGTTAAATCTGAGTTTTGTATAATATAGAAACAATAAAAAGTATTCACATTCTTGCCCTATAAATGTCTTATTACAATCAAAAAACATATAAGTTCTTATTATTAAATAAGAATTTACGTTCTTCCTTTAATAAAAAAGTATTTGCAATGTTTTATATTAAATAAGTTCATTTATTATTTATAAAATGGGGATTCTCTCATTATTATTATAGAAGTGTAGTTACATTTCTTAACCAATAATATTAGTGATCTATTGGATTTTAAATTATGAATTTAGTGGTTCGACAAATCGAAAAAATTGGCGACCGCTTATATAGATTAGAGGTCTGCACGGGCCGGGCTTACGGCCCGAGCCCGAGCCCAGCCCGGCGCTCGGGCCGGGCCGGGTTGGGCTCGGGCTCATTTTTTTGTGTATATTCGGGCCGGGCCGGGCCTGAATGAAAATTTCTCTGGGCCATATCGGCCCGAATCTTTTTCTGGTTCCCTCATTAATCAACGAAAAAGGAAAATGATAAAATATTTCTTCAGTCATTTATTTTACATAATTTTACAGGCTGGTATGTCACATAAAGTTCTATTTGGTTAAAAAGTGTCTATAACTTCAAATTAATTGTCTATCAGTCTATCTGTCCGAAATCTGATTTTTCGCAAATATTTTTAGCATGCTTCGAAATTAATATATTTTATTTAAAGTAATATTAGATGGTTTCCTATTCAAAATAGTATGCATGTCGGTATGTCACATAAAGTTCTATTTGGTTAAAAAGTGTCTATAACTTCAAATTAATTGTCTATCAGTCTATCTGTCCGAAATCTGATTTTTCGCAAATATTTTTAGCATGCTTCGAAATTAATATATTTTATTTAAAGTAATATTAGATGGTTTCCTATTCAAAATAGTATGCATGTCACTACAGTTTGCGTACATGTACATCACAAAAGAAATTACATACGTTACTGTGTATAAGGCTTTGTCTCTTATGATCTGTTGAGTTCAGGTGGTATGAAGGCTATAAAAATCTTTCCGCTGTAACTATTTCTCTAAGGCTCCTTTTCCTTTTCTCCAGTGGACGAAAGTAGCATCATTTTTATCATGGGCAAAAGCAACTTTTCTATTGAATATGGTTGGATTAACATTAAAGTTTTGTTTACCGGATCACATGAAAGATTCGGATATATTACGATATATAAGAGGAAATGGTTGAAAGTGCATTTTTAGTAGTATTAAGCATTTTAAATACCTTAATATGTTGTTTGATGAATGCTGATATTTTTTATGTGCCTTTCTGTTTCTCTTTGTGCCTTGTCTATAATAATGAATTTCTGTTTATATATAACTGCTCTTTTATATATATAGATTATCTTGTAAATGTTCAGCAGTTTTGTTAAAGAACGTACTATTGTTTGGTTATATAAAACCTCTGCAAAACACATACTAAAAATCTTTTCCATAGAAAAGCATGCATTTTTTTTTTTTTTTTTTTTTTTTTTTTGCATATTTTTGAATCGGGCCGGGCCATACACCGTTAAAAAATAAACGGGCCGGGCACGGGCCTCAAAATTCCGGCCCGTGCAGACCTCTAATATAGATACTGAAAACTGACTAAAGTGCAAGGTGCAACTATATGATCCCAGGCTTCCTTTGCGTACAAAAAATGACTTTAGAGTTATAAAAACAAACATATACCCTGTGAAAGGAGCTTTTTGCTAATAAATAAATAAACTTAATAAATTAAAATAAACTTAATTTAATTTAATTTTAAAAACTTATTTTAACGACTTTTTTAAAAAAGAAAAAAAAAAAAAAAATCAGAAAAAGTAAACGTGTTAGAAATGTCAAATAAAAGAAATGTTGCAGCACAAAGAAAATAAAAAAAAAATATTGCAAAAAAAAAAAATACGTTAATGCAAAATTAAATAACGAGGAGTTACAATCATGTTAACTTAGTTACAGATAAAACATGGAACAGTTACCTAATTACAACTAAAAAGAAACAAAAATGGAAAATGTTAATTGCATTGTATAAAATTACGTTAATGCAAGTGAGCGAAAAAGATAGAAATAGGAGGGAAAAAATAAAACAAGAAATAATCGAAGGGAGGATTCAGAATCTTAACACACGCTTTTTAATCTCTTTTCTCTTTTCTGTTTGATACAAAATTAATTAAAACAGCTTCAAACGTGTGCCTTTTCTCACACTGTTCGTCTGAATCACTAATAACACATAAGTTGTTTTAATCCAATTTTGTTGTTCTTTAAAGATTAATTCCAAACTGATAACTTTTCAACAAATATTTGAACAAGTTTTCTTTTGTAAATATTTGCAGGAATTTTAATTTTGATGTTAGAAAAATTTTTACGGTGCCATATGCACAGGCGTGAGTGGGACCCTAACAATTTGCAGGTTCTCTTGTAAATTGTAACATGTGGAAAATAGCTTATACAATAATTTTTCAAATTTCATCACGACTAAAGTTTTTTTTTTTTTTTTTTTTTTTTTTAAACAACTGAAAGTCTGTGAACTTCGGCGTTCTCCGTCCAAATCCTTAATCAAGTTCAACCTCTACTATTCATATTTCGATTGTTTGTATATATATATATATATATATTTGAATTAATTGCACCGAATTCCCAGTGTTGAATAATGATGATTAAAGTTTTATAAGAAAACATGATAAACTGCAAAAACATGTAATAATTGTTTCGGATTAAACTAATATAGCACGATCTTTCATCAGTCAGGAGAAAGGGTACATTTTTTGTCCGATGAAGAGTTAATATAATTTCATTTCTTTTATTTGAAACAATTGTTTTTCGTTTATACAATTTATGATGTGATCAATGTGATTTGTTATCGTACCTTGGGCGTATCATTAACATTTAAAAATAATAAATGAATAACAAGATGTAATCTTTTAGCATATATACACTCTAAGACAAAGGTTTAAAAAAAAAAAAAAAAACGAACGCACCAAGAAGGAGTAATTCAAAGTAATGCAAATTGGACACAAATTGATATGCATACAAGTTTCAACGGGAGATGCAAAATTTTAAAGTTTGGCGGTCAATAAAAGACACGTTACGCTGCAGCGCATCTTAACTGTGTGAATTTCGATTCCAGGTCATAAATTCTTTCAGAATTTCATTTCATGTAGGCAGTGACCATGCTTGCATACAAGTGCACGAACATTATACGCAGATGTCAGCATTTAAGAGAAGACGAGTACTTGGGCTGAAAGAAGAGTAAGTCGGTTGGTCTAATTCGTGAATCTCTCGATATTTGGACAGATGCGATGCCACAATTAGACGATATTGGTGAGTGAACCAATGTAAAACATAGCATCAAGAAGGAAGCGGTTGGCCTAAAAAGAGGACAGAACGTGAGAACCGATCAAACGTCAGAGTGGCACTCAGTGCTCCAGATTCATCATTATCAGAGATCATACGTGCAACTGGTGCTTCAATTTCTGCAAGGACTATTAATAGACGGCTCAGAGAAAGGAGGTTCACGGCGTCCCTTGCGTCGACTACAATTCACCTCTGTACACCAATAAGTCCGTCAGCAGCGGTGTCAGGCACATTCGACCTGGAATGTCACTGACTGGAGTTGAATTATCGTCAGTGATGAGTCCCACTTCTAACTGAGCCCCAACAACCAGCAAATACGAGCCATACGGCCTGACAACCAAGAGTGATGACCTGAAGTGCCATTTCATTTCATAGTAGGACCCTTTTGGTTGTCATCCACGGCACTCTTACAGCACGTCGATGATATTTTACGTCTCGTTGTGCTATTCTCATATCATGCCATCTTGGGCATACATTTTAGCACGATAATGCTCACACAAACACGGGGATAGTTTCTGTTGCGTTTGTTTGTGCTTTCCCAATACTACCTTGGTCAACAAGATCGCCGGATCTCTCCCTCGTTGAGAACGTTTGCAGCAATAAGAAAAACGCCCTATATATCTTTATTTCATTTAAGAAATTTTTCAAATAAAAATAAGATTAAAGTAAGTGTGTTAGTGTTTTTATGTTTACTCTGATTATAAATTGAAACATTCCATGTTTTTACAATAAAAGTAAGTTTTAAGGTAAGTTTTAATTTTTCTTCGCATTATTTTTCTTCGCATATGTTCAATGTGTCTGTAAACTTGATGCCTCATGAAAATAACACTTTTATAAGACGATAACGTACAGTACAAAATATTCAGTTAAAAAAAAAAAAAAAAAAAAAAAAAAAAACAGGAACATGCGTGTTTAAAATGTAATAATAAATACATCGTTAAAGAAATTTACTCTTAAACGTTTGTTATAATGAAATCTTCTAACACGAGTTGAACAATGACCCTCTATTTACAATCCAAAATGGGTTAAAAAAGGTTCCAATGGGGTTTATTGCAGAAAGAAATTAGAACTCTAAGTATGCCCATTTTGGGTTTACTCGGAGTTTCAGTTTGGATTCTGCTATAAACCCAAAATGGACAGATTATCTAGCCCATTTTAGGTCAAAAATAAAACTTTTCAATTTGGAACATTGCTTTATCCGAATATCTTACAACCCAATTTGGATAATTTTTTTTTACCTATTTTAGAAAAAATTTTGTAACACTATACAACCAGCATGGGCTTTTGCAGATCTAAAGCGTCAATTGGGCAGAATTTTTTTAATTATCCCGCAGAAGGATATCCGCCAATTCTACAATAATTACCAAGCTGAATAACTGTTTGCATGAGGGCTAGATGTGGACTAAAGCGTTATTAATTTACCCAATTTCTGAAGCTCTTTCTCTTGAATAAATCATCATTTTTTTCTAAATTGTAATAATTTTTCTCCACATATACACCACATCTACCGATTTTCGTCTCATTCGGATAACTTCTTCTAGGTACGTCTTTTATCTTCTCCTTCCTCTTCTTTTTTTTTTTTTTTTTTTTTTGTCTTACAGTGTATTTTAGAGTTTTATGCAGGGATACGTCGTTTTTTACTGATGAGCTGACATTAATTACTTGTACTTCAACAAAATCTCCCGAGACATTTAATCATTGTTAGAAACTAATCTTCAGACTGAAAAACAAAAAGAATGACAGCAGTTATTTTTCTGTCAACAACACGAGACGACTGCGAGGTACTTCCTCACATGAAAATTCTACACGGAAAGAAAAAAAAAAAAAGTCAGAGGGTTGATCTCTTCACTCGAGTAAATTGAAAACAATAGCTTGTTTAACGATAATGGATGACAGTTGCTTTCGAGAAATGCAGACATCATTTTGATACTCGTGTCGAGACAGAAACGAGAAAAGCGGAGAATAAAAGTTATGCTCAGGGCCCGACTTAGCCCAATTGGGGCACGAGGCAAAAACTTCTTTGGGCCCCCCCTCTGCTTTACTACTTCAGTAATGAACAACCGAACTTTATGGAGGTATTTAATTTTTTTTCACCTCATTATAGATCCATTTTATTTCTGACTGTTAACTCTGTCATCTCGCTTCGAAAAATTCATATCCTTGCTGACATTACGGCGGAATTCAGCTAAATTTTTGCAATTACGATGGCTCAATTAAGCCGGATTTTACACTGACAGATTTTACACTGTACTGATATTTTGTTTAAAAAAAGTTGATTAAAGAAGGAAACGTAAAATAAACTTTCTATTCGATTACTTTCACATCTTGGGGGGCCCCCTCAGATATAGGGGATCGGGGTAACTGCCCCGTATGTTCCTGCCTTAGTCAGGCTCAGGTTATGCTAATAATCTCTACGAGAAAACTAAGCGTGATCTTTGGTTTATTTTTCCAGCATTTAACCAAGACAAGCACTGAAACAGGAAAATTTGAATATCAGTATTTGTGATAAGTGAAGAATATTAGTCTGCAGAAATTGGGAAAGGTAAAATTTATTAAAATGATGATAATATAAAACTAAACATTATTTCTATTTTATTTTAAATAAATTAAACCAGAATAGGGAGTGAATTTACTGCCACTCAACTTGAGCGATTTCAACGACGAGCAAATTTCTCTCTTTCTTCCCTCCTCCTCCCCCCCCCACACACACAACATGCAGTCAGCCTTCGACTTTCGCATATTATTGTTAAATACTTAGAAATAGACAGATGTAGAAAACACATGAAAATTGTGTATTTTTAAATAATAATAATACTAATAATATCACTGAAATTGACCAATAATATCACTAAAATAAATATTCGTTGTAATGTTAAAATTATGGGCATCTGATACGTTTATAATTTAAAAGTATCTCACAAAAATAAATAGATAAAATTTTTAATTTCTGTTTTTTCTTGTAATATCTTTTATAAAAATTTTCTGTTTTATCTACTTTCACACTTTTCTTTTCTTCTCTTCTCCTTTTTTTTTTTTTTTTTTTTTTTTCTAAAATATATAGTTATATACTTTTGTTTTTAAGAGATAAAGTTCTTTATAAAAATTTACCACTTAAATATATACATATATATGCATATATTATATTATATTATGGGAACAATAAGCATGAGAACGAAAAGTAAACAGATGGACAATAACCACGACAACCCACAAAAGCCAATTTAATAATTAGTTAACTTAATTATTATTATTATTATTATTTATTTAATTATATACATATATATATATATATATACATAATTTGACCAGAATTTTTTAGTTTATATTTGAAAAAAGAAGAACACTCACTTTAAAATAATTCTGATAAGAATACAAACATATAGAAAGATAATATATGTATTCGAAAAAAAAAAAAAAAAAAAAAAAAAGTTATGAAAGAAAGTAAAAGAAGATAAATTTAAAGAAGGCTACACAAAAAACAGAAATTAAGAATTTTGATTGTTCTGGTTGTAGGCCCATAGGTTTTACACTATGGGTAAGAAGCCCAGTGCTGACTGACCAAAGCGCTTTCATGCGTTTTCTTTAGAAACTTGTTAAATGTTGAATACTATTCGTTTTCGTCTTTTCTGGATAAGAGTTCTATATCTAGAATCGCTCTCAATCACCCCTTGTACTTGAATACCTTCTCCATTGTGATCACCTTTTTACTGATATTAAAAAAATTATCAAGATGCAGGAAGGCTTCATTTCGCCGCCGCATTTTTGCTTGATATAAACATAAGAAAAAAGTTAAAATTTTCAAAAAAGAGAGAGGGGTTGGCGGAGTGGGAGAGAACACAAATCCCCCCCCCCCTCCTTCCTGCACAATCTCAACTGTGAAAGAACAAGAAAAACCATCTGGCATTGGTTAGAATACGCCCGAAAATAAACGAATACTGCCGAATTTTTTATAGGAAAACTACAAGGTGGGATACTCAAAAATGCAGAAAAAAGTATGAGGTTAAAACACACGTGCACACAAACAAGTGTGAAAAGAACAAGAAAGTCAAATTACAGCAATTAAAATAAGCACGATAAATAGTCAAGAAAAGGACACTGACCAGCAGGAAGGTAAATCTTGGGTCTCTGGAACTGTCTACAGAGCAGGCCACTTCTCGAGTTTATTACACGGAAGAGCAGGAATAAAATTTTGAACATCAAAGTCTGAAACATTTTTCTCGGGTTCTTCTCCCTTAATTTAACTTTTCTAGCTCAATTAAACATTCCTTGGACAGGGGTACAGAGTGAGATTTAATGAACTTAGCATGTTCGGCGTAAACTTTCAAGCTTATTTCATTGAAGCTAACTATTGCATCTGTGAAAACGTTTGCAATTTCGACTGAAGTTATAATTTTTTTGCAATATCCTTCTTTAATAACTGAAAACTTTTAATTCTCGAAATAGTGAATTTTACGAATGTCTAATGTGGGAAAGTAGAGGGTTGTCTACCTCAGTTTGCGATGTCTCAGCTATACCTTTAAAGTCAACCTGATATATATACTAGAAAACTCTAGTCTATATGTCCGATAAGTATGTACTATTGGAAAGAAAATAGCCTTTTTTTTTTTTTTTTTTTTTTTTTTTAAGCTACTATACAGATGATTATCTCACCTCAATTTTACTAAAAATGATGAGAGAAACTTTTAATATTAGTTTAAAATAAACTTTATTTAAATTTTCATTTGATCCGTAAATTGGATTCTACTGATGATTATATTGATTTTAAGAATAGAAAAATAGCAGGGGTTAAAAGAATTATTTGTTCGATGTCTTTTTAACATGTACCATGCTTAGCAACTATTTGATATGTATTTTTGGTACATTAAATTCATTTTGGATGTCAAAAAGATAAAAGCGATATTCAATGGAGTATTAAGGACAGGCGTTCCCCCCCCTCCCCCCTGAAACTGTACTTCATTATGAAACGAGTTAAACATATTCTGTAATAACCTTCCACACAGGCATTTTTTGATGTAAATTGTTATAGACTTTCTTACTTCATAAACCTATTTACTTCTAATTACTTCCTGATATACATTTGAAAAAAATTTCTTGTAGTATATAATATGTTATCAATAATATCAATACATAAAAAAGATTTTCTGAATGAGTAATGCAAATCATTAAGATGTTAAGAAGCCTCTCCACTTATCGTCCCCAGAAGCCAGAGCTAATGTTATTCTATGGAGAATTTCGCCCCATTATAAATTGTTTAATAGTTGTGGATTTTCGGAATGCGAAAACGGAATTTAAAAATATGTATTAGTTAATGAATTATAATGGGGCAAAATTTCCTATAGAATAACATTGGCTTTGGCTTTCGGAATCTATCGGTAGAGAGTCCCCTTAAGGCTCCTGATCTATAGACCTGCTAGTATAACTAGAAAGTTTGAAAAAATATTGAAAAATTTATAAATCATTATAAAATTATGTGATACTTTAAGAATAAATAAACGGTAAATTATTGGAGTAAATATTATTTTTCGTCTCTGCAGTGGAAAAGAAGAGAAAAATAACAATCCGTTGATAAATGCACTTCTGGATAACAGAGCGCTAACTGTCACTTTGCTCTCCACCAGCCAGAATTTATTACGGATTTACTTTCTAGAAGTTCCTGAGGTACATATTTAATCTTAGAAACGAAACCTTAAAAATCGGGTAAGAAAATATAGATACGATGACGGTTAAGTGTCTTTCCACAACACGGAATCTTCTTGGATCTCAGTGACACCCGATGAATGACACGCGGTGAACAAGCAGGGGGGTATTCTTGTACCCAGTAAATTGAAAACAATAGCTTGTTTAACGAAAATGGATGATACTCGAGATTTTGTAGACGAAGAAATCATTTTGACACTCCTGCCAAGCCTGCAAAGAAACGAAAGGAAAAAAAAAAAGAAAAGAAAAAAGAAAATAAACGAAAAAAAAATGTTGCATTTTCTAAGCTGTACGCAGAAACATTGAATCCTGGATGCGTTTAGGAACGAAAGCATCTGTGTATGTGTGTGTGCACTGCGCAGCAAGAGTGTGTTGTATGTATGTAAGTAAACGCGTGCGTGGTTCTAAGAGTAATTCTGTAAGTAAGTAAGCCTGTCTGTATGTAAGTAAATGCATGTGTGTGTGTGTAAAAATACGGTTGCTTTATCATTTAAACTAAGGATTTTCAACCTGGGTACGTTAAAGATTGATTGTAATGCACAAAAATGGTTTAACTGTATATATTAAATAATAATTAAGTACTTTTATTACGTGTATTAACAAAGCACTGTTTATAATAAGATACTCCTATTAAGTACTAATTACACGCAAAAACCCATCCCGATTTGAATATAGCAACTTCGAGGGGGGGAGGGGGGAGTGCTGAGTACCCGGGGTCCAATGATGACCCCACACCTCAGCGAACCAGAATTGGATCAAGTTCGTGATGGCTTACACACAAAATAAATAAATAAATAAATAAATGGGTGACAGGCCGGGATAGAACGGCAAGAAAAATATTCTGAGCTCAAAGAGAAAGATGATAGAAAGAAAATGAAAAAAGACAATTAATAATACATAAAAAATTAAGTAAAACCTAAATAAAAATAGTGATAGGGAAATTAACAGAAAGTTTGATATAGCCATCTCCTTTTAAGCTAAAAAGATTTATAATAATAATAATAAAAGCATGTCTGCGTTATATGGATGGATGGCGTAATCTTAATGAGAGAAAGGAAGAAACTAATAAAAGAAAAGTATAAATAAATAAAAGGAAAAATCTAAGCAAGGGGTACGTAAAAGAAAAAAAGGTTAAGAAACGCTGAACTAAACCAACCATTGGCGGCAGTTGCTGATGTCACCACGGCAGACAAAAGGAGTCGATTCTATTTTATCGAGAGCCTGGCAGGCAACTGGTAATATGCAGTTACATTTTCCTTCAAAAAGTGTAACAGTTTCTTCAAACATGGTGATTTTAGATGAAATATATAAACATAAAAAACATTAAAGTTAAAAACAGTAAAGAAGGAAATTTGTGTCAGAAAAAAAGTTCACGATTTAGGGTTCATTATTTATTTATTTTTATTTTATTTATTTATTTATTTTATTTTGCTTCATTTTATTTTATTATTATTATTTTCAATATCAAATTTATTAAAGTTCGTTACCGCACTAATATCATACGGTAAGAAACGATTCAATTCTTGAAAATATCATCAAAGATGCTCTGACGGGGTGTTTCGAAACAATGCATTTTTCTTCGTCAGATGTACAAGAAAACATATTCTAATACTGCAAAAGCAGAAGGATGATTGACAGAAAAGAGAAAATTAAATAAATATCTGGTGTGTCACTCACACGACTTTCTCTTTCCCTGAAATTTAATACTATAAATACAGGTTGCAGATTAAGAGGTAAGATAACGAGTACTGTTATGTAAACCTGTGCTAAACAATACAAATTACGCTTCGGAAGAGTTTTATATGATAATTAGTTCTGTGTGAGGGGGGGGGCTACCACCCCCCTCAACCCCCCGTTTCATTAATGCACCTACATTTATATAGAATTTAATTCGGTATTATTCGGTTCTTAAAAAATAATCCTGTTTTTAAAAGATAATTTATTAAAATTATTATTTAAAAAAAATATCTCTTATGATAATGCAGACGATTTCCATATTAGAAAAGTAGTATAACACTAAGTATAAAAAAAAGTTGAATTTATTCTCAATAGTACATTAAAAAAAATTTTTTTAATGAAAAAATTCGGTAACTTTATTTTAAATTACCGCAGATCAATGGTTCAACCATTCGTTTTAAAGGTATTAGCGAGCTCTTTTGAAAGATACCCATCATGAAAATTTACTGTCCCCCCTGGCTCTTACATACACATTTTTTTTTCCAGTTGACTATTTCAAAAAATATATATTCGTTTCATTTGGTTTAGTGCAGTCTATAGATGTTAAACTCTACTTACCTGCATCCCCCCCCCATAGACGTAATGTATTTGAATACTTTTGAGTGTCCCTGTACACGAACCATTTCATTCATCTCAACGAAAAGCTTATTGTAGCTGTTACGAAACCGAACTTTCTCAATCCATAAACTTTATGAACTGAAAGACTTATTCGAACTCTTTATTTTATTACTGTTTATTTCTTTTTTTGTATTGGCAACAGCCACGTTTTTTTTTTCTTTGGAGGTAGAGGCTGAATGGAGTTTGAGAAAGGATAGAACGCTAAAAGGGCGTATGAAAGAATTGTAATATACTTTATATAGTCAACTAAATTGTAAATACATGTACATAGATTTATTAAATAATCGTGTTTTTTTAAGAGTCATGAAATAATGTTGAAGTTACCACACAATTCGGCAGGATATTAAACTTAGAAAAATGAAGACATCTGACCCAAAAAGAAGCATTAAGTAAGAAGTTGTTTTATGCATTCTATTATTTTATTTGATGCTATGTTTTATCTGGCGCCCGAACAGACGACCAGATGTTTCTCATTTTAATTTGATATTGCATAATTATGTTTAGAATAAAAATGATAAAGAAATTACGCAAGAATTTCGATTTAAAGAAAGAAAAAAATAATGATCGTTTTTATATGAACAGATAATTTATTTTAAGTGATTTGTTTCTGTTGCTAGTTTGATTATTTACTGCAAAGAAATTAAAGGGTACCGAGTATATTATTACAGAAATTAACATAAGTTATAGAACTTGCTACTCTTTTTACATATTATGGATGCAGTAATTAAAGCTAAACGTTCTACAGTTAGAACGCAGACGACAAAGTTATTTAAGAAAATTGAAACGAAATTACTTGAAAAGAATTATACTGAAGATGACCTTGAAGAATTACTTGCCGAATTAGATCTTAAAGAAAAAGAAATAAATAATTTAGATTCTCAGATATTTTCGAATATTACTGACGTAAAAGAAGTTGAGTCTGAGGTACTAAAATGTGATGAATACAATACGAGTATTGTCATAAATAAAACCAAAGTTAAAAAAGCACTTTCTAAGTTGGAAAAACCGCTTGTTCCTATTTTAATGCAAAATAATAAGACAGAAGAGAGTGCAATAGTTCGCCCGTTCGAATCCCCTTACGTTACTCTTCCTCGTCTTACTGTAGAAAAATACAGCGGCGATCCGTCTGATTGGCAGAGATTTTATGATCAATTTGATTCAGCAATAAATAAAAATTGCGCAATTTCTAATGTTGATAAATTTAATTACCTTCGTAGTTATTTGACAGGTGTGGCGTCCGATGCGATAAAAGGTTTTAGCTTAACGAATAATAACTATCAGGCTGCAATTGAAACTTTAAAAGAAAGATTTGGGAAAAAAACGGTAGTTATAAATTCTCATTTAAATAAGCTTCTGAATTTAACTCCTGTTAAAAAATCAAATGATATAGTTGCTCTTAGGAAATTGTTGGATACTTGTCAGACTGAGATTAGAAATTTGGATGCGTTGGAAATAAAATCTGATAATTATGGTTCATTACTCTGTCCAATACTGATTAAATTATTACCTCAGGATATTGTTTTGGAAATCGCAAAACAATGCGATTTAGATGAAAATTGGGATGTTTCAAGGGTTCTTGATATTTTGAAAACTGAAGTAACTTACAGGGAAAAAGCTCAGTTTTTGACAAAAGATAGTCGCGAAAGAGAATTTAGTTCTCAATCGTATTCTTCCTTCCAAAGTGCAAAAAACGAAAAGCTTCTAAATAATAAGAATATTTCTAAATACCCAACTGCTTCTAATTTGTTAAATGAAACAGATAAAAATTCTAATTTGTGTTTCGCTTGTAATGGGGAAAAACATGTTTTAACTGAATGTAAGGTTTTTTCTAGTTATCCATTACAGAGAAAGAAAGATTTTTTAATGAAACATGGATTTTGTTTTATATGCTTAAAACGGCGGCATACTGCGAAATTTTGTAGAAGTCAGATAAAATGCGAAGTGTGTAATAGAAGACATTTAAAAATTATGTGTTCGGAATCTAAAACAGTTAGCCAAGTTGAGGATAAGAAACTCGTTTCTAAAGAAAGCGAGGTTATTAATAATAAAGTACTGGGGAATAGAACACATATGAAAGATGTTTTGTTACAAACTGTGACTGTTAAATTAAGGAATGGTAAGAAAGAAATACCTTGTAGGGTAATTTTTGATACAGGATCAATGCGTAGTTACGCAACTAAAGAAATTATTTCTAAAATGGGTTACGATGTATTAGGACACGAGAAAATGACACACAGCCTTTTCGGAGGCGTTGAAGAAACTAGGACACATAATAGTTACAGAATACATATAAGTTCTCTCTCTGAAGATTATATGTGTAATTTTGAGGTCTATGACCAGGATGTAATCTGTTCTGATATTCCTAAAATTAGAAATGGCCCATGGGTAAGGGAAGCTGAACAGTATGGGATAATATTTTCAGATGTTGAATGTTTCAATAAAACTCTTGACAGAAATAACAATATTGATATACCAATTGGTGCAGATATTTATGGAAAACTTTTGACGGGTAATCATATAATGTTATCTAGTGGGTTAGCTGCTGTAGAAACTTTACTGGGATGGACCCTAATGGGTAAAATTACTGAAACTAATTGTAATAGCGATAGCTCTATGCTTGTTGTCTCTTTATTTTCTAGAATCAAAAATGAAAAAATCAGTGATTTATGGGAGTTAGATCTTTTGGGCATAAGGGATTCCGTAGAAAGTAAAAAAAGAGATGATCTAAATAAAGAAACTCTAGATTTATTTAATTCAACAGTTAAACGGGATTCGAACGGGAGGTACGTTGTTTCTCTTCCATGGCTTAAAGATCATCCTCCAATACCCTCAAATCGCAAAATAGCAGAAAAAAGATTATTATCAACATTGAGATCATTGAAAACTTCTGGAAATTTAGAGAAATACCAAAATGTATTTAATGACTGGCTACATGAAGGTATAATCAAGAAAATATCTGATTTAGGTGATAGTGGCCATTTTTTGCCTCACAGAGCTGTAATAAGGCAACATGCCACAACACCTGTGCGTCCTGTCTTCGACGCTTCAGCTAAAGAGAAATTTTCCTATTCGTTAAATGACTGTCTCGCAAAAGGTCCAAATTTAATCGAATTAATACCTGCAATTTTACATAGATTTAGAAAAGGAAGAATAGGAATAAGTGCCGACATCAAAAAAGCATTTTGCCAGATTGGTTTGAACAAGAATGATCAGAACTTTGTCAAATTTTTGTGGTTCGAAAATGGTGATTCTAATAAGTTACAAGTATACCAACACTGTCGCGTTGTCTTTGGACTAAATGCTTCTCCATTCTTATTAGCTGCTACTTTAAATCATTTATTTGACAAAATCGAAGAGCCTTACAAAGAGATAGCCAACAGACTGAAAATGTCATTTTATGTCGATAACTGTATTTCCAGTCTAAACAGTACAGAAGAATTGCGAGAATTCATAAAAACTTCAAGACAAATTTTGGCATCAGCTCAGTTTGATCTTCGAGGTTGGCAGTATACACAAATTGATGAAGACTTACTAGACGAAGATTTTCTTAATGACATGGAGATAGAATCTGAAGAAAATTCTGATATAGCAATTTTGGGGCTGATCTGGAATAAGAAAGATGACACAATAAGATTGATGAATTCATCTAATGATAAAGAAGAACCTAAATCAATTACAAAGAGATCAGTTCTTTCTGTGGTTAATAAAATATTTGCTCCCATCGGTTATACAAGTCCAGCCACTTTGATGCCAAAATTGATTCTGCAAAAATGGTGGAAAGAAAAGTTTAATTGGGATTCTCCATTGACAGAAGAAATGACAAAATCCTTTAGAAAATGGAAAGAACAACTGGAATTGTTAAGAAATATAAAGATCCCTCGTAGATTTTCCGAATTCGACTTAAGTGACAGTGAAAAACAGCTTCATGTTTTTTGCGACAGTAGCAAAGTTGCTTATACCACATGCATATTCTTAAGAGTACAGAATGGTGAAAATGTGTCTTGTCAGCTAATTCAAGCGAAAACAAGAGTGACTCCCTTAAAAGAAGTTACGATCCCGCGATTAGAGTTACTTGCTTGTTTAATTGGCGCAAGACTAGCCTGTACGATTATCGATGAAACGAAAATAGATAATCTCAAAACCTTCTATTGGTCGGATGCTAAGAATGCTTTATATTGGATAAAAAATGACGGTGGTTGGGCTACTTTTGTACAGAATAGAGTAACAGAAATTAGAAAATTGACGAATGTCGATGATTGGCATCATGTCCCTGGTCATCTTAATCCAGCTGACTTACCCTCCAGAGGATGCTCCCCAGATACCTTAACGAAGTCCCAGTGGTGGAACGGACCTGAGTGGTTAAAGAAGATGCCCGACTTTTGGCCTAAAAGTGACATTCTTCCTGATGATGAAGTTACATACTCAGAAAAAAGAAAAACAGTTGCAACAGCAATTGATGTTTCCTCTCAAGAATTTGATCTTTATGAAAATTGTTCCTCATACCAAAAAATGCTAAAAGTTACAGCTTGGATTCTTAGATTTTGTGAAAATGCAAAGAAGTTAAAAGAAAACCGCTTATTATCTAACTTAACAGTCGAAGAACTTAATAAAGCGGAATATGCAGTGCTAAAATATGCACAAAAGAAATGTTTTTCTAATCAAGCTAAGAAAAAATTTAACTTTCCGACACTTATTGACGAGAAAGAATTAATTAGAGTCCGTACCAGAATTTCAATGAGAGAAGACTCACTTAATTTCAGATATCCAATTGTCTTACCAGCAGATCACAATATAACATCCAGAATAATTGAAGAAAAGCACAAAGAAATGGATCATGCAGGAGTTCAGATTCTCATGTCAAGTTTAAGAGAAGAATTCTGGATAATTAGATGCAGAAGAACAATTAGGAAAATTCTACAAAGATGCATTCAGTGCAAAAGATTCTCCTCAAAACGCTCATGAAAGCCGCTCTAAACTTCAACAGCAAACTCGATATGGTCGCTTAGTGCAACCAGTGCAACGCCTTGGTGTGGACAATAACGATCCAGATTGAGCATGTCGTATGTCATTCCCTGCTCAAGGTGGGGAGGATGTTACGAAACCGAACTTTCTCAATCCATAAACTTTATGAACTGAAAGACTTATTCGAACTCTTTATTTTATTACTGTTTATTTCTTTTTTTGTATTGGCAACAGCCACGTTTTTTTTTTTCTTTGGAGGTAGAGGCTGAATGGAGTTTGAGAAAGGATAGAACGCTAAAATGGCGTATGAAAGAATTGTAATATACTTTATATAGTCAACTAAATTGTAAATACATGTACATAGATTTATTAAATAATCGTGTTTTTTTAAGAGTCATGAAATAATGTTGAAGTTACCACACAATTCGGCAGGATATTAAACTTAGAAAAATGAAGACATCTGACCCAAAAAGAAGCATTAAGTAAGAAGTTGTTTTATGCATTCTATTATTTTATTTGATGCTATGTTTTAGTAGCATCCCTATATGCTACACATTTAAAATACCGAGTTTGGAATTTCTGCTATTGTTTGTTCTTGAGATATGCTGATAACAGACATCCACACAGACAGACACACAGACCATTCGCTAAAAACATGATTTTCGTATTCAGAGGGTCTCAGAACATGTAAATATAACAAAAACTCACGTTCGAAAATTTGACCCTAAAACAATACTTTCTCGACCCTATGGGAAAGAGAAGTAAAAAGGGCATATATGGCCAATAAGTTAAAAAAATAATAAAAATAATAATAAATAAATAAATAAATAAAAATAATAAATAGATAGTAAAAAACGCAATTAATAGCAAAATTTATAAAAATAAAAATTAGAAGACACGCGAAAATAAATTAAGATTGCCTTAATTTATCTTCGTGTGTCAAGTAGTTTTTTTTTTTTTTTTTTTTTTTTTCAATTTATTTACAGCTATAACAAAACAACTAGAAAACTATTTGAGTAATAAATGTAAGTTGGCAAAAGGTAACAATCGCTAACAATTTAATTAAAGTCCCACCCAAAATTAATTTTAAAACAATAAAACTCCATTAATCAGTGTGACAAAAAATTATTTATTTTATTTTTTTCAAGTGCTCTAAGTACATTAACCATAATTTATTCAAAACCGACACAGGAAAAAAAAAAATTAAATTAATTAATTAAAATCATTAATATAATAGACAGTTTTAAGAGCAGCTTCGTCTGAAACTCGAAAAGAAAGAAAAAAAGAAGAAGAAGAAGAAATAGAAAAGAAAACTAGATTATAAAAATTAAAAATTCTTATCTTATCAAGAGGGGAAAAAATACAAAAGAAAAGAAAAAAAAAATCGAAATTAAAATCTTCAATTTAAAAGACGAAAAAAAAAAAAAAAAAAAACTAAGTATATATAGTAAAGCAAATACTTTAAACGATTACATCTTTGCTATCAAAAGAAAGATAAAAAGAGATAATATGATATGTATAGGAAGGATATAATAATGAAATTTTTTTGGAGATGCAAAAGTTAGTTTAAATTTACCACCTTTCTTTTCCTTTTTTTTTTTTTTTTTTTTTTTTAAATTTAGTTTTTAGAGTTTTTAAAATGATTATAACAAAAGTCTCTACTAATAATTAGATAAAAAGAAAGAAGCCCAATTATTATTAAGGATAATTAGTTCGAACTCCACGGTAATAATTATGCTGAATAAAATTATCTATTGAAAATTTAATTACATTTAGAATTAATAAACAGTACTCTGAAACATTGTTTAGAGAATAAATAATTACTTTGATTGTTTTATTAAATTTTAAACGTTTTTATTTAACTAGGTATATTGTTTCTGTGTGTGCATTTAATCTAAGATTTGAATTTTCATCCCCTTCCTGTCATCCAATTGAGCTGAAATTTTTCATACATGTATAACTTCAATGACAATACATGCTCAAGTAGTAACGGACTTGTGGATGAAGATATGGAACCCTCGACACTCAACTCAAGTTAAAAATTTGATTTCGAATTTTAATCCATTTCCTGTCATCCAATTGAGCTGAAATTTTTCATACATGTACAACTTCGATGACAATACATGCTCAAGTAGTAACGGACTTGTGGATGAAGATATGGAACCCTCGACCCTCAACTCAAGTTAAAAATTTGATTTCGAATTTTAATCCATTTCCTATCATCCAACTGAGCTGAAATTTTTCAGACATGTATAACTTCGATGACAATGCATGCTCAAGTACTAATCGACTTATGGATGAAGATATGGAACCCTGGACCCTCAACTAAAGTTAAAAATTTGATTTCGAATTTTAATCCATTTCCTATCATCTAATTGCGCTAAAATTTTGCATGCATGTATGTATAACTCCGATAATAATACATGCTTAAGCAGTACCAGACTTATGGATGAAGATATGGAACCCTGGACCCTCAACTCAAGTTAAAAATTTGATTTCGAATTTTAATCCATTTCCTATCATCCAATTGAGCTGAAATTTTTCATACATGTATAACTTCAATCACAATACATGCTCAAGTAGTAATGAACTTATGGATGAAGATATGGAACCCTGGACCCTCAACTCAAGTTAAAAATTTGATTTCGAATTTTAATCCATTTCCTATCATCTAATTGCGCTGAATTTTTGCATGCATGTATGTATAACTCCGATAATAATACATGTTTAAGCAGTACTGGACTTAGAGAGGGGTGGAGCTAAGGGCTCTCAACTCCAGTTCAAAATATATTTTCTAATTTTAATCCACTTATAGTCCAATTTAGTTGACGTTTTGAAAACGTGTACATTATCCAGAACCGTTGAAATGGTACGGGCTAAGTCCCCTTAGAAAAACCCCTGCGGAGAGCATTCCACCGATAGACCTAGAACTCCAGTGTAGGCAATCGACCTTAGCTTAGGCTTAGCCACACAACCACAACAACAGTTGAAATAGAGTTTTAGTACGTTTTAAAATAATAATGTGTTTTTCTTAATTTTTTTAAATTTATGTCTTATTTTTATTTATAGCAATATAAAATTTTTTAACAAAAAACAAGAAAGTTGTTTGAGCAATAGACGTAATTTAACGAAAGGCAGCAATTGCTGATCGTTTAATTAGAGTGCCATCCAAGGTAAACCTTAAAACAATAAAACTTCTTTAATCATTGTGGCAAGAAATTATTATTATTATTATTATTTATGTGCTAGAAGTACTTGGACCATAATTTATTCAAAACTGACACAGAAAAAATAAGATTAAAGTCATTAATATACATTTCTTAGAGCAACTTCATGTAAAGCTTAAGCGGGAGGGAAAAAAAAAAAAAAAAAAAAAAAAAGATAATCCAAATTAGAACTTTGCTCCTTTATCAAAGGAAAATAAAAAATAAAAACGAAATTAAAATCTTCAATCTAAAAGAAGGGGGAAAAGTGTTTAAAAAAGTACGCAGTAAAATAAATAATTTGAATAGTTACATGTTTAGTTATAAAAAAGAGGATTATTTATTTGTAGTCGATGAATAAATAAACGAATTTTTTTAGTGACGCAAAAGTTGCTTTAAATTTACTACTTATCCTTTTTTAGTTTTTCCTTTTCTTTCTTTTTTTTTTTTTATAGTTTTTTTTTTTTTTTTTTTTTTTTTTTTTTTACAAAAAAATCTACTAGTTATTTAAAAAAAAAAAAAAAAAAAAAAAAAAGGGCGAAATTATTATTAAATAAAGATAATTAAGTTCAAAATTTCAATATGATATTTATAGTGAATTAAAATATCTATTATAAATTTAATCACAGTTAAAAGTAACTTAAAATATAATTAGTGAAAATAAATAAATAAATATTAGGATTCATATTTTTCAGACATGTAATATTTTTACCGGAATATTTTATAATCTCCAAATTCCTTAAGTATGTTTAGAGAGTATATAAAAGTAAAAATTTTGATTGATGTTGTATTTGAAATTATTATTACTACTACTATTAATATTATCGTTTGCTACATATAGAACGGTATTTACTATAAAATAATATACCCTTTTACAATAATGCATTGCACAATTTTTTGCAGAAAATATGCTGTGAGATTATAATGACTCATAAGAAATATTTATTAGTATCACTCCAAACATTTAACATCATAAAAAAAAACACTGCAACCGATATAATAAAAGAGGATAATTTATAATGCATAATTTAAATTCTATAAATACTTGACGAAAGCAAAACAAGTGATAAATAAAAAATAAAATAAAATAAATAACTGAAATAGCTTTACACGACTTTCCGAACATTTAATAGTTATTTGGCGTTTAAATAAACTGGAATCATAGAAAATTCAGTAAATAATCGAAAATAAAAGGTATAATAGAATGGTTGAATATTTCTTCTAAAGTTCGAATATTTATACAATTGGATGATACTGCATCTTAATACTTTTGAGTGGCTCTGTAAAACAGTGTAAATGGTAAGTACGCATTTTACATAGTAATGATCATTTTGCAGCAAATCTCGCAACCATATGTCAGTTTCAGTCTCTTACAAATAATTTAATGAACTTTGAATAATTAGCCCTAATAGAACTCATACTTACCAGCATCCTAATTAATATTCCGTAATGTTGTTAGTCCCGCCCTTTTTCTCACACCGGTAAATTTGTAGAGTAACATTCTCCAAATGCAATTACGATTGAATAAGAAGAAAAATACTCTAAAAATATACCGGTGCAAAAAAGAGGGTGGAGCTAACGATACTACGGAATATTAATTAGGATGTTGGCAAGTATGAGAACTCGCCATGAGTCAATTATTTCATGATTCTCTGCAAAATACGCCATTATTTTCCATAATGGCCACGTATTAGTAAAGCAATCTAACATATATGAATTTTTTATGTTTTAAAGATTTACCATAAAACTATTTTTAAATAAAAGTCCATAGACCATTTATGCATAAGAATTATATTTTGTATGTCTAATATATATATATATATGAGTCTTACACTCATAAAAATCTATACTATAGTTCTGGATATGATCCATAACATGCCTACTCTTTTTTTTCTTTTCTTTTTTTAATCGAATGTAAACTTTATATGTTAGCGCACTTTAAATAAACTTAGTTTATAGGCAGTAATGATGAAGAAGTCTTTGTGTCTTTCTAACAGAACCGCAAGTCCTACGCTCATCAAAATATTTATACAGATCGTGCAACGGTAACCTATAATGTACCTACCAATTTTGAGCTCAAGCGAGAAAAACTGGTTAACTTTATCCAATGCTATTGTGTATATGACGTTTATCATGTATAGAACGCTATCGCGTTCATTCATTTACACCCATACATATATCACCATAAATATAGTGAAAATGAATTCAGGAGCCTTCTAAATATATAAATAGACTAAAATCTCATATTCGAGTATTTACATGATAATAGGAATCACATAGTATATTATATTTGGAAAGAAATAATTAATAAAAATAGTACGAATAATAAGTAAAAATAGTAAGAATACAAATCCTTCAGTTTAAGTAGTTTATAGTATGTTTCTATTTACCATATAATTGTAATAGTGTAGAGCCACAGAATCAATTGTGTCCGTAGACACCTTGTATTGGCTGGGTTGGGAGGACTAAGGCCGATTGACTGCACTAAGGTCCTAGGCCTGAGGGAAGTACCCTCCGTGGAGGTCTTTCTAAGGGGGTCTTACCCGTATTCACGCAAGTTTCGGAGAAAACCACGGAAAATACCGAACGACTTGGCCAACGAGCGTGACCTGGATCGTACCCGGCACCTCACGTCTACCAGCTTTGAACGTAGAACTGCTCAGCCGCTGGTGGGCCACCCTGTATTGGCAAAAATCTATACGCAATAAAGAAAAACTGGTTTCAGCTCACCAAAAAAATATAAAGATCAGCCAAAATTACATCAAATCAAAATTTTAGAAGTAGACCTGTGTTATAGATTCTTAAAAAAAAAAAAAAAAAAAAAAAATTACTAATTTCTGCTAATTTTATATCATCCATTTTCTATCAAAAAATCAACAACTAAACAGAGTAAAAATGCAATTTTTTGGAAAAAACAGTTAAAATATTGTTGATATTATTAAAAAACGCATAAAAAGAACTTTGATAATATTAGCAAGAAAACCACTTAAATACAACAAAAATAGGTTCTTAAACAATATTACATTTAACACTTTAAATTTAAAGAGGGAAAAAATGCTACAGTACAGTTGAAGCATAATATAATCAGAAACAAAAGATTTTTTAAAATTTATTATTATGACAAAATTTCAAGAAGTTTCGACAAATGATGAGGGAAAAAAAACTAATTAGACATTTTTTTTTTTTTTAATAAGTAAAGGGGGGAAAAAATTAGAGAATATATAGTTAACAGTTAAAAAAATAATTTAAAACTTCGAAATATAGTTAAATAGCTTTAACTTTAATATTTTAATTTTTCAAAAACAGAATTTTAGAAAATTTTAAGAGCTATTGTTTCAAGAGCGGTAAAATTCTTTATGCTAAACTTTTAAAATAAGAAGTGTTAACGGTTTTTTTTTTTTTTTTTTTTGCATGATTGTTTACTTAAGTACCATTTTCAGAAAATAAGAGATTAAAAAATAAATAAATAAATAAAAAAGTAAAAATTCTGTCAAAGGCAGAATTTAGTTTAGTAGGGAGGACTATTAATTCCTATCTGTAAAATTTTTATTTTTATTTACCATGTTTTTATTAACTTCTATTCTTGCTTGTTTGTGTGTTTGTTTGTCCGGTACAAATCTTGCAATCTATTTTTAACTAACTTCCCTACTACCTAGACATTTGAAACTTTCACAGTAGCTCAGAACCTGGTGACAACACAATACTTCGAAGTCAGATTTTCGAAATTTCGAATAGTTTTCTTTTAATTAGTTAAAATATGAAAATCATAAGCTCCTAATAGCAATAAAAAGAGTCATTAAAATATTAGCTATAATTTAATTGTTGCCAAAAGAAAATTACGAGTTCATTTTCTTTCTACATAAAAATAAATACATTTAATTAAACGTGAGCGTTAAAAAATTGTAAAAAGTTAAATTATGCATCTGGAAAAAATTGACGTCATTATCACTTTAAAGATTTTCTACACATTGATAAAGTGCTAATGTAGTTCATGATGCAAATATATGTTGTTCTGAAAGGATTAATATTTTATTTTTAGAAACAACTTTTTTTTAATTCAAATTTCCCGTAACTCTTTAACCAATCACATTAGAACGTCCATCTTTGGAATATCGATAATAAGGATTTTCTCGCCAAAAGTCGCCAAATTTGGCGTGAAATCCATTACCTGCCTATTGGAGCTTTTTAATGAGTTTTAAAGGGAAAATTAAGCTATTTTGACGCGAAAAAAAGCTGGAAATGCAGAAAATTGACATTTTATCAACTTACTAATCTTCTTTGAAAGAATTTATACAAAAATAAGTACAATTATTTACAATTTCGTAACAATGCGCATTGATAAAGTGTTAATGTATTTAATTCTATAGCCATGATTCAACAGAAAATTAAAAAACATGGTTTATAAAAAGTTTTTTATCTTATAATTATTTAATTTTTAATTTATTTTTTATCTCCTTTTTTGACCGTAAAACTGGTCCACGTACTTTTTAAAATGATTGAAATGAATTAAAATGAAGTGTTGCCACATAAATTTCATACTTTAGTTAATTGTAAAAAATTTAATTGTCATGTCAAAAAACTGTTTGCACCCCCTGAATTCAGAAAAATCGCCCCTTTCACTTGGTACCAAACTTTTAACGATAGGACTGATATTTCTAATTTATTTTGGTGTTACACAAAACTGGTCTACAAAAATTCCAGATTGAAATTAATAGTCCTCCGTCCTAATATATATATATATATATATATATATGAAATATAAGAGATAAAAGGAAGTAAGAATTAAATTAACATGTTTATAGTTTCAGGGTATTCTGGTTATATTTCAAAGTAATATTGCAAAATAAATTAAAGGAAATTTCATATTGGGCTGTGGGATTAAAAGTATAAAAAATAATGAACGGAGATTGCAGTTGCGATCATGTGAAATAAACAAGTTAATCATTTAAGTATTTTGATGTCTGGAAATAGCTTTATAATTGGCCTAGAAATTTAATAAGCAATAGGCATACAAAGTAATAAATAAAGGTTTTAATGAGTCTAATTTGTGGTTTGATTATTTCATATCAGATACAAAGCAATAAATAATGTTTTAATGGTTTGGCGAGTTTGGCAAAATATGGCGCTGATCGGAATCGCGAGGTCTGCAGAATGTAAAAATATAACCAATAGAAAACAATGAAAAAGCAGGAAAAGGCGTTGGTTTTGAATAAAATAACCAATTAAATAAAATGGGCTGGAATTAGAACTACGCCAAATCACACCAAAAATTACGGGTATAAAAACCCAAACAGTAAACAAACGGAGCGATTTGACACGATCTTGACTTGTTAAATCTTATAATTATTCCCCACCGAACGCCGCGGCCTGAGGCCCGTGCGGCCGGCGCGAATCGGCAGCTTGTCGGATTACTCCATTCTTCTTGCCCCATTCCGACTCTGAGATGATGAAGCAATAAAGATGTTTGCCTGAACAACGCCTCGTCTTCATTTGTGTTGCGACTGTCACCTCTCTTTCAGCAATCAATTAAATACGTTATATATATATATATATATATATATATATGTTCAGAATTAAAATTTGCTACAGAACTAAGATATTTCAAATAAAAACAAAACAGTCAAATATTAAGTAGATAAAAAATATCGGTAATCATATTATTATATTTTAAGATCCTATTATTATTAGATAATGTTATTGTGTGTTTAGTTCATATTATTATACTATTCATTTAAAGTATAAATAATATCTAAATACTAAAGAAAAAAATTTTTTTTTTTTTTTTTTTTTTTTTTTTTTTTTAAACACGTCATTTTTTAAAACTAAGATAGAACAAAAAATAGGTTTAAAATATTGTTATATTCTGCAGTTATAAAGTTCAAAGCTCCGATATATAATTAAAATAAATAACTTAAACTTTATTTAATTTAATTTTTATTTTTAATAATAAATTCAGATTAATTAATCTCGACCTAAACTTCAATTGCTTCAGTTTCGTACGTTGCCAACTTCACATAACATTCGTCACTCTTTTTTTGCCTGATGAAGAGTCGTGTTCATATTTCGTCCCACAACAATTGTGGCCAGTTTTTGCAGTTTATGGTGTTTGCTTACAAAGTTTTTGTTTATTAACTGTCAAAACTAAATTTTACGGCTATAAAATATATATTTCTATTTTCAGATCGAAATTATTAATATTATAACTATTTTGAATAATTAAAAAAAAAAAAAAAAAAAAAAAACCTCCAATTTTCAATTTTTTTTTTTTTTTTTTTTTTTAATTCTGCATATCTGATACTCAATAAAAGATGGGAACAAAATGAATCTGAAATTCCGTTCAGCGAAAAAAATAACATAACTTTTGAAGAAACAACCGCACCTAATCAGATTTTAAATTCTAGAAACATACATTAAGAAACAGAATTCCATTAATCAGCCTTGACACACAAGATAAAAAAAAAGATAGAGAAAAAGATAATTTTAAATACTTTAACCATAATTTATCCCAAAAAGAAAGATTCTTTTTTTTTTTTTTTTTTTTTTAATCATTAATATAACTGACAGACAGTTGAAAGACCACCTTAATCAGAAAAGTTATATTTTCTTAGATTAGATGTTTTCTCTCTTATTAAAAAAAAAAAAAAAGATATTTGACATTTAAAAACAGAAATTGAGTTGAATCTGAATTTTAAAAACTTAGAAGTTTGAATATATACTTAAACAATTAACTATTTAATGTTCAAATAACAAAGAAAAACCGTGTAGTTCGCATAAATTACACAAGTCTTCAAAAATAATGTTGTCAAAATTTGATTTGATAATTTTAGCTGTTGTTGTTGTTTGCCACTCGGAAATTCCGAGCCCCGGTAGTGGAACTAACCTGATTTTTAAGGCATGAGGGGTGCGTCTTCCGTTATTTAGGAGCGCCTCTTAGGGAGGAAGTACGACTTTAGCTCCAGAAGGTGGTGAAAGATGGCAGCACCAGCCAAACAACAGGAACTCGAATTTTGATCCACATCCGGTACCCCCAGAGGTATAATTTTTCATGGGAACTTGGAGGACTTTGCGACCACGACGGAATTTAACGTGCACCAGTCGCCATTAGAATACACGACGGTCTTCGGCCTGCTCTTGGACCGAACCCGCAATCTTTCGATCACGAACTCGCTGCTCTTACCGACCAGGCTACCGCGGCCCTTAATTTTAGCTGATACATATGTTTTTTGGTGTGCTGAAACCTAAAATGAAGCCAAATTTTCCCTATCACGTATAGATTTTTGCCAATACAAGGTGTCTACTCATCAAAAGAACAATTGAACAAACTTTTACTTAAATATACAAATGAAATTATTTTTTAATTTTTGTTTATAGTATGAAGAATCACGTGCCCTTTATATCAAAATCATCACAGGTGGCAGTAGATAAAAAGGTGCTGCCTTATCCTCTAGAGTTATATCAAAACCATTGCTATTGAAATATCCTATAATTTCTTTAAAAGTGTCTTTATTTAAATCCCTGGAAATAGCATGCTTTAAAAAAAAAAGGAAGAAAAAAGTATATTAGTTCTAAGAACAATCTAATTAAACACGCATTCATTAAACTATTCCAGTACATAGATAAAATTAAATAAAGGAAAAAAAAATTACTTTCAGCACTTTTATGAAGTATCAACAGCCCTCTTCATTTACCGTCGCCGGAAGCCCGAGCCAATGTTATTCTACGGGGAAATTTTCTTTACAAATATCTTATTAACTAATACGTATTTTTAAATTTTGTTTTTACATTCAGAAAATTCTGTTAAATTGACGTACTGAACTGTTAAATTGACGGACCTTTTTTGAAAATGTAGTTTTTTTCTTAATTTTTAATATTTTATTTTGAAATTGCAAAATGAAAAATTTCACATATTGAAAATTCGTATTTTGAAGCTTCAAAATAAAATATAAAAGAATAAAAAAAATACATTTTTAAAAAAAGTCCGTCAATTTAACAGTTGGGAATTTTCAGAATGTGAAAACAGAATTTAAAAATACGTATTAGTTAATAAGTTATTTGTAAAGAAAAATTTTCCATAGAATAACATTAGCTTCGGCTTCCGGCGACGATGAGTGAAGCGGGCCCTTAAGTTTTCTTTATGTCAAAAAATCATCACGCGTAACAGCAGATGAACAGACTCTTCTTATTCTTTCTCTAGAGCTATATATTTAAGCTCTTCCGATATTAAAATGTCGAACAACTTCTACAAAAGCACTTTCATCTAAATCCTTGGACATAGTATGCCCCAAGAAAAGCATAATAGTGCCAAGAACAATTCGAATGAATACGCCTGGAAGATACTAAAGAATTTTAAGGAATTTATGAAAATAACAAGATTTCCAATGAATATTTTAGAACCCAGATGAAATGCAAACATCATTTTCAATAATTATAACTCTTCCAGTACACAAAAACAATTGTATCAAAAATAATTTACTTTTTAGTTAATTTAATTGAAGTAGTGCGTCCATATCAAAATCTGTACGCCTAACTGACGAACATATTTGTACCTTCTTGTCCTCTACAGCTATAGCTATATTATTACCATTCTACAATTAAAATATCAAACATCTTCTACAAAAGCGCCATTCTGCTATTAAAATGTCAAACAATTTCTACAAAAGCATTTTCATTTAATATCCAGGCTTATAGCATATGCCTCAAAATAAATAAATAACATATAATATTTGTAAGAACAGTCTAAATAAATACACATTCATTAATCTAACCTATTTCAGTGCACAGATAAAGTCTACCACCAAAATACTTTTAGTTCCAATATATATATATATATATATATATATATATATATACAAAATAATCAAAGCCATATGAAAATTTAATCCCAAAACACACGAGGGCCTTCATCAGGGGAGCTCTCCTATGTAGGGAAAGGAATATGAGAAGTTTCTGACGAAACGCTGGTAATTTAATCAAAAAACTCCTTTCTAGCCCCCAACTTCTCACAGATGGAAGCTAGACCATACAGCAAACGAATTTTAATTAATACGAAGCATAAAAAGCAATTAAATTCACAAATCAAGCACAAAATATAATACATCAATATAAAATACAAGAATATATAAATACATACATGGACAAACTGGAATAGTCATTAGAAAATGGAAAATTGAAAACTACCCCCCCATTATAAACACAGAACCCGTTTCAGCTAGTAGGGCCACTTACCAGCACTTAAATGTCACCCAAAATGGATCAAGAATACTGAAATGTTTATTGATTAAAATAACAGGATAGCGGTTAACAGTTAGTATGTTTTTGAGATTTTTCATAGCCAGATTAAGGTCTAAATTGCTATTGCAAATCATTTTAATTCTGTTTATTTAGTTGGGGGTTAGAAACGTGTTTTTTGGTTAAATTACCACCGTTTCGTCAAAAACTTCTCATATTCCTTTCCCTACATGGGGGAGCTCCCCTGATGAAGGCCCTAATGTGTTTTGGGATTAAATTTTCATCTGCCTTTGATTATTTTGCATATTTATTATAGTTTTATATTTCCTTTTGCTGCATTTGCGCTTTGGTTTATAAAAACTTTCTTCTAGTTCTATTTATTTAATAATTCAAGTTTTACTCCCTCCTATATTTAAATGATGAACAGATTGTCCTCTTGCACTATACAGCTATATTTAAAATATTCCCTTCTGGCAATAATATGTCGAACAATTTCTACAAAAGCACTTTCCCGTAAATCTCTGGACATAGCATGTCTAAAAAAAAAACGTAGAATAGTTCTAAAAACAACCTAAATAAATACGCATTCATTAATATAAACTATTTCAGTGCATAGATAAAATCTACCAACAAAATAGTTTCAGTTTCGTTTCAATATATGTCTTCTTTATATAAAAATCGTCGCGAGTAACAGCAGATGACCATGATTGCCGCCCTCTTGTTTTCTACAACTTTATCCTTAAGCCCTTCTGTTTTAAAAGATTGAACAATTTCTACAAAAGCACTTCATTTAAATCTCTGGATATAGCATGCCTTAAAAAAACGTATATTTCTAAGAACAACCTAAATAAATACACATTCATAAATCTAAACTGTGTGTCAGTGCATAGATAAAATCTACCAACAAAATACTTTTAGTTCCAATACTTTTTATTTGAAGTATTAAGTCTTCTTTATATCAAAAAATCATCACGCGTAACAGCAGACGAACAGATTGCTCTCTTGTTCTTTCTCTACCGCTATATTTAAGCCCTTCTGTTATTAAAATGTCGAACAACTTCCACAAAAGCACTTTCATCTAAATCCCTGGATATAGCATGCCCCAAAGAAAAGTATAATGGTGCCAAGAACAATCCAAATAAATACGCCAGGAGGGTCATAAAGAACTTTAAGGAACTATGGTGAAAATAGCAGGATTTCCGGTGAAGATTTTAGAACCCACCCAAAATGCACATATTTTGGCAGGGCTGCTTCATATAAACAGTTGTTCAAGCTCTGGGGAACATTTTAACGATAAAAACACAGAGAAACGTTTTAGCTCTTAGGGAAAAAAAAAATAAATAAGAGAAAAATAAGGGGTTTTGTTTTAGAAAAGAATGATGAGGGAGAAAAATTGTAGCATCCGGTGACGGCAATATTTGTGCAAGAGGCGAGTGGCGAATGAGACAACAGAGGGCGCTAGAATATGCTCGCAAAAGTAAGGTCTAACAGCTGGTACTTTTACGTAGAAGCTATTTTAGGCAAGAGTAGATTTACGCACTGTTTACAAACACAACTGAAGTCAAAGAGCCTTTTTTTTTAAAATAAATCGTTTATTAAAGTAAACAACATCGTTTTAACTACAAGGAGAAAAATAAATGTGAAAATAATGATTTTTATAGACATGCTGTTAAACAGAGATTTATTTCTGCTATTACAAAAAAAAAAAAAAAAAAAAAAAAGAAGAAGAAGAAGAAGAAAAGAAAAAATTATATTCAAATAAATACGTATGTGCGTCGATTTTACTTTTATTATTTATTATTTTTCAAAAGTCAAAATTTAATATTTAATATTTTAATAAGCAGGGATGAAGCATATAATGTTATTTTATCTCTTACACAGGACTGTAAAATTTAAGTCATGAAAAAGTGTTTGCAATCTAATAACTGATTTCTATAATATTTGGTGCGCTGATTTCAAATCCATTTTCCTCAATCCTGTAAGAATTTTTCACAAAATTGGCTTTAATATATGGGCAAGAACGCCTATTCTACATATTCTGAGGAAAAGAAAGTGTTTTCAAAATAATTTTAGGTATTTTATTTACAAATTAATTACCGTAATTTCGCGTATATAACCCGTGGCGGAAGGTAGCCCGCAGCATAAAAAAATCATTTAAAAATAATTATAACCGAAAGATACCCCGCACTTCTAAAATCACATGGTCGACAAACCTTATTTATAATCTCAATACTAATTGCTATTATTTTAATAATAAGTAGGAAAAGATACAAATAATAAACAAATATAAAACTGAGTATAAATAATAAACAAATATACAAATAAATATAAATAGCAAACAAATAAATTTACTTACCTATAATGAAAAAGCAAATAATCATAACATAGTATTAATCTTTCTCTCTATATAAATTACTATGAACTGGAGAAAATTCTAATTGTTAACACCTTTATTCAATTAATAAGAAAATTATAGATTAATAATAAACTGATTTGCAAAATTCATTCAAATCCATCGAAATCGGATTCTTCCGTATCAGAATTAAAATGTTGCAATATTGTTTGGGACAGTTCGTCTTCATCATCCGTATTATCCTCCTCATCAAGTTCCTTTTCACTGTCCTCAATTTCATCGTTATTATATGTTAATAATCGAGACTTCCGAAACAAAAATGAGACTGGTGTTGATTTTCTCGTTGTTCGCCATAGATACCCCGCACCGGATGATAGCCCGCAGAACATACAAAGTCAGGTTTTTTTTATAGATTACCCGCGGGTTATATACACGAAATTACGGTAATATATTAAACAATTGGAAATGATTTGCTAAATATACAGGGTGATCAGTTTAAAAGAGTACCCGTTGGTTTCTCTTATTACCCTTAAATATGGCGGATGTGGCACTGAAGTATAATTGTTTGAACCTTGTTAAAGTGTGGGAGACAATTTCTAACACTGTTGGACTGTTGCAACTTTATCTGTGAGGTAAAACAGACATGGAGACGCACAGTGTTACTTAATCCTGTAATAATTTAATTTTTGAAAAACATAATTTTATTCAATTTTTTTACATTATCATTCCTTACAGAAAATGTTTAAAATGTTCGTCACCATTTTGAATGCAAACATGAACACGTCGAACCAAGTTTTTTGACACACTTCGCAGCATTGTTGGTGTTATTGGCGAGATTTCTTCAGTTATGATTTGTTTTAATTCATCGATGTTTGCATAGATGCCTATGAAATGATAATGTAAAAATGGTAATGGTAATGTAAATGTAATGTAGGAATGATAATGTAAAAAATTTGAATTTTTTTTTTTTTTTTTTTTCATAAATAAAATTATCACAGGATTAAATAACTTTGTGCGTTCTGTTTTAGCTCAATTTTTATTCTGGGGAATCTTTTGTATTGGTTTGCTAAAGAAAGAAAAATAAATTGTTACCGTTCATTAGTTTCACTCTCAAACCAAAGATTCTCTAAAAATAAAAAAAATTTTTCTTTTCTTTCTTTCTTTCGTTTTACATATTTATAATCACTATGTGTGTAATATCCGCTTTTGAAATTAATTTAGCAACTTTCAAAAAAAAAAAAAAAAAAAAAAAAAAAAAATATGTGTTGAACATTGAACTGTTAAGAGCGACAAGTATTAGTAGAACTAAAGCTATTAAGAGTGGACAATACTTAATCTCGCCGGCCGCCTTAGCCAACGTTATTCAATGGGAAAATTTGTTTCCATAGTTACTCATTACCTAGTGCTTGCTTTTTTTTTTTTTTAAGTTCCATTTTTACATTCAGAAAATTCACGATCATTAAAATTAGTACTTATTTTCCAAAAATTGATTTTTTAAATTTTTAGTATTTCATTTTGCGGCTAAAAAATGAGAAAAATGCATTTAGTAGAAAAATCGCATTTTAAAAGTCAAATTTAAATTTTATAAATTTATAAAAATCAATTTTTGAAAGATGAGTACTAATTTAACGATTGTGAATTTTCTGAATGTGAAAACAGAATTAAAAAAAAAAATACATTAGGCAATGAGTAATTATGTTTCCATAGAATAACATTGGCCAAAGCTGCCGGCGAGATTAGGTATCATCCGCTCTTAATTCAGTTTAGCGTTCATTGATCTATCTATTATTTAGATATCATATTCTGAATACGAAACCCAATAAGTTATGTATGAGGTATAATCATATGCATGAGAATACATGGGGATTATCATATTCAAGTGAGGATGATGAACTATGTGAAACCATATGAACAATACCTTATATAATTGTTCCTATTCGACAATTTGCTGCATTATTTATTAACGAACAATGTAGAATTGTTGCAATTCGACAATTTGCTGCAATATTTATTAACGATCAACACCTTACCCAAATAAAACAAATTGTACAAAGATGCGAAATATTCATTAATTGATATAAAGCTTCATAAAACCAGTTTTCAATAATAAACGTAGCTTAAATGATAGAGGGGGGGGGGGGGGAGAGAATATCTGTAGTTTATCGCACGATCTTTTCATTTCTACCGTCGAATACTTTCTGACAGGTGTTTTTAATTAGTTTTCCGAGGTTTGTATATTATGGAATGTTAAAAAATAGACAACTATAGACATTGCTGGAGAATTAGCAGGAGCAAAATTATGAATAAAAGGATTAATGAAAGTGATGAAACTAATTAGGAACATAACATAGCTGAGTTGTAAAATAATGAAATTATCGTTGAAATTCATTGTACAAAATTTTTTTAGTTTTCTTTTGAATTATTTATTTGTGTGTAATTTATGTCTTCAAATAAATACTGCTTTGCCTGCAAATTGTAAAGTAAACAAAATAAACATACAAACAACAACAACAAAAAAAACATGTTAAGACTATCACAAAACTTTCTTCTATATTCAAATAATTTGTATTGAGCAAATTTTTAAACTTATTTTTTCATGATGAATGCAGGAGGTAGAGAAGTATAACACTAAATGTCGAAAGAATGTCACTTTTGTGTCCTACAGATGACATCTCAGGAAATGTATATTGCCACAAAGTCAGCTTTCTTCGCAGCCGCCGTGGCGTAGTGGTATGTCTTTGGACTGTCACCCAGACGGATTCGGTTCAATTCCAGCCGGGGGCATGTAAAATTAAAGACTCTAAATAATTATTTCTAAATTCTGATAATTATCTTTGCATATTTAATTTCCTATTCTAGCAGTTTCTAGATTATTCTAATTTATGTTAATCTTGTATTCTGGAATATTCGAATATTGTATATAAGCGACTTGTTCCTCAGTTTGAGTATGTTCTCAGCCGAGTGTAGCTGTATTACAAGTTTGTTCTGCTAATAAACTAAGTTTGTTACTTCACTTCCAGTGTTCACTTTGGTTCTTCACATCTGCGTGGCAATATTTATTTTTATTTTTGCTTAAAAAAAAAAAAAAAGATAGTTCAAATTAACACAGATATATAGTTCAACCATTCATTTCAGTAGACTACGCCACCAATAGGACTTCCCATTATAGTGAATGTCTTCGTCTTCAACATGACGGTGTAATACGAAATTTTGTCCTATATTATCATATTAAAAATTACTAAATAATGAGATGTTAGTTCGATATGTTGAGCGATTGATTTCCAAATGTAATCTGAACCAGTTTAAGTCAAGGTCCAATCAAACTACACTAATATTGAATTTTGTCCCTTTGTTCGTGAGATACAGCGTCCACAGAATTTTTGTATGTACACAGGCAAGTATTTTCAAAAAATGGTCCAATCGTATTCAGGACATCTCAAAACGTGTAAATTCATAGGAAAAAGGCGGTCGAAAATTTTCACGAATCCATTACTCTCTCCTTGTGTATATAGAAGAAAGTAATGAAATCGTGTTCAGGAAATCTCAAAATATTTAGATCAATCGAAAACCGAAGAATAAAAATTTTCACGATCCGTATACTTTCTTCTTAAACTATGCAGAAGAAAGTAATAAATAAAGGCAAACACTGGGGAAAGCAAAAAATAAACTAGTATGTTGTGGCCACCACATGACTTTCTTCTATATTTTCCTATACAAATTCACTCAGTAAAAATAATTTATTTAAATTATTATTTAAAAAAATTATCTTCCATGATAATGCAGACGATTTCCATATTAGATAAGTAGTATAACACTAAATTTCCAAAAAAAGTCAATTTTATTGTCAATATTACATTTTTTTTTTTTTTTTTTTTTTTTTTTTTTTTAATGAAAAAAATCGATAACTTCATTTAAAATTATTGCGGATCTATGGTTCAACCATTCGTTTTAAAGGTACTGGCGAGCTCTTTTGAAAGATACCCATCATGAAAATTTACTCCCTTCGAGGGAGGACTTCCCCTCCCCCTCAGGGGGGGAAGGCGAGGCTCCTAGACATACAAAATTTTTTTACCGGTTGACTATCTCTATTATAAATAATTCTGGTAAATTTCATAATGATTATTAAAAACTAATTCTCTTTATGCACACCTATACAAAATTTTGTCCTATACCACCATGTTAAAAATTTAGAAAAAGCGCGATGGCAACACAACATGTAAGACAATTTTTGCCCAATTGTTTTTATTTGAAAGGTTATTGTAAAAATTTATTTTTATATTAAGGATTTATTTGCAAATTTGCATTATTTTAAAATACAAATAAATTAAATTAGGATAACTTTCCACTCATTTTATGCAAGAAATGCACCCAACAATTGCTCCGAACAAAAATTAAGTACTACCCTGTATCATGTAAAAAAAAAAAAAAAAAAGGTAAGACATAATACAGCTTAATGTCATCCAAAAATATTCGATTTGGAATTTTTGTGCACAGAAATCGATCTGACGGATTACAGTTAGAAAATTAGTTTTCACTGAAAACTCACTGTTTAAATAGGGAATAAAACATTTCAGAACGCAGACTGCTACGGCCACTTGAATGAAAGCTAGATTTTTCGTCCAAGAGTCAATAAAAGTGTTCAGCATAAAATGAAAGATTGCAGACCTCTGGCACTAAAAAAGTTGCATCATTTTTATCTTTCTTCTTCTTCTTCTTCTCTCTCTCTCTCTCTCTCTCTTCTTTTCTTTTCATGCTTCCTTTTTTCTTTTAACCCTTTATGTACCAATGGAACTTCAAATTCCAATTAGATTAAAACAGTGTATAAAATCGATTTTATGATAGGAAGTAGAGGGTAGAGAGCTATGTAAAGATCGAATGCTATACTTAACTTTAACGAATGTATATATCTTCTTCTTCACGTGTATACCTCATAGAATGTTTATATCTCACTTTAACGAACGTTTCTACTTCACGTGAATACATCATCGAACGTGTATACCTCACTCGAACCAATGTTTCTACCAGACGTTTAAAACCTCACTCACTGCATGGCACTAGACTAATGCCGTAGCCAAAGGGGCGTTTTAGGAGTTCAAATAACTTTCACACCGAAATTTTGCAGATTTGTCGAAAATTTTTCAGTTATATATCATTTTTAACTCTCAACAGAATTAAGTATTAAAGCATAAACCCTCTCCATTTTTTTTTTTTTTTTTTTTTTTTTTTTTTTGCAATGGTCTTGCATTTGATGCTACACGAAGATATTTTTGTTTAAAAAAAAAACAATTTTATTGCGTATTGACATTGCTCTTAAATGTCATTTTGGATTATCTTCACTTGAGTTACTATGAATATATGTATCACCTTAAGAAACTACTACCAATCTCAGAAAAAAAAAAAGACTTTTTTTTTTTCTTTTTCTTGAAATGTTGATATTTATTCGACCTTCATGTACTAATGGTATTTTAATGTTCTACCACATTCAATCCTCATTAATTACTATATGATGAAATAATATGCATAAAGTTTATTGTTTATATCTTTTAAAATTCCTCTTAATTAACTTTAAAAAAAATATTTGAAATTTTGTTTCTTTCATAATGTGATAAATAGAGGTTTGAAGAACATTTGTTTTGAGCATGTGATTTTGAATAACCTTCAGTACAATAATTAATTAATAGTTTTCAAATAAAAAACAGTTTTTATTATTTTCTTCTATATTCTTGGTTTCGAAAAAAAACGATGGATTTACTCATTTTGAAAGATCCAGTTTCGTCAGTTTTTATAAAATGTCTGTGATTGTGCGTGACAAAATTTTTGTGACAGTTCTAACTCAAGAACTAATTCACTAATTTTCATGCAAATTTATATGTAATTACACCTTGAGTTACACCATCAGTTGCACATTCCATTGTGAAAAAGTGTCCTTACCCTCTTCCCCGCGCGGAAGGTTTTTTTTTTTTTTTTTTTTTTTTTTTAAATAATTCAATACCATTAAGTCGAATAGTTCAACCATAAATCTATGAAAACTTAAAACAAAGTTATCGATTTTTTTTTTCATTAAAAAATTAAACTATACATGCTCTCCTTTACAGATATGCTGTGTATTTTTCTTGGCTCGTAAGTTTTTCTATCCTGATGCTTAATATTTCAAATAAATTTTCAACCTCTGACTGTTGATCAAAACAATTGAAAACCTTAAAGTAGTATATTTTTAAAATATAGATAAAGAAAGCTAACTAAGTAAGCTTTTTATTTTCTTATACTATCCAAAAGTCACAGAAAAAATAAAAGGTATATTATTCCAAAAGTATTGACCATAGCACTATACAGTTTTCCCTGAAATGCACAGAAAGACATGGGATTATTTTAGGTAACAAAAGATTTATTAGCAAATTAGTTCAAATTTTCTTCATCAGGTGGCGCTTAAATTGTAAAGTAACTTTTTACAGGGGCACAATACATTAAACAACGTAGGACTGTTAATGTTCAATGTAACGTCCATCATTCATTAGAATGGCCATCAGACGTTGTACATTGGAAATTCTCCTAAATAAAAGCTTCAGTATTCGAAATTTGGCGTCATTTAACCAAGCGAATCTATTTAAAATGTAAGAGGATGGTACAAATACAGCGCGACATGTTGGTAAAAAAGTAACTGATACTTTTCCTTATACATATATATAAAAAAAAAAAAAAAAATTCCTATGCTTTTCCGTATATTTCAGCGAAAACCACATAGAGCTACAGTCAGTACTTTTTAAATAACATATATATTTATATATTTTTTTTCCCGTGACTTTTGGATTGCCCTGTACTTTCTTTCCTTTTTCTTTTTCTGTCAAACAGGCAAAAAGAAAAATTATGATATTTTTCTTTGCACCATAAAAATAGAAATACCCTGAAAGCATTATTAATGTATATAATAAAAATTCATATGTAGGCAATATGAGTAGGAACCTTGAATATGTAAAGACTTTTTTTAAAGATAAGATCCATCAAATGTTGTCATGAAGCCACCATTGATGCGGTAAGCCATCGGAGTTTGATGGATCATCCCATCAATGCAGATATCAGTTACTTAATTCAAGAAAGGACCACACCGTTGCTGCTACCTTTTCGAAATTTATCGATTTATCAATGTAGAACGTGTTAATTTATCAAATCATGTCAATTCAGGAGAAAACACGGTATTCATAGCAACGCATAAATTAACTGGCGTGTGCAGCCCAAAGCGAAAATTACAGATATCGATAAATTTTTGCCCCCCCCCCCCCCCCCCAAAAAAAAAAAAAAAAATAGAATAATGAAACAGTGTTTGTTACTTTTCGAACATGTACTACGTAAGGAAAATATTATTAACATATAAAAGCTAATTATGAGATTTTGGAATATCGATAACGAAAATGTTGTAAATATGTAAAAAGTCATCTATGAGATTTTGGAATATCGATAGGTTTGATGTAAACTGTATTCATTTTTGCTATTTATAATAATGTATTTATGTATATGGTCTGGTACGATTGCTCGACAACTCAGTTTTTCGACACTAATATATTTGCCGATGCTCTACCATTAAGGCTGTACATCAGTCAGATCTCCCTTTCTCCCTTCCCATGTTATCCAATGGGATTTTGTCGCGTCCTTTTATAAAAATATCTCATTCAAAATTGAACTTTTTCTAATTCTGTTTTTTGAATATTACTCTTTGAACAGGTCGTCTTTTAGCTTAGTGATCAATTTTTCGAAAAAATAAATTTTAATATTTTACTTGGAGATCCACACTTAGAGTTCATAATTTACTTATTGAAATAAAATATTTAAATTATTTTTTTCGAAAAATTGCTCACTAAGCTAAAAGGCGACCTATTCAAAGATTAATATTCAAAAAACAGAATTTGAAAAACTTCACTTTTGAATCACATATTTTTATAAAACGAAACAACGAAAATCCCATTGGATAACATGGGAAGAGAGAAATGGAGCTATCTGACTGATGTACAGCCTTAAGCTATCACGGTTAATTCCAGATCGACATATTTCGAACAAGGTTTCTTTCATCCTCGCATTCTGCATTTTAGCAGACCTGAACACGAAGAAATATAACCAATAAAAAATACCCGTCACACTGAATTGCGATATATATATATTAAGGTCTATGTACATTAATGAAAAATGCAGAATGCGATTATGAAATTGACCTTCAGGGAAACATCGGCGAAAACTTCTCGGGATCGCTCAGTGATAGAGCACTGACATTGACCATAGCCTCCTTAACTAGATGCCTGTTGCGTAGCTCGGAAACTAGGCAACAGTTGAAGCGATAGACAGCACCACCTGGTACAGATTGCGTGATTTTTTTTTTCAACAGCCACTAAAAATTTTATAAAGTGGGATATGATGTACATAAAAGGCGAATAGAGTTGAAGAAACGTCGATTATATATATCATGTATTATTCTTTAAATTATTGGCGACAGTTGAATAAAAAAGTCTTTATTCTGTACTAGGTGGCGCTATCTACCGCTTCAACTGTTGCCTAGTTTCCGAGCTACGCGACATGCATCTAGTTAAGGACGTTATGCATTGACACGTTATACGCAAGGTCCTAAGTTCGATTCTCTGCCCGGACATTTTTTTGCCAAGAATAAAAGTTACTCAACATTCAATTTCAAAATTATTAATCCTATTATAATTTTCCCTCTTGTTTATTATCAATTATTCACTCATTCATGTTTGTTTAAATGTCTAGTAACTAATAAATTCGGAAACTCGAATGAAATCACTTCAGATTTTATATTAATATATTAATTCTACCTACAATACTCCTTTTACTCTCGTTGTATGAAACAATCCAATTTCCACCACTTGAAATGTTTATTGTTTATTTCAGATCCATTTCGACGTATTCTCTTAAGATTTAGCTTTAAATTTAAGACATCTAATCAGATATAAGGCACGGCAACATCTCTAATTACTACATGCATGAAAATTAATAGAATAATTTATCCAAAATTATTAATCCTATAATAATTTTCCCTCTTGTTTATTATCAATTATTCACTCATTCATGTTTGTTTAAATGTCTAGTAACTAATAAATTCGGAAACTCGAATGAAATCACTTCAGATTTTATATTAATATATTAATTCTACCTACAATACTCCTTTCACTCTCGTTGTATGAAACAATCCAATTTCCACCACTTGAAATGTTTATTGTTTATTTCAGATCCATTTCGACGTATTCTCTAAGATTTAGCTTTAAATTTAAGACATCTAATCAGATATAAGGCACGGCAACATCTCTAATTACTACATGCATGAAAATTAATAGAATAATTTATCTCTGGTGCACAAAATAATTAGGTAAATATCCTTGGTTACATTTCAGCATTATTGTGAGTATTTGTATAATTGATAATGCTAAATGTTGTCGAGAAACTACTTCGATGCAATGATTGATACAGTTATCGAATTTTCTGGGAAATAATTATTCTTGCGAGTTTCTAAGGCAGAAGTTTTTGTCAGTTCTGACAGCCCCTCACATGGAAAAATTCGAATTTATACAGGATTTGACAAATGTAATATATTTTGTAAAATTTGGAATAATATCGTAGAAGATTTTTTTTTTTTTAATAAAATATTTACTTAAATATTAGGATATGATTTGGATGACTTACAATGATATTAACGTGAAGTTTTTTCCGTTGTGTAGAATGAAAATTTTCTTTTAATAGTTTTTCTTTACTGTTCAAATAAAAAATAAAATTTAATAAAATTAATTCAGAGTTTTCCCCAGGTTTGAGAAAGGGCAGGGAGCTGCTATTAAAAAAAAGACATTTTCTAGATTCAGGAGGGCAGTTTTGGATTCTTAAGGGCACATTTAATATTTAAAATCTAGATGCTAAATTTAAAATTTCGATTTTAGGTATAAATAGAAGAAAAACGTTTTAAATATTAACTTTCTTTGCACCTTAACTTTGCTTGTTACTGACGTACGAATAAATGTTGATTGTTATTGCACAATACATTTATTTATATCTATAACATATCTTCAGTTTGAAAATTATTTTCAATAAAAAGCAGTAAGATGGGCAAGAAGGGTGTTGTTTTTTCAATCATAGGGCAGGCAGGCCCTCCTGAAATTGTTTGAGGAAAACTCCGATTAATTAAATCCTTTGGGAAAAAATATATGATATACTTAGTTCAATCACAAGTCGAGATCTAGAAAATTTGTAAATTTTTTAGGGTTTTTTTTTTTTTTTTTTTTTTTCTGTTAACCACATTTGGTAGAAAACGTATTACTTTTGGGTCAAAATTTCACAACCTACAATTATTTATACTTCACGCACATAAAAAGCACTAGCCATGGTCAACGCCTAACTTAAGACAGGACATTCGGGGCACGTGCCTTGGGTCCTCACAGAGAAGGGGGGCCCCGAGAAATTCCATCATACATTTTAAAAAATAGTTAAAATAAAAATTTTCCAAATTTTGCTAAAATGATCGTTGTTTTTTTGTTTTTCGTCAATGGATGGAGGAATTACTGCGTTGTTTTATAAATCGGCGTGATGATCTTTCAAGGAAATTATCAACTCATCGGAAAAATTGCAATATTTTCGCTAAACGCAAATACAACTGCATACTACTGATACTTGCATTCCAAACTTTTACAAGGCTAACTAAATCCGAGGCATGCACCAAAATGCTGATACACGGGGGCGACGTACGTCGATCCGATAGACAAGCGACGGATCTCGTTTAGCCTTACTCTTACCAACAAAATGAAAAGTGAAGTGGAGTGGAGTAATTTTTAGACGGCTGAATCAGAAATAAGCAAAATAAGCGGTTTGTTTTGTTTGTTGTAATATTAAAGTACGAGAAAAAGGGGCCCATTGAACATGAGTGCCCTGGGCCCCCAAATGAGTAAATCGGTCCCTGGCCATGGAGGCAAAAATGAAACGCTTGCTCTTGTCTCTGAGCTAGTAGCACGTTTTCTTTTCTTTTTTTCTTTTTACTCTTGAAGAAGGAAGTCCACGTTTTTTCGAAACTGGTAATACTTAGAGCCCCTTAAATAAAATATATAGGCCGGCGCATCGCCGCCATATTTTTGCCTCGGAAGAGGACAGCATTCCCGCTTGGTGTCCTTATCGCTTCATCAATGATTTTAAGAAATCTTGATATGAAGCTAATCCGGTCAAAATAAGAGCAATAAGCAACAATAATATTCCTAAAAACACATTTTTTTCACAGTACATTCTCAGGATGTCCTTTTATTCTTAGGTTATCCTATGAATGTACTGGGGTAAGATGTGTTGTTAGGGCGGCTTCTGTTTCTTTTACAAAATGTCGCCAAGACTCAAATACACAGTAATAGAAGGTCAGTGAACACTTTATATTCTCTTCTTGAATGATTATAGCAGTTTATCGCTAAACAAAATCTCATATCATAATTTACTTAGCTAAAATTATGAAATATAATAAAAGAAGTTACTCTAAAGTAACGTAAGACGATAAAAAAAAAAAAAAAAATGTTTGTCGTTTGTTTTTCAGAGAAACGCGCTGGGTACATGTGGTAACCCTAAGGCAACAAAATGCCTGATGCGCCAACTCGTATATATAGGAGCCTTAGTAATACTTGCACTTGTTTTCCACAATGCATGAAGAATTTTTTTAAGTTTAACTAGTTATTTAATTTATTATTAAATATAAATTATTAATAATAGGTATTCTTTATCAGTACATTGTTTAATATATACATATATATACATATATATATATATATATAAACAGATTTGTGTTCTTAGAGAAAGATTGCTGTATCATCTTGATTATTGTACAAGAAACAAACCCTTAGAATTTTAAATATTAATATCTGATACTATACTATGAAATATTAATTTCTACGGGCAGTCAAAATACTCAGTGACATTTTTCTATTACTAAAAAATTTATTTATCCTTATAATTAACATCAGTCAATACAAATAAGATAAAAATTCTTTTTAAATTCATTAATTCAAGATGCAAATTGGTATATTCTTACATTTTAATAATAATTTTAAGAAATTTTAAGAAAAAAGAAAACAAAATTGCTCATATATTTTAATAAAAATTATACTTATAAATAGGTATTAAACCAGCAATGAAAACTTAGTTGTTCTAAAAAGATCCACTAAATTATAAATTTATGGTCTAAAAATAGAAAATGATAGTAAATTTTTTACATGTTTTTTCTGATAATATTATAAAGAAAAAAAAAACTGATACATCAGATTTATACTTTTCTTCTTTAACATTGACTGTTAAAAACAACTTTTCAAAGCTCCAAGTATTGCGCAATACTATTTGTGAATTCTCCCCTCCCATCGAACGATGTCACGTGACTCACTCAAAAAAGAGAACTATGATTAACTTTTGTTTTAGTTAAAATGTGGTGTTGCGTCTTGAAAATTAAAAATTGTGTTTTAAGTGTGACAATGAGTCAAATCATCTTCTTTATACGTCTTAAGAACATTCTACATTTGATGTGAAAGTGGCGCCCAACGTGGGGCTTGGATTACCGACGGCTAAAGAATGGAAAATAATTACAGATAAGTAAATTTTAATATTTATTTGATGGTTGTTTGAACAGGAGCTAAAGTACTTTCGACATTGCACAGAGTGTGTTAATAAGTTAACACTTTAAAATATTGATTAGCCTAATCAATAAATACATATTTCTTAGAATCTTAATTCTATACAGATTATTTCGATCATCCTGATCTTAACGAATTTTAGATCGCCCAGATCTTATTATATTTGCATACCAGTTTCCTTTAGTGCCTGGAAGTTATTTTTTGATTCATATTTATTGATATATTAAGAATTTTGATTTTTTAACATGAATGTAGAATGCTATTTCTTAAGAAATAAAGGTTGTTGTATAAATATTTTAATCTTATTGAACAGATTTATTTCTGTCAAATGAACATAGAATAAATATTATTTTCTCTTGAACACATTTACGAATTATAAAATAATAAGCTTCTAATAACAATAATATTAATGAAGGAATGAATAAACAATTTTTTGTTGTTGTTGAATAAAACGAATTTTACACAGATTTGTTTATAATAAAGATATATTAAATAGACATCTTGTTTGCTTTGTTGAATATTCGATTTTTAATATCGAGTTGATAATTATATTCTTAGCATTTGCATTAACAATAAATTTTTGGTGGAATTTTTACGTCAATTTGAAATATATTGTATTTTCAATTGCTTAGGAATATTTCAGGAAGAGTATTTCTTATTTACTTTCAAATAATTATTTGAAAATAGAGGTTAAACGAGTTATTATTTCATTTATATGTCTTTTATTACTTTAGTTCTTGAATTTGTTTATTGAATAAATTGGTTAATTTAAGTTGTTTAACATATAGCAATAATATATATATTTATATATAAGTGATCTCTGTGATTTATAAAATTCTTTGGGCTATATACGTTTGCATACTGCACATTTTTAGATATATATTTAAATTATTAAAATTCAGTTTTAATCATGTCTTATATGGCTAGAGGGAAAAAACAAGATCTAATTGAATTAGCGGGCGAATTAGATATAAAAAATAGATGAAAATTTAAAACTTTTAGACATTAGAAATGCTACAGTGGAAAGTCCAGATTATGATGCAGAATTCACAAAAGAATGTTTGAATCGCATTATACGGGATAGGAAAGAAAAAGAAGATTTTGCGCTGAAAGAAAAATAATATGAAAGGTTATTTGAACTAGAGAAAACCAAATTACAGGCACAAGCTAGTGCTGCCCCTGATGCAATATTACCTACCATGGCCTTTTTTCCGCAGACACGAGCATGCCATAATTAGAAATAAGCAAATTAATCCCAAATTTCGATCCGAAAACAGCTGATATAACCTTATATTTAGATTTATTTGAAAAACAATTAACATTTTTGAAGGTACCAAAATCAAAGTGGGTCGTATATCTTGTAGGTCTTTTGCCAACTGATGTCGCCAAACTAATTGCAAAAGAATCAGTTGATGATGCTCAGAATTATGATAATGTTAAGGAAATTCTCTTAAAACGTTTTAAATTAAGTGCTGAGAAGTTTCGACAACTTTTTGCCCAACACCGTAAATGTCCAGAAAGTACATAGTCAGATTTTTATTTTGATTTGCAAAATTATTTTGATGGGTGGCTTAAAGAATCTAAAGTTTCATCGTTGGAAGAGTTAAAAGATTTAATATTGGCAGATCAGATAAAAAAGAAAGCTCCTCCCGAATACAAAGAACATTTTTCGGACCACTGGAGCGAGTGGAACAATCCTCTTGAACTTGCCGATAAACTAGATTCATATGAAGAACTTAGACTAGTAAGAAATAAAAATGTTAGAAAGGAATCCCCTAAATTCCCACATCGAAATACTTCCCAAAATTCAAGAAATTACCCCCAAAATTCTAAAACTGCGTCATCGAGAGATTATACGAAAAATGAAGATCGACCACGTGTTAGTTGCTATGGTGATGGCAAACCAGGTGTTATTAAGGCTAAATGCTCCGCCTGCTCCCCCTCTTCTAGGAAAAGTTCAGCTGAGTTCAAAATTATTCACCTTCAGTCATTATCTATCGAAGAACCTCAGTCGACACTTATCAAGAGTAAAAATTAATGGAATAAATGGAATAGTGTGTGCTGACACTGGAGCCAGTCACACTATAACTGGTGAAACATTATATCGCCTCTTAACAAAACGAGGTGTAGAATTTGAGAAAACTTGTATGAATGTAACGTTAGCTGATGGTCTCCAAAAAGAAACTGAAATCTATTCAGCCGAAGTAGATATACAAATTGAAGGACGATCTTTCCGAATAACTTTGTTTACGTTACCTACTGCAAAGAATAACAGAACATTATTGGGAAATGATTTTTTGCGTACTGCTGGAATCGTTTTGGATATTCGAAATCATATATGGTATTACCATGATAATCCAAAGCAGAAATTTGATTTCAGTGAAGATGATTTCAGGCCGTCTGAAAATCCAGTATATTCTGCTGAAGTTAACGAGCTTATGTTAAAAGAAAATGAAGGAGCCCATCTTTCTGATGAACAAAGGTCAGAACTGAATAATTTATTGAATGAATATGAAGATATCTTTGAACCAGGGGAAGAACCGACTAACAAAATTCAACACTATATTGACACTGGAAGTAGTCCACCTGTCGCAGTACCGCCGTATCGCATGTCCCCAGTAAAGAAAGAGATGTTGAAGAAAGAGCTAGACGAGTTGTTAGCTAGCGGAACAATAGAAGAATGTGAATATATATATATATATATACACTGCATAAAAAAAGTAGACGGACACTTACTTGTATTACTTTAAAGCCGTTTATTTCTTTAATTAGATATATGAGGTTCATTTCTCTAATATAATTATATTCTTGAGACATCATATATTATTATTACTTTCTTCTATATGTAATATAGAGAAAGTATTGGATTCGCGAAAATTTTCGAAGTCCACTTTTTGATGGATTTACATGTTTTGGGATATGGAGAACACGAATTAATAGTTTTTAGAAAATGTCTGTCTGTCTGTATCATTTTTTTGTGGACGCTGTATCTCACGAACCAATGAATGAAATTTAACCAAACTTGGTATTTAGTTGCACCCTGACATAAACTGGTGCTGATTAGATTTTGGGATCAATCGCTCAATAGGTGGCGTTGTGATCGCATTTTATGCAAATTTTTAACATGGCAGCATAGGACAAAATTCCGTATAAATGGGCATAAAGAGAGTTATTTTGCACTTGTGATTGTAAAATTAATATGAATTATTGATAATAGTAGTAGTTAGCTAGGAAAAAAATTTTGTGCATAATCCCCCCCCGGGGAAGTAAATTTTCAAGATGGGTATCTTTCGAAAGGTCTCGTTGATAATAGTAATAGTTAACTTGGAAAAAATTTTTGTGCATGTGGGGGCATCGGTTCCCCCCCCACCGGGGGGGGAAGTTCCCACCCGGGGGGGGGGGCAAAGTTTCAAGATGGGTATCTTTCGAAAGATCTCGTCAATACCTTTAAAACGAATGGTTGAACGATAAATCTGTGATAATTTAAACCAAAGTTATCGATTTTTTTTACTTTTAACAAAAAAAAAACTTAGAAAAATATCGCATTTTTTTTTTTTTTTTTTTTAACGAAATTTAACCAAACTTGGTATTTAGTTTGTCCCCGACATTAACTGGTGCTGATTATGTTTGGGGATCAATAGCTCAACAGCTGGCGCTGTGATAGCATTTTATCTAAATTTTTAACATGGCAGCATAGGACAAAAATTCGTATAAATGTGCATAATAAGAGTTGTTTTAAACTTGTGATTGTAAAATTAATATGAATTATTGATAATAGTAGTATGTAACTAGGAAAAAAATTTTCTGCATGGGGGGGCATCGCTTCCCCCCCTAGGGGGGAAGTACCCCCCAGGGGGGATAAATTTTCAAGATGGGTATCTTTCGAAAGGTCTCGTCAATACCGTTAAAACGAATGGTTGAACTATAAATCTGTGATAATTTAAAACAAAGTTATCGATTTTTTTCACTTTTAACAACAACAACAAAAAAAAAAAACCTTAGAAAAAAAATCGTACTTTTTTTTTTTTTTTTTTTTTTTTTTTTTTTTTTTAAATATTGTTACTGATTGAATATGTATAGGTAAATATAGAAGAAAGTCTTGTGGTGGCCACAACATACTAGTTTTTTGGATATAGGTTCAATCCTTTTGAATTATGTAGTGGAAAAATTCAGAAAACAAAAGTGGGGCATATTTGCACGGTAAGTTTTCTTAAAAAAAGTAGACGGACACATCTTGTATCTCTAAAATAAAACGTTTTTAGTAAGGGGTTCGTCTCCCATTTGCTTTAATAAGTTCGTATACTCTGTTAGGCATCGAATCAATGAGATTCTGAATCTTTTTTTGACAGAAAATTTCCCAAATGTTTGTAAGAGCTTCTTTGATCTGGTGAATTGATTCATACTGGCGTCCACCCTCATAAATTTTATGAACAAGTATAGCCCAAATGTTTTCTACAGAATTCATATCCGTACTCTTGCCTGGCTAGGGTAAAACATTGAAGTTGTTCTCATGAAACCATTTTTTATCGTTGTTAGCGGTGTGTATTGGCACTCCATCTTGTTGGAAAATCCAGTTTTCTCCCCCGAGGTCACACGCAAATGGCAAAAGCTCACTGCTTAGTGTTTCAATATAATCTTTGTGAGTCTGCTTCTTACTTAGGAACACTAAATTTGTCCTTCCACCATAGCCAACAGCTAGCCACACCATCACGCCACCACCACCAACTTGCCGAGTAGAGTACACTTCGTCTTCTTTCTCCAAACTGTGCCAATAATATTGATACCCATCTGGGCCGCCTAAATTAAATTTTTTCTTATCTGAAAAAACTACAGATATCCATTATGTAGTCCAAGACACATGGTTTTGAGCCCACTGTAGGCGTTCTGTCACGTGGTGATCCTTCCAGCATGGATGATGTTTTCTCTTCTTATATTGAAAGAGCTCTGATTGCTTAATGTAGTTATAAATTGTCTGAGAAGTTACGTTAGTAATTCCTGTGCTTATTCGAACTCTGGGAATTGATGCTCCACTTTTTTTCAGCTCAGTAAAAATTTTTCTTTGGTCTCTAAGCGAAAGTTTCTTTGGCCGGCCAGTCTTTTTCTTTACGCCATGGGCTTCAGGAACACGTAGAAAATCGCTGATGCTACTTTTGCTTATTAGACGTAGCCTACTAATTTCTCTGACTCCTTTATTAACATTTTTCAGCGCTATAATATGTCCTTTCTGGTAATCAGTTAGAGGAGTTCCACGTGGCATGGCGCATTCATCTCCAAGAAATTTAACTACGTAAAACCATCTTGTCAAGCAGGTTAGCAATTGGCAAAATGCCAACTGTACATGTACACTGGTATTTCGCAAGAAACACCCACTTAGATAATTGCAGTTTTTGATCAGTGCCCGTCTACTTTAAAATATATATATATATATTGTACAAATGTATATCTTTTCTCTTTTCTGCATTTCCCTACATTAAAATTATAAATAATTGAATATTTTTATTTGTCCGTCAAAAATACGAAGATTGATAAGAAAAACATGTTAAAGAATTTTAATTGACATTTCCTATGAAACAAAGACAGGGTTTTAAAAAATTGTAAAGAAGTGTCCGTCTACTTTTTTTATGCAGTGTATATAAATGAAAACAGCACTAACACTTTTATTCAGATATTTTTTTAGATATTTTTATACAAACTATTTATATGTTTCTGTTTTATTAATAGTTATTTCTAAAAAGAGGGAAAGTTTAAGTAATTAATTTTAACATAAATTAATCTACAGCATAATAAGCATATATTATGTATAAGAAATAAGAAAACATGCGTGTGTATTAAACTTCTTCTTTTTTATTTATTTATTTATTTATTTATTTATATTCTTGAATTTTACCACGTAGCTTATAATTTTTAATTTAATTAGCAGATGCTTCATTTTTTATCTAAAAACCCTAGGTTCGCCTCCGACTTAATCTCTTTTTCATCTGTTGAAATTAATTCGATCTTTTCATCTAAAATATGATTTTTACAATTATTCAGAGTTATATAAATCGTAATTAAAACCATCATTCTCAGAAATTACAAAATAAAACTCTGAAAAATCACAGATTTATAAAGTATACTAATCTCTAAGGAAATAACCAAATATTATGATACATTTATCACTAATTAATCATCGTAATTAACTAAAACTTCATCAATTAAAAACGTTTAAAACTAACTAATGATAGTAAACTAACAACTAAGTTATAAAAAAAAAAAAATGATTTATATTTAATACTTCACGGCACATTTTCATCCTCGTCAGGCAGTTTCTAACTCGACACGCCCTTTGTATAAGTTTCGTACTAAGATTTGACGTTCCATGATTAATTACTTAGAAACTCTTCCACTTAAACAGTTTCAATGAACAAATAAATCATTCAAAGTTGAAATCCCTAATCGAACTAACAACGCCTTACACGCGAAGAACATTTTTTTAATCATATCGTCCTCAGTAGAATCTTAATTAGAAGGCTTAGCGGTTTGGTTTATTTTACGATTGTTTCTAGTTCTTGAACGGAATAATCATGCAAGACATTACATCAATTGAATTCCGTTTAAGCTATTCTGGTTTTATATTATACAAAAGGATAGTGGAAACATTTTTTTCTTTATGTATTCTATTAAGATTCTGTTATTTAAAAATTAATTAGTTTAATTTTTCGTGTTTATAAATTACTCATAATAGCATTGAATTTGGAGAGTAGAGATGGCAGTCTCCCTATTAAATAATGAGGGAATTTAATTGATTCACATAGGTGGTATTTTAATTTATTTTTAGAATCATTAACTGTAGTATTTATTATCACAGACATATATGAATATTGATAATTCAGATTTCAAATATTAAGCTGTGCAATACCTTAAAATAGAATATTTAAAATTTTATAAAAAAAAAAATGTATACTATTTATTTAATTAATTTCAGTAGATTAGAACTTTGCAATGATGTTATTTTGGAAGAAGAATATTTGCAGACAAACTATTTTCGTATGTATTTAAGTTTAATAAAATTTCAAAATGTATATAAATATCAATGAATGAGGCATCAGTATGAAAAAGTACATTAAATATTAAATAATTAGCCTTTCCCACGTAGAAAATCTGCTCGGTACTACCTATATACATAATATGATTCTCAGAAAAATCTCATAAATAAAATTCCTTACTGGAGAGTTCCAGTTTTATTCATTTGTCTTTCTTTTTTTTTAATAAAAGCAATTCAAATATATTTGTATTATAATTTCAATTTCAGATGATATTTTTCTGGTGCTGACTTAGAATTTCTTAGAATTAAATTATTGTTATATTAAAACTGAATCTTAATATGATGATTTTGATTTCGATCAATAGATGGCGCCAACGCTGACCTAACGAATAGCTAACGATGAAATGCGAGGCTTAACTGGTTTCAAATTCGTCCAAATATACTTCTAAATAAAAGATTTTGAACATATGTTTCAGCACAAAATGTTAATATTTTTTTCAATTTCTTTAAGGAAATGTTTATTTCAAGTGTATTAGATTAAATTTTATAGGCGAAATCTGTAGCAGCCGAATTTATGATTACTTGAATCCGATCTGGTTTGACCAATCACATAACACATTACATCCCTATCGTATCGCTTCAACAAAATTTAATCGTAACTGGTCCACGTTACAGAAAGATTATACAGATACTAATTGTTTATTAAATATTAACCTATAAAATATAATAACATATTAAATTTAAGAAGTAAAATAACGACATAACATATTCAAAATTTGTTAAAGTTTGCTCGTGATATAAGCTATTTAACGAGATTTGTGAATATCTTTAACGTGTGTTAAAAAATGTAGTACACGTATGAGATGAAGGCTGGAAATTTTATTTAAAAAACAAATGCCAGTTGTAGTTTTCACGGCAGTATTGAGAAAGCGAATCCTTATTATAATTTTCTCTCTAATATAGAATTATTAAATAAAAAGAAGCTTGAATCCACATCACAGGCCTAGACGCTCAGATATTTCCGTGATTTTCTCTGAATCTCGCGTAAATGCAGGCAGGCTAAGATCCCCTAGGAAAATCTCCAAGAAGAAGCATCCCACCAGTATCTAAAACTCTCGCGGTTTCAGTCGGCTTTAACGATGCACATCACTTAGATTCCCCCTTTCTCTCTTCTCATGTTATCGTATATGATTTTTGTTGCTTCGTTCTGTAATGATATTTCATTCAAAAATAAAGTTTAACTAATACTTTTTTTTTTTTTTTAATTACACTCTTTAAACATGTCACCTTTTAGCTTAGTGAGCAATTTAAAAAAATAAATAAATAAACTTATTTCTTTTAGAGATTGAAAATTTTAGTCCTAAGTTTACTTAATAAAATAAAGTATTTAAATTTAGTTAAAAAAATTGCTCACTAAGCTAAAAGTCGACATGTTCAAAGTGTACCATTCAAAAAACAGAATTTGGAAAACTTCCTTTTTGAATGAGATATCCTTATAAAACTTCGCAACGAAAATGCCATAGGATAACATGGAAAGGAAGAAAAGGAGAATATGATTCTTAAGAAGTCTTTTGTCCCCCCCCCCTCCCCCTTCTTTAATAGTAAGATTCTTAATATATATATATATATATATATATATAATTTGAATAATTTATTACCACTTTAACAGTCAGCAGACAAAAGATAGATGAAGATACCAACAAAAAATTAAATTTATATTTATTTAGAATAAAAATTGTCACGGTAATAATTTAATTTGAGTACCAATGATTAGTAAAATCATGTGAAAGTACTTACGCAGAAGAGAAATGATACTAACATAGCACATAAGCCTAATGACGAGATAATTTGCAAAAACTATGAAATATTAACAGTCAACGTTTTAGAGAAAAGAGAAAGGTTAAAAATTACCAGAGAGTTCCGTTAAAAGGAAAAAGAAAAGGAAATTCATGAACTAAAATTGAAATTTTAAATTCTGAAAAATAGAAATGTTCACTCATCAGGAAACTTGCATTTCTATCAGCATATGCAAGATTTCGGAAAACTGTATAGCTAATTCAAGCAATATACAGTTCTCTCTCTCTCTCTCTATATATATATATCTATATATATCTATATATATATATATATATATATTAACACAAAAAGCGCCACATGTTTTCGATTATATCATGAACGAATTAAAGGGCGTTTTAAGAATTTTTCTTCATATTTGTAATACAATTATTTAACAGAGTTTTCGAATTCCGAACCAGGAGAACTTGACTATTTTCGTATAAGATTCACAACATAGCAAATATTCTTGTATTTTTCTAAATAACAAGCTTTCTGTTTTCTTTATATATTTGGTTTAACTGAAAAATAATAAATAAAGAGCAAAACGTCAGAACAACATTATGAATAAATTGGGTTTTTTACTGTCTAGGAAGAAAATATTATTTACAATGTAATGCTACTTCCCATTTCCAAGCAAAAACAAATTTTTAATTTCTCAGAAAAGGCCTCCGGAATTATGATAAATAAGAGATGTACAAAATAAATAGAGCTATTACAAACATTACGCTTAAACTCTCCCTCGGTTAATTTATAAGCTTACATTAAAACATAAATGTCCGATTTGATTTCCCTTAGCGCAGCAGGAGTTTTATGCAAAGAAAAATGTTTATCTTCTCAGTTTCAAGATTTTAAAAACCCGCGAAAACAAAACAAAAGAGCTCATACATAAAGATAGATATGATTTCAAAACAAATATCAAATGTTGTTTTTATATCCCCGAGGTAAACAAGCAGTATTTCGAAATGTACTATGTTAGAATCAAAACTTTCAAAATTATTTTTCAAAACATAGAACCTCTAGCATAAATTTTTCATAAAATTTAATGTTTTGAGAATAATAAAATATAATTAAGAAACAAATTATACAAAAAAAAAAAAAAAAAAAGGAACTATTAAAAGAGCAGCTAAATATTGTTTTTCTAATAAAAAATAAGATATTTTAATAAGAATGATTTAAATAAAATTTAAAAATGCATATGATTTATGTTCTTTTGTTTGACTATATGCGCTTTGATTTTCATAAATATTCATGGAATGTCTTAAAACTTAGGTATGTAAATCATAGTTAAGAGGTCGCCAACCGGTGGTCCAACAATAAAATTTTGATAGTCCGCAAAAAATTTGGTGATTATTTCTATTTTTACCACTACTTGTTATCTTACCTCTTATCTATAATCTGCCCCAATAGTCCTGAAATACTGGGTAATAGGAAGTCGTATGAGTGACACACCAGAATATTAGATATCCTTTTGCATATATTACTTGGTTATTACAGAAAAAATAATAGTCACCTTGATTTATTAGGTAGGTCAGTCATAGATCTCGAAAACTGGTCCTTCAAAAAATGGCTCTACCGATTTTTTTTTTTTTACTCGTTATGTAAAGTCTGTTTTATGTCCTTACACATGCATCAGTTTTGTCTTATGGAAAAAATTGTTAGATGTCTAATTTGTTAAGTCAATTTTATGTCGTCTGACTACATAATCCCCAAAAAGTGCATATAATACGTGTTATAAATAAAAGTCTTAAGGCTGTTACAGACCAGATTTTTTTAACCATTATTTATTACTTTAAAACAATATTTATTAAAGTAAATCTAAAAAATAATACGAAATTAAAAATAGATGGAATGTAGGGAGCAGTGGATGGGGTAAAAGCGGAAACGTAATAAGTAAAAATATTTCAATAAATGCCATAAAAAGATTTTAAAAAATAATAATAATAAATAACGCAACAATTGTTTCGAGTCGAAATAAAACACAACTTTTCGCCAGGCGGACAAAGTAGGCAAGAGTGCTGCAACACAAGGCGGCAACGCACAAAACTCATTTTAGAGATGATAGAAAACATATAAAACTGAATATTAATACAAATACTGGTGTGACAAGAATTATTAAAAAAAAAAAAAAAAAAAAAAACAGACAAATAAATAATAATGAAATTATAATAAATGTAAAGAAAAAGAAAGAAAAATACGAAAGAAAAAAGAAAGTTACGTGAGAGAGTTCTAAGCATCGTAGACAAGAAAAGCGTAGATGAAAAATAATTAAAAAGGTTTTTCGAGTTTTTAAATATGTAAAAGGTTTCATGGATAACCAAACGGGAAGAGGAAATAGGAAAAGAAATAATGTTAGTTTTAGAAAATTCAAAAGAATGACCACGAGACCACCAGTGACAAGCAATAAAAGATTTGGAGATCTCTTCATAATGAACAATTCGTCGGTACTTATTTATTCTATATTTCAAACCCCTCCTACTTAACCAATGTAACTAAAATTACATGATAAACAAAGGTTGAAATAAACACCAGATTTATTTTCAGTAGGAGTGGGGTGTTTAAGAGAAGAGGAGAATTTAATTTTGTTGACGGGTTTGCAAGTGACTTTAAGTCCAAACTGTGAAATAATTTTTCAATTTTTAAATGAAAGGGAGGTTTAAAAAGGTAAAACTGTAGGATTGAGACCGTGATCATTTAATTTGGAAACAGAACGTTTAGGATTTTTTTTTTTTTTTTTTTTTTTTTTTTATAAAACTTTATCGATGATAGAGGGACTATAGCCTCGAGAAAGAATAAGAGTTTTTAAACAATTAATTTCTTTCGAAAGACAAGAATAATCAGAAGAAATGTGTAAAAAAGCATAAAAAAGCATAAAAAGCAGACATTTTCTTTGAGGGGAATAGTTAGAAAAATCATGTGGCGGAGGGAGACAGAGACACATTTTATAAAGACCGTGGTTTAAAACCGATCATTATATTTAGACACCAGAACGTCGAGGAAAAGCACGGAGCAATTCTTTTCAATATACGGGGACCAAATGAATTGACCAAAGCAAGTAAGCTGGAAAAATCGACATCAGAAGGGACGAAAGTGTTATTATCATACCTGACTATACAAGTGAGAAAATTCTTATACATTGAAGAGTTTTTCTTGAAAATAGTGCATATGAATGTCGCAAAGCAAACGAGAAAGAATAGCCAGGCTCTCATTTTTTGAATAATAAACGCCATTAAAAATGAAGGCAATTTGTCTGATGCATAAATGAATTAAATTCAAAAGCTCCCCAGTTTCAATAACAGAATAATGGAATTCGCGTAATCTCCTTTCTAAACAAACCAAAGGAACCTTTGAAAAGGAACGTTAGTAAAAAGAGATTGAACATAAAAAAATAAAAAAAAGAAGAAGAAGAAGAAGAAGAAGCATAGTTAAAAGGAGAAATGCATTTAAGTTTGTCTACAAAATCGTAAGATTTTTACATCGTAAAGATTAGTACTAGTTAAATGTGAAAGACATTTTGAAAGGAAACGATAAAGATTATAAGAAGACATATACCAATATTTCAATAATTCCACAATAGCTTTCTTTATGGATAAAATTTATTTCCACATCACATATCATGAATTCCAAATTATTAACAGAGATAGACAAAATTATGAATTATTCATAACCTATGAGAAATCGATAAAATATATTATTAAACATTCAGCAATATACATTTTTACGAAAAATATTTTTAAATGTAATAGCAATTAAAACAAGATACTCCGTTTAAAGTGAAAAGCAAAAACAATCATCACACTAAAAATATGTAAACATTTAAATATAATCTTTTTTTTTTTTTTTTTTTTTTTTCTTGTGATAATAAAGTTAATAATTATTTTACTACTTACAATTAATCAGATTTGAAATATTTTTCTGGGGGATTAAAAATGCGAATTCTATTTTCTTAAAATAATAATAATAATAATGAAGAGGGAGGGAGGTTAAGCATTTGCGATATTTCATACTGTAAAAGAGAATTATTTCATATTTATAAAAGAAGTGTTTTCTTATATAACAAACAGTCGCATATCAAGGGTAGAAAGGTGGGGATGGGCCGACTCGGCCTGTTGTCATGATGGAGCATCCGGAATCTTTAACTAAACGTATCTGGGGAAATTGTCGTGCCATTATTTCAACCTAAACCATTCCCTGCAATTCCACTTTAAGCCATAAGTTCCTGTATACACAGCCTTAATGCACAAAATTTCACCGCAGAGCGACAATTCCAAAACCAAAAGAAACTCACTTATACAAAGCTTGACTAGGCAGGGCAAACGAGGCCAATGCCCCTGGTCGTCTTGTTGGGTTGGGCTTACAAATCAATTTTAATACTTACTTCAATGCCTTTTTTTTTTTTTTTTAATAAACTAAAGTGAAGATGTGCGAGGAAGTCCTTAGTATATTAAGGGTTAATTAGGAGGGCCCCAGTAAGATTTTCGCCCCAAGCCTCCAGAGAGTCTGCCAATGATTACAAATATATATATATTTTTTTTCATAAACAAAGTTAATGGTCCACGGGATTTTATATTTTTAATTTGGTGGCCCACGGAATACAATATAATATTATGAATTTAGTAGCCCATGAATTCTGGAAGGTGAGCACCCTCTGCTCCAGCATAAGTTTCTTATTGAAAATAGTATAAATATTACTAGCGGTTTGTGTACAGGAATTCTTAAAGAAATTCGGATAAATTACGTTTTTTGAGAATAACATCACTATAGTACACAAAACATAACGAAATTAACATACACTATTCAAATGCAAAAAAGCATGTTTTACAAAATATATATGTATATATATATATATATATATATATATATATATATATATATATATACAATGATATATCAATAATTTAATTACAACAAAAATATTCAGACACTTTATGGGAAATACGTGGAAATTGCCTTGAAGTGCCTTTACAGTCACTAGTTTTTTCCCTTCATAACTAAAAAGGAAATAAATGTGTAATAAAGTGAAGATTAAGCAATATAAAAGGTAAATTCATTTGAATAATACATGCGAACTGTATGATTTTTCTTTCTTTTTTTAAACTAAAACAAAGAAAAATATCTTGTGTGAAACAACCATTATATTACGTACTATTACACGTATTATATGCAATTTTGTAGATAATGTGATCAGAAGACATAAAATTGACCTAACGAAGTAGAAATCTAAAATTTTTCCGGTTACAGAAACTTGATACAAGTGTAAAGACATATAAAGCAAAGTTTACAGAGCGAGTTAAAAAATAAAATTGGTACAGTTATTTTTTGGAACACCAATTTCCGAGATTTAAAACTGACCTACCTAATCAGGATGGCAGATAATTTTCCTGTAATAACCACGAAATACATGAGAAAGGATATCTAAAATGGATTTATATGTAACAATTCTCAAGAAAATCGTTAGAGTCGTTTTTGAGATACAGGATTTCACCAAAACTTGATAAACTCAACTGTTGACCGAAAAGCAACAATTACATATGAAAGTATATCTAAAAAAGAGTTATTATGCCGAGTTTGAAAAAAAATCCGTGCAGCCGTTTTTAATGGAACGCACTTGCGAGACCTCAAATTGAGCTATTTATACAGGACCCCTATCAATTTTCCTGAACTAACCAGCTGTATCATTCGAAAGGACATCTAATAGAGTGTTTATATAGAAACTTTGAAGAAACTCATTAGAGCCGTTTTTGACATGCGGATTTACGGTACTATTTCCGGCTTCCGATGTCCCACTTTTGTTTTTCAATTTTCACCAAAATTTGAAAAATTCATCTGTACACCAGACCTGTCTCAATTCTGAAGTTTCGTAGTTCTATCTTTATTAGTTTCGGAGGTAAGATAGCCAAAAGATTCCACACATACACACAAGCACACACACTGACCAATTGCCAAAAACTAGGTTTTTTAATTTTTTTTTTTTCTGAGGAGACCTTAAAACGTGTAAATCAGGTGAAAACTCGATATAAAATTTTTGGACCGAATACAATACTTCCATTACCTACGGTAGTCGATTATTGGAAGAAAAAAAGCTGTGTAAATAAGCATAAACTTTCAGAAGCGCTTTCTCTTCCCCCCCCCCCCCGCCTTATAAATAATTTGCATGCATATTTGCATATTAAAAATGAACGGCTCTTGATTTGATTTTTCTCAGAACTTACATTATGTGCTTAGAAAAACATATTTTCTTGTCAGTATGGAAACATTTTTACAACCCTCGAACGTAAAACAACAGAACTCATACATAAATATGGATATGATCTACGAAACAAATACCAAACGATGTTCTTTTTCCCCGGGGTAGACGAAATCCGCACTTCGCATACATTCTATTTCAAATGCAAAACTGTAAGAATTATTTTTGGGGGAAGATAGAATTTCGGATAAATCTCTCAATAACTAATATTCAGGGAACAGGAAAGCACTATCTGGATATTCGAAAAATTTAAGATAAAAGGGAATATCCAAGTATTTTAAAGTGCAGAGGAGATGATAGAAATATGTTTTATGTAATAAAACTAACATTTTCCCTTCCTTCATTTAATTTACAGGAATTTAGCGGTTAATCTGTGTGTGAACCTGTTATTAGCATAACTGAAAAACAATTATTAGTAGAAAGTTTAAGTGCAAAGTCTGCATTCTAAATCTATATCTTAAGAGAATATTAGTTGAAAATTATCAATATCGGACTAATGGTTCGTGTACAGGGACAAAAATTTAACTACATTACGTCTATATGCGAAATTTCTGGTTGGTTGGTCGCCTAGTATAAATATATAAGTCTTATACTAGGCGAGGCGTTTTAAACCCTTGACGATAGGTTTAATGCCCCAACAGTCCCTCCCGCTCCTCGATGTCTTTCCCAAGTCAATTTTGTCCTTTTATTACTCCCGGTGTGAGCCTTTTTTTTTTTTTAAACACACTTAACGTTGTGAGTTTTTTTCATTTTCATCCCATGCTTTTTCTATCGATTTTTGAATCTTTTTTCTCCCGTTTTCCTATGAATTTCTAGCCTTTTCTCCTCGTTTTCTAGATTCTAAAGTACGTCTTTAGACTGCATTAAGCATAATGGAATTAACATGTATTTTTTACACTTGCTAAAGTTTCTGTATAAAATATTTGATATACAATTCTTTCCTATTAGATTACAAAGCCACAAAAAAAAATTCAAATATATCAGGGCTAGAGTTGCGATATACTTACACTGCAATTCAAGTTCTGATACTAAGTTCAAATATCAGTTTATAGACAATATACGAAACCCCAACTAGTCGAATGACTTTCAAAGAGTGGCCTAAAAAAAGTTTTTTGAATAATATAAAAATAATAATACTAATAACACAGCTCTGCATGAAAATCGGCCCCAACACCATTCCTGCTGATTCTTATGTAAAATGGCGTCCTGAATCCGAATATGACGTCCATTTTGTACCATCACCCCTCTATTTTTATCACTCTTCGATAATTTTATGGCTGTGAATTTGATCTGGAAAGGGGAGGGGGTGAGCATTATTTTAACTGTTAAATATCTTCTGAGGGGCTACAAATGTGAAAAATTCTAAAACATGTACATTTGTAAGTAAAGAGGGAATTTAGAGGGGAGAGTTGCCACTTAAATTATAAATTATTGGGAGTACAAATTAATTCGGTCCGTTTTCAATAGATGGCTCTGGCTGATTTGTTTACTGAATAATGATAGATGTTTTTGGCATTGTTAGAAAGGTTTGACCTTTGTCAACCATATTCAGTCAACGAAGCTTCGAGTTTTATACAACAACATTGGTTTTTTGAGCATTCAATATGTCGAGTTTTGTGCTAAAGAAACAACATTTGCGGGAAGTTTTGATTTTCTTTTTTAATTGGAAGAAAAGTGCCGCTGAAGCGCATCGATCGCTTGTGGAAGTTTATGGTGAATCTGCGCCATCTGATAAATCATGTAGAGAGTGGTTTCGACGCTTCAAAAATGGTGATTTTAGTGTCGAAGACAATGAGCGCCCGGGCCAGCCGAAAAAGTTCGAAGACGCCGAATTGGAGGAATTGCTCGATCAAGATCCGTGCCAAACGCAACAAGAGCTTGCAGGATCGTTGGGAGTCACTCAGCAAGCAATTTCCGTGCGCTTAAAAAAAATGGGAATGGTTCAAAAGCAAGGAAATTGGGTCCCATACGAGTTGAAACCGCGCGACGTTGAAAAGCGATGTGGCAATTGTCGTTAAAAATTACTTGGAAACGTTGAAATGGGAGGTCCTACCCCACCCGCCGTATTCGCCAGACCTTGCTCCTTCTGATTATTGGTTGTTCCGACGGATGCATCACGATTTGGCTGGACACCGCTTCACTTCTTTCGAAGAAATTCAAGAATGGCTCGATTCATGGTTTGCGTCCAGAGAGGACTCATTTTTCAGAGATGGAATCCGAAAATTGCCAGAAAGGTGGACAAAAGTTGTGGCTACCGATGGACAATACTTTGAATAACATGTTTTTTCATTTTGATAATAAATAAAATGTTTTTTTAACGAAAAAAAACGGACCGAATTAATTTGTACTCCCAATATATTTATTATATTATATTAATATATATAATTATTATTATTTATTATACATTATATATTTTGTTTTTAAATGTTAAAAAAATCATTTTCCACCCTCCAAATCAAATTCATGGCTATACAATTACCGAACAGATATAAAAATTTGGGGCAGGTGTACAGTCCCGTAAAAACAGTAGGTGACTAGAAAAAATCGAGTTCATATTCGGATTCAGGAGGTCATTTTACATAAGAAACAGCAGGAATGGTACCAGGGCTCACATTTTTTTTTTTTTTTTTTTGTAGCGCAGAGTAGTTTAATAACAACTCTAAATATATTATGGGTGTATCTACAATATTCAAATGGGGATTGTTGAGAAGGCGACAGTTCAACTATTACGGAGTTTTATGTTAAAAAACTATTTATAAAACTATTTTTAGTTGTTTTAAACTACATAGAAAATATTTACAAGCAATAAATCTCAACTTAAATGTATTTGAACTCTATCCTTATTATATTCGATTTATTTAGTACCTATATCAGATCAGTTTTGCTACACAGATTTTATACAAAGTTCAGTATTGCTTCAACTTTGAGTCAACAAAATTCTAATAACTTTATAAAATAATATTCAAATATCACATATCAGTTTCAAGGAATTCTAAAATTATTTACAAAAATGATATGGCGAGCCAGATACAAATAAGAAAAAAAACTGAAGTCATAAATATTTTTTAAATTTTGCTGGGAAGCATTGAAATACCTAACACACTTTTTTGAGTATTTTTAAGTAGTCATTTAAATCAATTAGTCATCATACCATATTCTACAGAAAGCATTCTTTTGCTTTTTTGAATAATGCATATTAATTTCTTTGTATCCTGTAAAACCTAAATATATTAAAATATGCTTTAAATAACTAACTTTCGTACGTCTTAATGTATTTGAAAACTTTTGCGAGTCTCAATATACAAACGAGTAAGTGGTATAACACCATTTTTAATATGAATATGCCGCAATGCACTTGAATGACACACATTAGTTTTAAAGGGTTTTACAAATATTTATAAAATTAGGGAAACCAACTTCACTGTTCTTACCGGCAAACTACTTTTTAAAGCTGGAATTTCAGTAAAAAAAAAAATGTATGTAGTCTAGCCTACTCCAGAATAGTTCACATGTATCATTTTGTAAATATTACAGTCGCCAAAGAAGGCCCACTGCTCAGGTGAACTTTGGAAACTGGACACTTAAATTTAGAATTTCAGCAAAAAAGTTTGTGGCAGTCTTATCAGGTTTAGAATAGTTCCCATACATCTTTTTGTAAAGATTACAGCTGCCATTTAAATTTTGTGACTGTGCCCAAGGAGAACCTCAGAGTTCGAAAACCGGGCTGGCGTTTCCATTTATGGATGTGACCACTGCATCAAATGAGCTTTAGTTTGGATCGTATTTTGTAGTGCTAATACATATTACTGACTAAGAAGGTTAAAAGTGATTTCTAAACTAATTTTCCTTTCGTTTATTGTATGTTTTGAGATTTTAAAATGAAAATGTTTAGATTTCAGATCTAATTCACCGAGTCGAAAAAGGACAAGTAATTTTTACTTTACAACAATATACATACATAAGCAAAGTATTGTAATTAAGACAAAAATTCAACTTTGAGATTTTGGTACGTTTTCAGGTGCCCTAAGTTCAATTTTTGATACTTTTACGGTGATGTATGTATGTGTGTGTCTATTTGTGCGTGTGTATGAGTGCATATGATAACGTCTACACGCTTTGATCAAATGAGCTGGAAGTTGGTACGTTTGTTATAGGTCACCGTAGCTATTGATTTTGGTGAATCTGGTACTTACACTTTTTTTACAGGGACACAAAGAAAAATTCTCCATCATTATAACCTATGGGCTCAAAATCTTTAAACTGCTATATGTTCTAAATACCTTATTCGATTGACCTGAAAATTTATACGCATGTTATAGGTCATCGACTCACGAACTCTATAGATTTTGGTGAATCGAGTTCTCACTTTTTTTTACAGGGACAAAAAGACCTATGGGTTCAAATTATTTAAAGTACGATAGCTTCTAAACGTCTTATTCAAGATAGGGCTGGAAATTTATACACTTGTTATAGGTTACCGTCGCCTGAACAATATAGATTTTGGTGAATCTAGCATTTATAGATTTTTACAGAGACTCAACGAAAATTTCTTTATGACCTATGGGCTTTACCATTATATGAAATGCAATAGAGTTAAATTAAACAACATACTACATGAGGGAAATTTTTCAAACACCCTATTATAATTTTCTCTTTTATCTTTTTAATGACTTCCCTTACTTTAATTTATTTAAACAAACCTTAATTACTTAATATTCGGAAAGTCGAGTGGAGTCACTCCAGATTTTTTTATGTTGTTGAGAATTAGTATAAATTTCCATAAACTTTATAGGTATTTTCTCAATCTCCTTCCTTACTTCATTCATATATGTATGTGCAACAGGAATACTCGATTTCATTATTCCCATCAAAGATTTTATATGTACAAAAAAAAAAAAAAAACATATTTTCTTGCCAGTATGAAAATATTTTTAGAACCCTCGAACGCAACACAAAAGAATTCATACATAAAGATGGGTACGATCTTCGAAACAAATACCAAACGATGTTCTTTCTACTCTAGGGCAGGGTAAACAAAATCTGAACATTCATACATTTCAAATGCAAATCTATAAGAATAATTTTTGAGGAGTGGCAATATCTTAGATATAGCTCCCAATAACTAATATTAAGGGGATGAGAGGGTATTTGAAAATATTAATATAAAAGAAAATTTTAAAGTACGTCAAAGTGCAAGTGAGATAGTGTAAATGTTAAAACCCGAATAAACTACAACGTCAGAAACGCCAAAAGAAAAAATATTTCTGACATTTCTAGATTAATTTCTGGATTAATTTCGGGATAAATTTCTAGATTATTCTGATATTTCTAGATAAATTTTTGACGTAGTAGTTTATTCGAGTTTTAATATTCCAACGCCAAGTCTCCTGTTATTATAATGTAAATGTACTTTATTATAATAGAATATGGGTTCTTCTTTCTTTTTAAAAATTTTTATTATGTTTCAAAATTACTTCTTAAACTCATTTCTTAGAGAATCATAAAGTGATTTTGTGGTTATATAATTGAATTATATAATTAGATCCCAACAATTTTGATCCGAACAATTAATAACATATTTGATTAAAAACTTTTTTTTCCCCGTATTTATGAACCGTATTATCAAAACAAAAACATGAATTATTTAAATAATACCAGCTAAAAACGTATTACTTCCATTACCCCAGTACCGTAGGTAATGGGAGTATTGCATTCGGTCCAAAAATTCGATATCGAGATTTCACCAAATTTACATGTTTTAAGGTCTAATAATTCCAAAAAAGTAGTTTTCGGCAATTGGTTAATGTGTGTATATACTAAGAGATAAATAAAAAAGCCGCAATTGGATATTTTCCATTTCTCTTTCTGCAATCGCCAATTTTATTGTTTTAAAAGTAAATTTTTGAACAGATTTTATTACGCTGTGTTCCACGTACAATTTAGGATTGAGCCAAGTATTAAAAACAAGGTGCAATTGTACGAAAAGTTATAATTTTAGAAAGTATTTCAAAAATGGCAAGAAGAAATCAATTAACGATACCACAAAAAATATTAATTTTAGAGTGAAAAAAAAAAAAATTAATACGCGGGATGATTAAATGTTGACTAAAAACCAAAATGATTAAATGTTAACGAAATATTGGTGAGCTGGTTTTTAGCAAGATATAAAATCTTTTGGCTATTTAAACTGGATATTTGTCTCTACGCGGCCACGTTGCTCATCCAATCGAGATGACCGCAAGTTAAAAAGCCAGTGCTTAAAAAATCAGTTTGTATTACATTTAGAACATCAAAGGGATTCAGAAAAAGTGTTTAGTAACACAATTTCTTTAAAATACAGTGCAACAACGATTTAACAAAGCTAGTTTAAGTGCCAGAAAATCTGAAAAAAAAATCTATTCTTAACAAAAAAAATTAGCAAAGCAAGACTACAGAGGGTTAAAAAACTTAAAAAATGGTCAGTTAGTTATTGGGCTGAAGTGGTTCTCTCTGATGAGTTAAGTTTAACCTATTTCGAGCCGAGGAAACAAGCAGGTCTGATGACGAAAATATGACCGACTTAATGAAAATAGCACTTTTAAAACACTGACACATTCTCCGTACATTATGATAAGAAAGTGCACAATTTTTCAATGAGTCGGGCAAATTTTCATGTTCAAGGGATCAATTTACCAGAAATAAAACTCGGCCATTAAAAAATTGATGCCTGATCGACTATTTTGGAGGTATTTCAGACTTTTCCACAATTAGCATTTCAAAATAATAATGCGCCTTGTTACACGGCGCCTGTGGTACATTTATTTGATTCAAGTTGTTAAAATTACCTATCTATTCCCATGAGCATCTATAATTTTGTAAGTTATCATAACCTTTTTTACTTAAAGTTAAATCCCACAAAGAATATCGTAGTGTGTGTGTGTGTATGTGTGTGTGTGTGTGTGTTGATGGGGGAGGGGGGGAGATTCGAAATTTGTAGCCTACAACTTTACAAGAACTAAAAAAAATATTTATGATATGTAGCACAGTGAAATTTCTGAGTTTCATGTTAAAAAACTGTAAAATACTATGCCATTGTGCATTAAAGCAGTAATTCCATATAGAGGTGAAAGTATCCAGTAGAATACATATTTTTATTAAGTAATTGTTTAGATATAACAAATAAATAGTTTTATTTCATACATTAAAATATAACGTGATTATTTCATATAATAAATCATAATAGAATGCAAACTATATGTTTATTTTATTACGTTTAAAAAGAAAATATTATGTAAATTTTTATTTAATACTTCGTAGTGTGTAATAAAGCGAATTATTAAATAAAAAATGTACATATGGATTAGGTATCATGTTATGACTTCTGTATTATACACGCATAAGAGTTTTATTTGTTTCAATCAGTGACGGCTCATGCACCGAAAATAGGTGAAGAGGCAAACTGTATTTTACACTGCATTCATTTATAGAATATAAATTTACATTTAAATAAGTATCTTTAGTTAATTTTAGTTAAGACCATGCTTAGTAAAAGTTATGCATTAAAAATACTAAAATATTATTTTTGAGCTCCTCATCTATTTTCGGTTCACTAGCCGCCACTGGTTTCAATCCTTAGTTTTTAAGTTATTACAAACACAAAAGGTATAAGTCAATTTTTTCTGCAGTGCGGCTTTTTTTTTTTTTTTTTTTTTTTTTTTTTTGTTCCTTAGCGTACATGTGTCAGGAATTTTCTGGTTATCATATCTCCGAAATTAATAACGAAACTTCAGATTTAAGACAGGTATAGCGTACAGATGATTTTGCTTTTGGTAAAACTGGAAATAAGACTGTAAGTTCGTATATCAAAAACGGCCCTAAGAATTTTCTTCAAATCTGCGATATAAATACTTTTTTAGCTGTCCTTTCGTGTGTATTACTTGGTTATTAGTTGAGGAAAATCGATAAGCGCTCTGTATAAATAGGTTAGTTTTAGTTCTCCCAAGTGCGTATCTTTAAAAACGGGTCTACGGATTTCCTTCAAATTCGCTCTGTGAACTCCCTTTTAGTTAACCTTTCGTTTTTAGTATTCGGTGAATATATCAGTTTGCTAAGTTTTGGTGAAAATCGACAGTAGGACCGAAAATCGGTATCTCAAAAACGGCTCTAATAATTTTCTTCAAATTTGCTACAAAACCTCTTTTTTGTAGATCCGTTTGTGTGTATCAATTGGTCACTACAGGATAATTACTTAGTAGTTGCATTCTGATTAGAGGTCAGTTTTAGATCTCGGAAATCGATGTTTTAAAAAACGGCTCTACCGATTTTTTTTTTTTTTTTTTTTTTTTTTTTTTAACTTTGTTTTTAAAATCTTTAGGACGTATGTATTAGTTTGATCATGTGTAAAAATTATTGGCTACCTGATTTGTTCAATCTGTTGTATATCTTTTGACTACTCGATCTCAAAAAAAAAAAAAAAAAAAAAAAATATTTATATATATATACATACATACATATATATATATATATATATATATATATATATATATATATATATATATATATATATATATATGTAGTGGTTGGTAATAAAAGTCGTTTGGTAGTTACACAACAGTTTTTTTTTTTTTTTTTTTTTTTTTTTTTAAGTTACGCACAATATTTAAAATTAACGAGAAAAAGGAAAGATTAAAAAAAAAAAATATGTGGAATGGCTCCACTCAACTTTCCGAACATTAAGTAATTAACGAATGTATAAATAAAGTAAGAGAAGTCGTTAAATAAACAAAAGAGAAAACCATAATACGGTGTTTGAATATTTTTCTTTGTATAGTATGTTGTTTAATTTAACGCTATCGCTCTTCAAACAATTGGGGCCCATAGATCATAATGATAAAGAAATTTTCGTTGTATCCTTGTAAAATTCTATAACAGTTAGATTGTACAAAATTCATACAGTTTGTGTGATGGTGATCTATAATATGTATATAAATTTTCAACTCAATCGCATAAGATATTTAGACGCTACCGCACTTTAAAAAATTTGAGCCCATAAGGCATAATAATAAAGAATTTTTCGGTGTGCCCCTATAAAAAAAACTATAAGTGATATATTCACCAAAATCTATGCAGTTCATGGAATAGTAACCTATAACAATGTATATAAATTTTCAGTTCAATACAATAAGGCGTTTAGACGCTATCGCAATTTAAAAAAATTGGGCCCATAGACTATTATGATAAAGAATTTTTTGGTGTATCCCTGTAAAAAAAACTATAAGTACTAGATTCACCAAAATTTATACAGTTCGTAAAACAGTGCCTCATAACACGTGCATAAATTTCCAGCTCAGACAATTAAGGCGTTTAGATGCTATCGCACTTTAAAAAACTTTGGCCCACAGGCCATAAAGATAAAGAATTTTTCTTTGGATCCCTATAAAAAAAAAAAAAAAAAAAAAAAAAAACTATAAGTCTTAGATTCACCAAAATCAATAGGGTTCGTGATATGGTGACCTATAACATATGTACTAACATTCAGCTCATTTGAATAAAGCGTTCATAGGCGCTATCCTGTTCACTCACATACATACACATACAAACACAGATATACATCATCGTAAAATAGTAAAAATGAACTCAGGGGACCTCAAAACGTATAGAAACACCAAAATCTCAAAGTTATATTTCTGTCATGATTACAATACTTTACTTACATATGTATATTCGGAAAGTAAAAAATACTAGATTGTATAAATTATATATATATATATATATATATTTAAAAAAAAAAAAAAAAAATCATTAAAGAAAGAAAGAAAGAAAGCTGGTATGTATAGAATCTATCCTAAAAAAAAAAAAAAAAAACTTTTTTAATACAATATAAAAAGTCACAAATACGAAATAGGTTTGGTTGTATATTTTCTTTCCCACTAGCCATTTCTTTCAACAACACCCCTCTGTCTTCCCACCTTTCTCCTTCTACAGTAATGCTTGGCTCATATTCTAGAAGAGGTATTTTTATAAAACTCGAGAAGAAAAATCAATTCTTTTAAAACTTGTTTTATCTTTTTAACTTTTTATGGTGTATTGAAGAAGTTATTCTTTGAATTTTTCTATTGTCTGTTCTGTTATAATGGTTTCGTCTGCTTTTATAAAGTTATTATTAGAACAAATGTGCTGATTGAGCAAATGACAATAATAACATTTGAGATATAGTTATTTGAAGATTAATGATTATAAATGTTAATACACATGCACAAATATACAATACACGAACAATATAATAAAAAAACACTGTGTAAAAATTTTAGTTCTTTACCATTTCATTGGTTTGCTTAGCTTTAAAATTCGTGTAAATTTCCGACTTCGGTATTTTCACGCTTTGAGGTATGAGGAATTCGAAACACCGAAAATCAAAAATTGGTGTGGCGTCCGTCCGTAAATTAGTCAGTTTGATAAAGTTGTTAGCCTGTGTAGACATTATATTAACCCTTTGCCGGTCCTAACACTCTAGAACACTCTAAACAGTGTTGTCAAATTTAGGGACTCTTTTATTCAACTACCAACAATACACTGAGAAAAAAAAATATACCGCCTTCATCTAGAACGAACAAGTGGTCATTTTATAAATCCCTAAACTAGAAACATAGATTTACGAACTATGCGTATAAGGCACGCCAATAAGCTGAATAGACAAAATGATCCAGAATTTCTAGTCTATTTATTTCTAGATGGTGGAACAATATTCTGAATATTCTGAATCCTTTGTATTGCGAGAAATTCTCCCTTGATTTCATAGAATTAGGTCATACGTCAAGATTATAGTTGCTAAAACTCGCCTGCTGTGCTCACATTTATTTGCAGAGATTTTTAAATAAGTTTTACCTCGATAATATACGCGAACGCTCTAGAATTCTAATAGGGTTTTCTAGAACTCGCTTTCAAAAGGAACTAGAATTTATAAGGATGGAACTATTTTTTCTAGACACACAATTTAGATTCTAGATGTCAGTTACAGAATTTTTTCTCGGTGTAATTCTGAGGAATGATATATTTGATATAGATAACGGACGAATAACCTTCGAAGTGATTAGGCAACCGTTACAGTAAAAGTTGGTGAATGACGAATAAAAAAGTCCCTGAATTTGGCAGCTCTGAGCACAGGTATGAAATTAAATAGGACCGGCAAAGGTTAATAAAGAATGATCCAGTAGCGGCTCGTGAGATTCCTTTACAGGGGGGCTGCATAGCTGCATGTCTATGTAAGATTTGAGAAAAAAGGGAAAATGATTTTCTAAATAATCTGTTTTAGTCGGGGGCTTCGGGTTTTATATGCGTTGAGCAAGAAGTAGAGCAATACAGGATACAACATAGATTTAAAATTTTATGTTATTGGACATTCATTACAAAAAAAAAAAAAAAAAAAAAAAAAAAAAAACTGGAGATTTTATTTTGTTAACTTTATTTATTAATGATAACCAATTTTCCCCCAACAAAATATTTGTTTGCACATTAAAAAAATACACACAATGATTTATATAAAAATAATAATAAATAGTTTGATTACATACATATGTAGATCTGTACAGTTCTTGCGCTAATAAGTGCAAATAATTCGAATCTATAGTCCATAGTGATAAAGAATTTCTTTTTGTGCCTCTGTAAAAGAATTTATAAGTCCAGTACTCATCAAAACAATACAAATTGCGTGACGATTACCTGTAACCTACCTATCAATTTTTAGCTCAATTGGATAAAACATTTAGGCGCAATCGTACATCATAAAGTTAAGTTCATTAATCAAAATGATAAGGAATTTTCTTTGTGTCCTTGTAACAGAACTATAAGTCTCACATCCATCAAATTCTATACAGCTCGTTTGATGGTGACCTTTCACATACCTACCAGCTTTCAGTTCAATCGAACCAAGCATTTAGATGTTATGATATTCACTGACATATATACACTTACTCACACCATACATATAACACTGTAAAAATAGCAAAAATGAGTTCAGGCGACCTCAAAATGTTTTAGTAATGTAATGCTTAAAAGTGCAATTATAATGATGCATTTCATTAATATATTTAGAATATCCTTTGAAATATTAATTAAAAGAGTTAACATTGAAGTAAAATCTTACACATCACATAGAGGCATCACATTCAGGCATCATATGTAGTTGGGAAAACTATGTAGAATTTTATTCTAATATAAAAATTTTAATTTATACATTATGGATAAATTGTGGTCCCGAATTATAGGCGTCTCAGAATAAAGAAATGTTAAAATCACAGTATAGGTGATGTAATTAGTGACATGCAACCAAACAGATAGATTCAACCCAGCCCGAGCTCAACAACACCAAATAAATAAAAATAAATAAAATAAAATAAAAATTATTATTATTATTATTATTATTATTATTAATTAGAGGCAGCTTACGTCGTGTTACCTGACCTGATGAAGAAAGTCATTCCAATTTAAATATATTGAGCTGAAGTGTATATATATATAAAGTTTATATTCAATATCTATGGACACGACACCAACCAACCAACCATATTCAATATCTACATCCTTTCAAGCTGAACAGGGGGACAGTCCCCGCTCATCGCTCTTAGAGCGATGTTGAGCGCTTCAGTGTCTCAGGCAACAAGTGTCCGAGACAGAGGGAACTGCTCCGAACGTTTATTGAGAATTCAACAAGCGTTTACAAAATTCGCCAGGCATTGAGCCTCAACCGACAGAGGGCGATAATTTATTTATAGCAGGTGTGCCGGGATTAAACCCCACGCGACAGAGGGCACAAGGAGGAATAAAGCTTTATTAAGACTTTGCAATGAGAGTTTTAAACTATGATTTCATTAGCTGAGTCCATAATTAAGTATTTCAATTCATTCGTTTTAGTCTTTGCGTTGGTTTAGGAGCATTGATAAAAGTCTTTTTTACATTTGCATATTGTTGCCGGGCTTTCGCCCCACGCGACAAAGGGCAACAGTGGTTAATTTGGTAACGTCGCTCTACTAGTTTGGAGTTGTGCTGCATAACTGAGTGGCTTGGGATGATCACAATTGTAGGTTGCAACCTGAGCCAGTAGGAAGAAGCTTGGATGTTAATCTGTTAAATTAGTAATATCTTCTAAAAGTGAGTAGATTTTATTTAGTTTTTGAATTAGGGAGGGTCTGGTGATGATATTATCTAACCAGTTTACTGGTCTTGGGGATGGGTTTCGTAGGTGAAAACTGAAGGTAAGAGGACAGTTGAAGTAGTAATGGGAAGCAGTGCCTTCTTCACCACAAGGGCACAGGGGTGAGCGTCGTCGGTGGAACCTATAAAGGTATGCTTGAACTGGGCCATGACCCGTGAGAAAGGCGGTGATAGGGGGAGTAAGGGTCCAAGTGTTTGAAGTGTGATTTGGGATCAGGTTATGAGTATATCTGCCTTTGATTGAGTTATCCCATAAGGATTGCCAATTTTGTTTTAATTTGTCCTTGAGTCTAGATTTTACATAGGAAGGGGGGGGGGCAAGTGAAAATCAATCGTTGCTAATCCTTTCAAGCTAGTAAGTTTCATTCGGTGGTGTTGGTGTTAGGGTTAAGGACCACTGATCACGCTAGGAGTTCATTATAGGGGAAAATTAGAAGTGGCCACTAAAACACTTGCCATAGGTTAGGTGGCTACAACAATGCTCAGGTCAGCACGGACCTGGACCAACTTTCACCTATTTCGACTGGGACCGGGCTAAACGCCGAGTTAATACTTTTCTATCCTCGGGCCCGGCCAGGTTTGAAATTAATTCTTTTTTTCAGTATATTCGGGCCGGATTGAGCCTGTATCAAATATCACGGAGACTATATCGGCCCGAGAAATTTTTTATCACTTTCCTCGTCAGTAAGCGAAGACGGTAAACGATAAACGTTTCATTTTTCCTTTATTTTACATATTTGTATATGCTAGTATGTCATGGGAAAATTTTTATCCTTAAAAAGTGCTTATAAGTTCGACTTGATTGTCTGTTCGCTTGATTGTCTGAATATTCCCGCTCTGATTTCCGTAAATATTCTTTAGCATTTGTTACATATGTTCATAATAACATATTTCCTAACCAAAATGATATACAGAACGCTACTGGTTTCTGCACATGTATATACCAATAAATTTAGATACGTTATTGTCTATGAGGGCTAAAGACATCTGGTATGCGAGAGACATTTTTGTAAGCGTACTTGCATACTTCAATTATTTTACAGAGTTCAAAATGATAAAATTAACACGCATTTTTAGATGCGCAAAAGCATGTTTTTCTTTAAAAATGATAGAATTAGCATTAAATGATCCGTACTCGAATATAATTCAAGATAAGTGGAAATGGCTGAAAGTTGATTTTTAGTAGTATTAAGCATTTTTAATGCTTTCCAACATTATTTGATAAACATTGATGTTTTCAGTTTGATTTTCTGTCAATCCGTCTTTCTGTCAATCGTCTGCTTTGACTTCATTAATATAAATCGATTATCAAAGAAAAAAAATAATAACAATAATAACTAAAATAAAATAAATAAAACAAAATAATAACTATAACTATATATAGGAGGGGAGAGGGGCAGAGTACTAACTTAACTACATCACATTTTCTACTGAAAGTAATATTTTAGCATTTACAATTCTTTTACGGGAAGATACTCCGTACGTAAGTCAATTATTATTCCTAAAAAAATTTAATGTATGTAAAATACAATAAAAACATTTTTTGCTGTAAAAATATTAGTCAAAACTTTATACGAACATTTGTGACTTAACTTAGGATTATATGCAGCTATATTTAAATTTATTTTCGCTTGATAAATTACAGGCAAACACATTTTTTACTTTTTTTAAGTGTAGAGATTTATCGTTAGGCTTTTTTTTTTTTTTTTTTTAAACCATACATTACTTTTTATTTTGAACAACATCAATCATTAATCAACTTTAACCAAATTTCTTAATCTAAACCCTGTTAATTTTAAAACAATCCACACAAATATTTTTACAAACAAAATAATATTTTAAAGAAGAAAAAAAATATGAAAAAGACTTTAACGTCAAGTGTTTCTATTTCATAGGAAAAGAAATCAAAATATATTGTCATCCCAACCACTAAACTGTCAGAATTATTTTTAGTCGTCCAAACAACTGAAGTATATGATAAACAGCTCTCATGAGAATGACACATGCGCAGAGATAAGTCAAGAATTGATCCCTTTTGAAAAGAGCAAGGAAAAATAAAACACGGTTTCTAAAGAACTTTTAATTTAAATAGTATTACTTTGAATTATACAAATGGAAAGTTTTGAAAAGCTGACAAAAATTAGATAGTGCCAAGCATTATTAGATAGTGTGAAGGAAAAGTATGACGCAACTTCTGCAATACTTTTAATTTAAATTAGTTTTACAACAGATTGTACAAATAGAAAGTTGGTAATCCAGCTATAAGAAAAAGAAGAAGAAGAAACTGCAGAAAAAAAAAATGCAGATAATCTGAAGGTATTTGGAATATAGAATCTGCATAAAAACTGCAGTCTGAAGTACAAAAAACTGCAAAATAACTGCACATGAAAAAGTTTTATTACTTGCAATTTTGTTCCAAATACATTTGACAGCTTTGAGACCTATAGTTGCAATGTCTTTCGTCTCGATTGATCCACATTACAGAAATTCACAGAAAAGAGTGCACAATATTTTGTAAACATACGACATCGCAAATATCTATGCCCGCACCAGGATTCGAACCTGGGACCTGAAGGATCAGAAGGCAGCGCCCTACAGACCGAACCACCAGGCCGGCTCCAAATACCTTAAATTATCTGCTGCTTTTTTAAAATGGTTATTATTTATTTATTTACTTATTTTTAATTAAATTTAAATTTTATTTGATCTTTTTTTTTTTTTTTCTAGCGGAGAAAGTTGTAAAAATCAGAGAGTGTCAAGCATTATAATATAAGATAGTATGAAGGAAAAAACTTATACGACTTCTAAAATACTTTTAATTCAAATTAGTCTTACTATCTATTATGCAAATCGAAAGAAAAAAAATAGTGTGAAACTACAGTCGGTAACAAAAGTGTCCGAACACTAGCAAAAATTCCTATGTAAAAAAAGTATACTTCATACGGTTTTGTTAAATAAATCCTTGTCGAATCTTGTTCTTAGTCAGTGTAAGAACATGATTCGATAAGGATTTATTTAACAAAACCGTATGAAGTGTACTTTTTTTACACGGGAATTTTTGCTAGTGTTCGGACACTTTTGTTACCGACTGTACGTTAAAGGTTTGTACTGAATCAATAGATTATTCATTTAAAATGCGTAATAAATTTATTAAAAAAAAATTAAATTAAATTAAAAGATACTTTTATTTTATCACTGAATTCAAGTGTATGATTAATAAATTGTCCAGTAAGCAGAGTAAGTACATTTGGAAAATATTTTATAATCTGTGCTAATTTCAATTTCTTTCTTGTTTTAAAAATAAAACTGTTTTTTTTTTTTTTTTTTTTTTTTTTTTCTTTGTTCTTAGTGCATATCACTTCGTTTAATTAAAAAATTTCTGTTTTAAGTTTTCCCTTTTCTATTTTCAGAATATTAAAATACGCATTTATATATTATTTCAGTCATTAACAATATTCATATTTATACGACACAACACACGTAACACATGTTAAAATAGCAAATTCAAAGAATTACTTAAGCGTTTTAAAAATGTTTTTGAACTTTTCGACGAAATTTTTATTTCGATAAAATTTCACTTCACGTTGCAAAGCCATAGAAATCCTGCTTTACATTTTAAACTCTCATGTGTAAAGCTGCAAACTTTAGTACTAAATAAAACGAGGAAATTTTTTGTAAGAATTAATGGGAAATATTTAACTGAATATTTATTTTTTTTTTTTGTCGAAATGAACTAAAAGTGTAAATAAAGCTATAGATGTTTTTAATGTACAATAACGCACATGTATGGATTGTACAAATTCCAAGAAAAAATAAAGTTGAGTGAAATAAGAGCTGAAAATTATTCTTTTAACAATATATATATATATATATATATATATATATATATATATATGTATATTTTTTTAATTATTAAGAATATATTAATTTATTTCAAATTTATTTCTGAATATTATTATTAAAAGAAAAATTAACACGCAGTATTTAGATGTAATTTTGAAGTAAGTGTATAAATTTAAAAAGAATATTTTCTCAAAAAAAAAAAAAAAAAAAAAAAAAAAGGAAAAAGGAAAAAAAAAAGAAAGAAAGAAAAAGAAAAGAAAAATCTGATGTGATTACACTTGAATTAGTTATTAATGGTTGTTTAAATTAATTTAAATAAGAAAAGGCGTTAAAAAGACAAAGGCAAAAATCATTATAGGTTGTTTGAGTGTCCAAGTTTTATGTCGCTTAATGGTTTAATGAATCGTAATACAGTAGAACTTGGATAATTCGAAGCTGAAGGGACCAGAGAAAAATTCGAAATATCCAAAACTTCGAATTACATATACTATTTTGTCCAAAAGAAGAGATAAATAAAAAAAATAAAACTCTACGATCAAAGATTTAACACATAAACTTTATATCTAAGAATACTGCTACATCCCCCCCCCCATTAAATCAATATTTTTTTACGAGCTTAATTATTCAACACTTTTTAAGAAATAGTCAGATATTTTTTATTGCTTCTTTAAGTACATCTTTGAGTCATAGCATATGACTTCAATCTATCAATTGATACAAAAACAGAATCTTCTACATTAGACATGACTTTCAATTAAAAAGAACCTCGAAGTTCATGTACTATATGGACAATAGTTTCTTCTGAAACACTAGGTAGGAAATACTCTTGTATTTCCTCATCCTTCTTTTGAAAGACTGTTAAAAAAAATAATACACTTTAACTGAGAAAAATCTCGGTAACAATTTGTACTGTAATATTGTAAAGGTAATCGTATATGAAAAATTCGAATTATCCAAAATAGATTTCGAATTATCCATGATTTTTTAACATTATTTTAATACAAAATTCGAATTATCCAGAATTTCGAATTATTCAAATTTCACTGTATATTCAAACTCTTTTGTGTACCCATGTGAAAAAGCAATAAATAATAAGTTCATGATATAAAATATTTATCTTTTTTCATTTTTTTTTCTTGGTATTTTAAACAATTTAACATTACTAAAGCGAACTTTAAATAACTTTAGTCCATAGACCAGACCGCAATATAAAAAAATTCTACTTTGTATACCAGTAAATAAAACTAAGTCTTAGAATAATGTAAATCTGTATAGTTCAAGCGATAATGACCTATAACACGCCTACCAATTTACATCTTAATTGAATATTGAAATTAGATGCTATCACATTTAAAATATTTTGAGTACATTTTCCATAATGGTGAATTTTTCTTTGTGTCCCTGTAAAAGAACTATAAGTTCTGAATCTATACAAACTGCGTGACAGTTTGTATAGATTCAGATAGTATCAGACAGTTTGTATAGTTTGCCACAAACTGTGTGACAGTGACCTGTAATCTACACACTAATTTTTAGCACAAACGGATAAGGCGCTTAGAAGCCATCGTACTTCAAATACTGCTCGGCAGGAAAATTGCCCCCCCCCCCCCGCCTAACACCATTTTTGCAAATTCTTATGTAAAATGACCTCCTGAATCCAAATATGACGGCCAGTTTGCTATCACCCACCGTTTTTGGGGGACGCTCCCCTATTTTTACTGCTTTTCGATAATTTAATGGCTATAAATTCGATTTATAGTGGAGAAAAGAAATATTTTAACTGTTAAATATCTTCTGAGGGCCTAAAGATGTGAAAACTTCTATAACATGAATATTTGCAGCAAGGGGAAGATTTAAGGGGGATTTGCCACTGAAATGGTAAGTTACATTTATTATATTTTATTAATCAATTAATATTATCACTTATTATACATTATATATATTTTTATTTTTAAGAGTTAAAATAATTATTTTCCTTTCTCCAAATCAAATTCATGGCCATAAAATTACCGAAGAGTGATAAAAATTGGGGGAGGAGGTGACGTCCCGAGAAATCGGTGGGTGATGGGGCAAAATGGGGTTCATATTCGGATTCAATAGGTCAATTTATATAAGAATCAGCAGGAATAGTATCAGGGTTCGATTTTTTTTTTTTTTTTTCTTTTTTTTCTTTTTGCGTAGTGTAATTTGAGTTACCTGGTCATAATGAAGAGGAATTTTTCTTTGTGTCTTTGTAAAAGAAATATACGTTTTGCATTCATCAAAATCCATAGAAAGTTTATAACATTCCTAAAAAAAATTTTGCTCAATCGAATAAAGCGTAAAAAAAAAAAAAAAAACTAAGAGCCAGACTTACCAAAATCTATGCAACTGTGACCTATAATGCACACAAACAATCAATCACACAATAATCAAAGTGTTTAGATGTTATCGTGTTCATACACTCACACCTTTCGTGTTCATACACTCACACATCGCCGTAAAAATAACAGAAATTTCAGGAAACCCTAAAATGTATAGGTACACCGAAATCTCATGGTCAAATTTATTCATGATTATAATACTTTCCTTACATAATATACGTTTGGAAAGTACAAAGACCAATAATAATAATCAAATAATGTGTGTAATATTACATTGTATAAATGCTACGCAATTCATTTGCGATATTCAAATAACCAATGTTCATAAAGACCCCTGTGCTTTTTTTTTTTCAAAAATAATATTGAAATGTATAATGAACACCATAATGAAAAGTTTTTATTTTTATTTTTAGATATTTATTTATTTTTTTTTTTTTTTTTAGTTTAAAGTTGAAAAGATATAGTAATGTTTTACGAATTGTAATTTTAATTTCCAAAACCTAAATTTGATTAATTTCAAAATTTAAACAAAAAATTTGATCTTGTATAATTAATTTTACTATGCACTTCAAAATAGTAGCTAAGAGAATATAATTAGCGAGATTTGAAGAACTCATTGTACAAAATTACATTAATCATGATGTGAATTAAAATAAAAATAATTTCAAAATAATTTTCATCTACATAAATTTATTTAATGTTATCTAAACCAAGTCTCTTTTAATGCATCTCAATTTTTTGCACTGAATGGTATCATTAAACACGCTTTGCCGAAACTCCATTTAATTATAAGACAAAATAATTACCATTCAAAGGATAGTAACGTTAATCAAAAGGAACTTTAGGAAAATATTCAGCCACAAGTCAAAACTAAAATAAATAAAATATTTTAAAAGCTTTGAAGCGTTGAACAACGTCGTTAGTCATAGAAAATTAATATTACGTTATAATATTAATTTTTATTACTTTTATGTTAAAAGAAAATTAATTAATTAAAATTAGCATTAGTAAATATTAGTTCATCGGAATTTGAACTTTTCAAAAACAGAATTAAAAAAAAAAAATACAAAACATATGCTATTTCCTGTATTATATAATTATGTTATATTACTATTACATAGCATGACCTTATTCGAATTGATATACAAATTTTAAAAAAGTGGAGGAAAACAGAAATTATCAATAAATAAATAAATAAATAATAACAGACAGAAAATATTTTAGAAATCTTTATATATTACTCTCTTTATGTACTAAAGAGGTAATAAATAAAATATGTCTATTAATGGAAGAATCCAAATAGAATATAATAATGTGATTAAATTAAACACACAAATAATGTAAGTTTTAAAAAATCCTTAAAAGTTTTTATATTTTCTTTTAAATGAGCATATGAAAAAAAAAAAAAGAAAGAAATGTGCTTGTGGATCAGTCAGTATACGCTCTAGAGCTCAGACTACTGATAGCACAGCTATAAAACTTAGCATATGAGTAGCTTAGACCTTGCAGGGATACACCACAACGAGATTTTTTATATTTTTAAATTAATTGTTTTTTATATTTTTTTTTCAGTTTTGATTCATTGAATTTTCTCTTGCCTTTTGTTAAATTTATTCTTTCATTATATGAGCTCTGGTTACTAATCGCAGAGCTACAAAACTTGGCAGGTAGTTTGAACGCAGCAGGAGTGCTCATTGAATTGTTTTTGATCTTCGAATTAAATTTTCTTTATTTGTTATTTATTTATTTATTTTCGAGTTTAGCCATTGATTTTTCTGTTTAATTTTCTTAAATTTATTCTTTCATTTCAATCACATGCTTTCCTTAGCAACGGCTATTTATTTATTATATAAGTAATTAATTCTCCTTTGAAGGCGAAATATACATATATTAATTTATTGCATTGGATTAATATTTATATGTATATTTTTTAAACTATAACTAATAGTAATAAAATTATAAATTGGTTGTAATTATAATTTTATTATGAAAGAGCGGGCTAGTAAAACGGTATTACTAGTCTCGCTAATTCATAGTGACAAAACTAAAATGTTTAATAGATTCTGAGATACTGTCATCTGTAAAAATGTATTCTTGAATAATAGCAGCGCCACCACTCGTTCGATAAATACCCAAACTGAAACAGGTTAAGATGTTGCCGAAAATAGTGGGAAACCGTACGCAATGAACAAAGCAGACAAAGTTAAGGAATATTTTCAACTAACTTGAAAAACAACGAAAAAAGCCAACAATTGAATTTTAGAATTATTGTGAAAAATTGTGGTTTGAATAAATT